>JASDDO010000014.1:129877117-130383175 GCA_030015575.1 Agapanthus africanus | reverse complement strand
CGGAGATTGATCGAGCGTAGCATAGGAAACTACTTCCCTATCAAGAGTATGTCATCCACGTACTCTACGAGGATCGTCACCACACTCCCTACTACCTTTTTGTTTATACAAGGTTCATCTACCATTTGATGATGTCAAACTCTTTGACTACTTCATCAAAACAGATGTTCCGACTCCGCGATGCCTGCCTTATCAAATAAAGCATCTTGCACACGTTTTCGCTGCTCCCACTGTCTACGAAGCCCTCTGGCTGTGTACTTATAGACACTCTCTTCTAAAACATCATTTAGAAAAGCAGTCATGACACCCAACCACAGATATCGTAGTCATGGTATGTAGCCGTGACAAGTAGGATCTGGATGGACTTAAGCATAGCTACTTGAAAAGGTTTCATCATTATCCACACCTGGTCAATGATGCAAACTTTTAACAAGTCTAGCTTTGAAAGTCTCAACTTTTCCATCTACACCAAGTAATCTTCTCAAGATATACTTGCTCCTGATGGGGATTTAACCCTTCAGATATAGCAACCAAAGTCCATACTTTGTTGGTGTATAAGGATTCCATCTCAGATCGCTAAACATCCAGCCATTCTTACAGAGTCGCACTCCTGATGGCCTGCTCGAAACTAGTTGGGTCATCATCTCATGATGCAATCCTCGCTCCCACTGTCATAGAGAAACCGAAGTATCTCTCAGGTGGGTGAGGAACCCTACTAGATCGGCGGAGAGGCTGAGGTTCGTTGGTTTCTACTGAATCCTCTGGTTGTACCAAATCATCTGCTGGTAGTTTGTATAGCTGGAACACTTCCAGTTCTACATAACAGACCTTGCCTCGAGCTTGTCCGGATTTTGCTTTTAGACATAGGCCGGATAACCCCAAATCTTAACTAGCTTAAGACATGGGCTCTTCCCTTTCCATATCTCATATGGAGTGGTAGGCAACTGATTTGATTCGAACTCTATTCAATAGGTATGCAGCTTCTCAAGTGCATAACTCCCAAAAAGGAAATAGGTAACTCAGTAGTACTCATCATAGAGCACACCATATCAGATAGGGTGTATCTGCTCCGCCCCGATATACCATCGTGCTATGGTGTATACGGAGGAGTAATGCTGAGAGAGAATCTCATTCTCCTTTAGAATAGTCCAGTATTTCTGTGCTCAAGTATTCTCCTCCTTGATCTCATCATAGGACATAATACTTATACCCGTATTTTGGTTCTCTACTTCTAACTTATATTCTGTGAATATCACAAAAGGTTCGGACTTGTGTTTCAACAGGAACATATGTCTGAATCTTGAGAGATTATCAGAGAATGTAATGAAGTACAAAGAACCGGTCTTGGCATGTGTAGACAGGGGACCTTTATACATCAACATGTATCATCCCAAGAGTTCACTAACTCTTTCTCTGTTTCCAATAAACAGAGCTGTGGTCATCTTATCTTTGTGACATGACTGGCAAGTTTCACAAGATGTAAATTCAAACTGATTTAAATATGCATCTTTATGTAACTTAGCTAGTCGGGTCGCATTGATATGACCTAGTCTACAATACCTCAAGAAGAATCCGTTCATTTCTGAACTCTTTCTCTTGTGTGTGTTCTATATACTTAGAACTGTAGTTTGATTTAGAACATCAATGCTTTTAGATAACGTGCCTGAACCGATCAACTTTTGATATAGGAAATGTTCAAAACATTATCCAATAATACAAAATTTTATCATTTCTTTACTGATAAAGAGACTGATATGATTTTGTATATCAGGTTCGGTATCTAATAACATTCGTTCAGAATCAATGTATTGGTAATACAGGGTGACAGTGACCAACAGACTTGGCTGCAACACTTGCCCCGTTTTCTGCCTCATGAAACTTATCACCCGTTCTCAGTTCTCTACCTTTCTTTAGCCCTATGTAACAGATTACATATCTGGGATCCTGATCTGGTATCACATACCCAGGACGTAAAGGATACTGAGAAACAGTTCTGTATAATGAACACACCCGAAGATGATGCATCAGCATGCACTCTCTTCGTTTTGGGCGGTACGGGAATTCTGGTAATCCCCAATTTCCTGTTCTGTCTTATAACAATTATAAGTTGGAGCGGGACCAACGTTCCCCAGCTCAGTATAACAAGCGGGTTCGGTCAATATTCCGTAATATTATCTTGATTAAGGCGTGATATGGTCGCTACCAGGAGAGAGAGAGAAGAAAACACTCAGCGTGCGCTCTTGCAAGAATAGATTGGTTATTATTTTATCTAATCAGGATGGCTCCCACTGCTTTTTATCAAATCTTCCTTTAAACCCTAAAAGGAAAAACTAGCCGGGATTAATTACACACTACAAGTTCGCCAATCTTTCAGCCAGGCCAGTGTCGGTACTTTGAGGGAGGTCCCCCGTGCTTTCGCACGAACCTAATTAATGTAAACCTCGTTTTCCCAGAGGCGTAACCTCGTTAACACCTTTCTAGACACCTACTTGATCGGCTAATTGTAATGTATAAAACTCTCCCAGGAGTAACAATTACTCGCAGCGGGTATCGGGATCCAACTATCTCATAGAAGGTATGCAATCTCATTGCAAATTTCAACACTTGAAATTCCCGATAATATTTTGCCCCTAGCTCGCTATGACCTTGACGGAGGCCAAACAACCCATAGTCCGCTAGTCAAGTTCAACCCGTCATTTCCTGATTGAATTAAACCCACCCGCACGATCCTTGACGGAGGCCAAACAACGCCGTACGAATACCCTAATCCAATCGCATCATATGCTAGCAGATAAGCACTAGTTAGCTACCGTACACTACGCCTTGACGGAGGCCAAACAACCGCAGCACGAATACTAACTAGTACGTATCTGAAATGACGGAGGGCTACGACAGGTTTTTCTGAAAACCTATTGCGTAATGAACTTGATATCGTCGTAGAATCAAATGATTTTAAAATGGAGTGTTTTTTGGGCTTTTCTAGTTTTGCTAAAGGAGTCACTCCCGGTGAAGGGATCGTCGTTCCTTTCCTCGTCGAATGAGGTGCGGGATATATCATATATATCGCTGTGCAAAGCAAAAACACTTAAAAGCAATCAAAAGACAAACCGAATATGTAGCATCTGCCAGTTATTGCTAAAGGAGTCACTCCCGGTGAAGGGATCTCGGTCCTTTCCTCATCGAATAAGGTGCAGGATATATCACATATACCTCTGTGCAAAGCAAGAACTGTAGCTACCTGTTTTATTTTGAAATTCGATTCTACAACATCTTAGGTTTCTTTTATTTCATTAATCACATTAATGAAGTCCCATCATTTAAGTACCTAAACATCACAGATAAATACGATGTACACTTATGCCATCCGCATTCGCCTCGATGTCCCCTCGTGCACCGTTAGGTTAGGTAACTAACGACAGAGCGGGGCAGGGCTAGCGCGGGTGTAAAACATAAGTAACGTCTATATAATATATCATATATACTATATACTGTATCTATCACAGAACATCACATGATCACATCACAGATATCGCAGCAGAAGAATTATATGAAATATTGGATATACTAGGACGTCCGTGTTTTCAATACGAGCCAGTATAAAACACGGATTCCACGGTCGTGATGAATAGCCAAACCCACACCCCTAGACCCCTACGAGAGCGGCAAGCAACCCTACCAATTCTGGAGTTAGGAGACCCGACCTCGACTCCTCGAGTTGGTCTCCCACTGGACTCCAGAACCCGGTTACTTGTGCTCCCCGCCTTGGGTCTATCCTAGTGCGGAAAAGTAAATAATATACAAACGGTGACATCTTCCGCAACCTGGAAGCGCCCCAATAAAAGAATATTACATACAAGTTTTTACATGAATGAAAATGAAAAACACTCATCTCACATAAAAACCCCCGGCTATTCAAACACGACGATCCAATATAACATATCCAGCAACACATAACATCACATGTCATCAACGTAAGTAAATATGCGCATCCCAATTGTCGTTGACATATAGCAACGAAACCGGCGATATCACATATTACACTTACGGTCACAGAAAAGAAAGTGTAAAACTATAACAGTTGGAATCCGCAACCACCTCAGACATCGCATGCCTGACCAAATGAATTACTTAGACATCGCATGCCTAACAATTATAAACCCCGCATTTTAGTCTCAAAATCGAAAACTCTTTTCAATATCAAGTCGGGCAATTCAACAAGATTCCCGACATCCTGATCGAATACTCGTCGCAAACTTTAGTAGGCGGCCGCACCCCTGATACCGTCGACGAAGTGCACTAAGGCGGAACACCGCTACCGCGAGCACCCGAACGGATGCTTTCGGTGACGGGGTTCTCCTACAGTCACTTGGTCGGGGCTATGGAGTGAGGCTGTCTATTAAGTTTACCCGGCGAGTATCCGCGTACGCTACGTGATTGCGACGGACTTTTGATCACATCAAAATTCCGTGGCAACCGATCAATCGAGACTAAAGTGCTATGTTTATAACATTCATTCAGTTATCTCATAACTTTTTGTGAATTCCAATTATTGTATCCCATTCCAGATAAACAGAAAATGTTAAACTTTCCGATCGAACAATCGAACACCCAAGTTTTCCCGATACAGATCAACACATGAAACAAGTCTAACAACATTCCGTTCGTGCCTCAGTACCAACGGTCCAGCCGTAGAAGGGTCAAGCCAACGCCTCACATGTGGCACGCCGTACTGCCCCAAACCCGAGGGTTCAAAGGGCAGTTCAAGACGGTCACATAATCGAGTTAAGGTTTGTTGTCTTCTAGAGGGACCATCGTGTTACTTGCACTACTTAGAACGTCGTTAAACTACGGAAAAATCCAACACTTGGAAATTTCCCGACAGGGGAAAAATTGGATATTTATATCCGGTCGAACTTTTTAACATATTCTAATATTTATCCGGAAAACCACATAGACAAAATTTGATACTCCGATCGAAACACCGAATCCCCAAAACAACCCATGAAAACTCTTCTGTAGAGTCACAATAAAAATACCCCAGAAAATACAGCATTATATTATATGAGTTACTGTGCAGAAATTATTAAACAATGGAACAGTAAGGCCGCGGAACCGCCGCACCATGCATAGCATGTGCCGCGGTTCCGCGCTGGAAAAGTTGATTCAGGCTCTCGTATTTCACAGTAATTCAAATAACACCCTGCTTATTTTTCTGCATATTTTTAATTTCGAAAAATCCACAATTTTCAAAAAAGGACAGAGAGCATGTTTGAAATGGGTTTTCGGGTTCGTTCGGACTTCAAACTCCGTCTAGACTTCGCCTAAGGCTTTAGCTAGGCTCTGATACCACTGTAGGGTTCCTAGGCACCCTAGTGAGGTCTCACAAGGCATCGATCATGCCAAATTAAAATTTTAACGGTGCCGAGAAACCCGACTACGGACCGTCGGCTAGAAGTTTAGGCGAAAAAGCTAGCTAGTTAACACTTAACTAAAAGATACGGAAATACAACCTTTGTAGATCCGGTGCTCCACCTCCACGGCTCCGCAATGAAGTCTCCTCGCTGTCCAAGACGGATTCCGGGCTCTAACGTCGGTTTCATCGAAGAATGGGCAAGCTAGGTCGTCGATGTCCATACCGAAGATGATCTACGTCGAGGCATCGCTAGATCAAGCTCACAACTTCACCAAGTTATGAAACTTGTGAAGTAAACACACTCTACTACTTGGCAAGAGGTAGAAGATGAAGAAATAGGAAGTGGGTAGACTTTAGAAATGGATTTCTCACTCTTAATCATCAATCACCATTGATGAAAATGAAGCTTTCTTCACTTGAAGAATGGAAGAAGATGAAGATGATATGATAAGTCTTGAATTAAACATATAAAATAAAACAATACTTATCATACTTTTAACTCTAGTTAAGTGTAGAGAATTAACTTAGGTTAGTTAAAATGGTTAGGGTTAAGTATAGGACAAGAATGAAGACTTAGTCAAAGTTTCAAGAAACTTCAACTAAATCCAAAATATGCCACCATTTATCTTTCTTTTTCCTTTTTCCAAAAAAGAATAAATAAGAAAGATAAATGAATAAATAAAAATCAAAACCCTAACCCATTCATTACCATGGTTCATTCTTTACACTTAACCAAGTTTGGCATGCATCATCAAACATGATACAAGCAAGTGCACAAAATCATATCGCATATGCAATGCGCACACCCGAGTGAGAAAATCCATTTTAAAGTGAACCGATACTAGTTAATGCAAAGTAATATATCAAATATACAATTATGCATTAAATCATTAAATCAACACTTGATTTAACGATCCGGTCATGTCGCACATAACCGACTGGTATCATCAGTAACAACTTATCGAATCAACACTTGATCCGATAACCCGGCTATATCGCATATAACCGATCAATGTCACATCGCGAGAATCGAATACAGTATCACATACCGTATTATTCTCGGTCCCGCACATATCTCATATGCGCTCCTATTTCGTTTCGCTTGAGCCAGGAAACCTCTGTGTAGGACTCTAAAGACTCGTCAATACGCCGGTAGCAGATGATGATCATATCAAACACCCACAAGCCGCAAGCGGTCTGCTAAACGTAACGGCCACCCGGGTATTGAGCGATCTGAAGATCGACGAGCAAGCCCGCTCACACTCCAGTGAATCCAAACAGTAACACTACCGTACAGTCCAGTCTGATCGTCTGATATATCGCATATCTCGCCTAGGGGTGGTAAACGTCAGACCCCAATAGCTCGATAAGTCGTGTCGATATGAGGTCTATAACTATTTGAGAAACTACTGGTAACACTTACCAGTAAATCTCAGCAACCCTGGCCAGGGATTTTCTGTTATAGCCAATCGAACACAGCGCAACATCAACCCCCTATACCGGGAGAGACGAATCCCCTCCTATCGCTCATTGCCTCCATGTGACTCGGGACTGTACCCAAAAACCACCGTTTTGCACGCCCTCTTGGACGTGGTAAGATGGAAATCAAAGCACAGTGGGAACCACACAAGACTCTATGACGATCTCGGGTCAACAGACTACTCTGTACCAGTGTCACCAGAGGACTGCCATCTGACGTGAGGTATAATACCATCTGGGAGTTCTCGGCGAGTCCGTCCAGTGTACCCAGTCTCTACTGAGCACCCGTATATCATCTCTGATGTCAAACACCAATGGATATAGGATCATCCATCGCCCATCTGTATGGGTCGAGAAGGTATACGCTAGTCTACTCTGGTATATCGATGCCCCGTCTCGATACACCCACGACTAGGGACTTTGAAGGATGTACTTATGGACTACCATGTCCCCACTAGTATGATCCGCATCATAGTCTAGGTAGTCAAGTACAGATCCTAAGGGCTTTACCAACATGTAACAGAGAGACAATCAGTATACACGTTAAGGTAAAGTTCAACCAGATAGCATACTATCATGTCGAGCAAGAAAGTCCTCCCTATATATGTCCCAGCATCCACTACAATATACATCCTATGTACAGTAATTGCCTCTAGGGCATACATATAACTAACATGCCAGTCCCCTTATAGACATGAAATTTTGGTATTGTATAACCCGGCGGGTACTTGATCTGGTCGTACCAGCTCGGATACGGTCGTCCCGTTTTTACGACCTTACCTGCTGCTCCAGTCGCTTGATGAACCCGGATCTGCTGAGCTATATATTCGTCCAGGTCAGCTTTGGAGATTGCCTCCTCCTTGGCTGCTGACAGAGCCGGTGGAAGATTTGACGTTTCTCCCATATCGTCTTCAAGGACGATCGGGGCATCTTCAGCAGAAGGATCTTGTTGAATCATCATACCCACCATGTCCTGGAACAGGAGGGCCATTTTCTTTATGCTGGCTGCTTGTTCCGCAACCTCTTTATCCTTCTTCTCCAATATGCGACGAAGGAATTCAGCGTCAGTTTCTTGTTCTTGACGCTCATCCGAGAACGTTTCAGGGCTTTCTTTTGGCCCAGTGAGTGCGGCCATCGCGTTCATCATCTCCTGGAGCTTTTGTTGTTGCTCATGAGCTTTGGTCACTGACCGTGTAAGCAGTCTATGACCTGTGGATGCACGGCTGTCCTCCTTTCCTGACGCCATGTATACTGTATGAACTATTATACCCCCGGACTTAGGGTGTTTAGGTTCACCGCCTCTGGCATTTGCCGCGGGCGCGGGGATTTTCTCCGGCCTTCTTCTTTTGTGGGCCGTTGAAGTTGAGGGGGCCGTTGCAGCGGGCACCCTGACGGCTGTTGTCCTTTGTTGTTTAATAGGACGACCCTTTTCTTCTTGCACCTTTGCCTTTTTCTGTCGACGAGAGTGGTCTGGGTCAATTACGGAGTCTTGAACTCTCCGCCAAACTTTATAAATTTTTGAGCACAGCCGTTGAGGGGGCTGCTCTTGCTTCGTTTCCGGAGCCCTCTCCACAGGTGGAGGAGATCTCTTCAATGTAGCAGTCGGAGAGTTCTTACGTACCCTCCTAAGTGGTTTAAAGCTGTTCCCAGTTGGAACAGCAGCGTTGACTTCCACCACTGGAGCAGACGGAGTTAGCCCTGAGGGGGAGTTGCCCCCTGCCTTCCTCACCCGTCACCAATGGCGACGTCGAGCATGACGAGCCGTTGGGACTAGCTCGGCGATAGAGACAGCTTCTTCTTGCCCCCTGTCTGAATGAGGTGCTGCCGGTGTTAACCTCTTAAAGACTGAAGTTGTCCTTTGAGGGGTGATATTCAATCTGTTAAAGACAGATCCTCGAGCAGGGGCAGGAGCAGGAATAGTCAGCCTTGAAAAGACTGACTCTTTGATAGGAGAAGCCACCTTGACGACTTCTGGAGCAGCAGTTGTTGCCTTCGTTGGGACAGCCACTTTAGAGTTCATGGGCTTCTTGGTGGGCCCATCAGAGTTCTGATCCAACCTGGCAAAGACAGAGGCTGTTGATTTGATATTGGACGACCCGTTGGCAGGGGCCGTTGTAGCAGTGAGCCGGTCGAAGACCGACTTCTTGTTTGCTTCTGGTGTAGGCATTGGCATGGTGAAGCTTGCAGGCGGGATCATGGTCCCGAAAAACAGGCCGGTGGTGACCTGGCTCACCTGTTCTACCGGCAGAGCAAGGATGGAGGCCGCTTGAGGCCCATATGCTACACCTCCAGGTGAGGTGGAGCGTCGGCTTCATTGACACTTCGAGCAGTTCGAGCAGTTAGAAGCCATTGATGCTTGATTTCTGCGCCAGGCAAAAGACCAAATCTTAGTAACTTGAAATCCAAAGGCAACCATTAACAAATCGCGATTCGTTCGCAAAGACGACACACGAAGTGTGGAGTGGAAAGAGGAAAAGGTCCCACTGAGCGTGCCAGAATCTGTTCCCCTCCGAAAGACGCGCAAGACGTGAAGGCGTCTTGCCTGAGATTCGGGGCAGATGCTATATGGTTTTATCCGTCCACCTCTCCGAAGATGCCAAGTTGATTTATGGCACCGTGTATCGAAGGTTTAGACGGATGCGGCCGATGTAGCAGACTTCGTCAGATTTCCCCTCGCTTGAGGGGTTTTTGATTGTGGGGACGCTCTTCCCTGCAGACGCAAGCCCCTGCAGTTAATTACGCTACCGCATCGCGGTAACAACTTTCTCCTTCTCCAGAATTTCACTTCGTGTCGTGTGTGTTTGTTTTGTTTGTGGTTGCCCATGGATTGTATACGGAGACTAGGTTATGCCGTCGCTCGTAGGACGTGGATTAGTCCAAATCCGTACTTACTTAGATTTGGGTTTGGTGTTTTAGTTTAAGGATACGTTAGCCGTGTTTGGGGCTAAGATCAACTTAAACGTTCGTTAAGGATACGTTAGTCCTGTTTGAGACTAAGATCAACTTAACGTGGTGATCCATTTAATATATGGCCTTCGGGACTCGTCACTTCTCTGACGTCGTTGAAGGATTACAACGATAGGTGTCAGAGGAGTTCAGAGATGTACCCTTGAACCAAAGTTGATTAGGGAATATGTAGTCTGTTGAAATGCTTAAGGATACGTTAGCCGTGTTTGGGGGTAAGATCTACTTAAGCGGGATCGTTTAGATCCGACAGAAGAGCGTTTGGAGGCTCTATTGTTCCAGTTTATGGACGTAGTGGTCCATAGGTAGTTTAAGGACATTGCGGTCCATGTTCCAGTTTAGGGACGTGGTGGTCCATGTTCCAGTTTAGGGACGTGGTGGTCCATCATTAGTTTAAGGACGTTTCGGTCCAGATTAATATGTGGTTGTCGGGACCCGTCACCTCTCTGACGTCGCTGAAGGATTACAGCAATAGGTGTCAGAGGAATTCGGAGATGTACCCTTGAACCGGATGTAAATTGATTTAAGCGAGCAGCCGTGCTCAGTCAATTTAATTTGAGGACTTACGGCCATGATTGGGCTATGTCCAGTTGAAGAGTGTTCAACACTTTTATTTGTTTTTGGCCTATAAGGCCTGTGCTAGGGCTTGGCCCCTTTTAAATAATGCATAGCATTAATCTTAGTCTCTGTTGGACCTTTATTTGGGCTCTGCCCTTTTTAAAATAGTGCATTGCATTATTTATTGTTTTGTTTGGGCTCTGGCCATTTATAAATGATGCAGAGCATTAATTTTGTTTGGGCTCTGCCCTTTTTATTGCATTGCAATTTAATTTGGCCTACTAGGCCTTTCTGATTTGGGCCTGGCCCTTTAGTAATGCATTGCATTTGTCAGGCGCTTTGCACTAATCACTGAGCGCAAGCGCTTATGGTGATGACACGTGTCACGCTCTGGTGAGCGCAAGCGCAGTTAGCGCAGTGCGCTGCACCAGTGCGCTGCGCTGCTGACACGTGGCGCGCTCTGGTGAGTTGCGCCAATCTCAGAGAGCAAGGCTCTATCTTATAAGCGCATAGCGCAAGTGATTCTGGTGCTGACACGTGGCGCTCTCTGGTGGCTTGCGCCAATCCAGGAGCGCAACAGTGCAGTTTTTGCAAGTTCAAGGCACTATTAATTTGAGAATCTTTTAGATTTCAGAACCAATGGTTCATAAAAAAGTGCAAAGCACTTATTATTATTTATTTTTCTTTTTTATTGAAGATCGTTGATCTTGTTCTCAGATCAATGATCTGTTCATAAGAGAATTTTCTCTTTTTTCTAAAGGTTTTTACATTTTTTGTTCTTGAGGAATTCTCTCCAATTCTTCAGAGTTCTCAATGATGATGTTGATGATTTTGATTTGGGGTCTAGGGGCCTTTATATAGTGCCCATAAATTTGTTAAAGAGATCTTTCTCTGAGTGATTTGGGAAATTTTCCCCACCGTTGGATCTTTGATCCAAGGGCTTCTGTTTTACAGAAGGCAATCTTCTTGTTTTAACAAGAACAGAAAAATCTTGCTAGAATTTAATTCTGTTTGGCGCAAACGTCCCAGTGCATGACACGTGTCAAGCAGCGCAGAGCGCAGCGCAACTGCGCTTGCACATCTGCGCTGACACGTGTCGCGCAGCGCACAGCGCAGCGCAACTGCGCTGACACGTGTCGCGCAGCGCAACTGCGCTGACACGTGTCGTGCAGCGCAGCGCTTGCACAACTGAAGTGTTGCTTCCTTTAATTTTGTTTTAAATAGAGATTTGCTCTGATTGGGCGCACTGCCTTGGGCGCTGTGCTGATGTATCAGCTTTTGACACGTGGCGCGTTGCGCGCAGCGCAAAGAATCTGAAGCGTCGCTTCGAATTTTGAATTTTGAAATTCAAACAGAGCTTTGCTCTGATTGGGGGAAACACCCCACTTATATAAAATTTCGTCCTCGAAATTTAGGATACGATACACTAAAGTGCAATACGAAAGAAACAAAAATCAAATATTATTATATAGCGATTTACGCAAAAGCAACTGTATGAAAATCAAAATTTTATATATATATATAGCACGGCTAAAAGAATAGTTATAAGTAAGCACAAGGCATAACCATTTATAGTAATAAACTATATATACAATACAAGGA
Source organism: Agapanthus africanus (assembly GCA_030015575.1). Lineage (NCBI taxonomy): Eukaryota > Viridiplantae > Streptophyta > Magnoliopsida > Asparagales > Amaryllidaceae > Agapanthus > Agapanthus africanus. Next base: position 130,371,159 of record JASDDO010000014.1, on the reverse strand, counting down.
AGAACGACAACAAATAACAATGGCGAAAAATTGGCTGATAAGCCTTAAGCTCCGAAACTATATTTGTAAGACTGCAAATTAGGCAATTATAAAATAGCTTAAGAATATTCATACGGCAAAATATAGGAAAAAATAAAATGAACACATAGGTGGCTAGTAAACAAACGAGATATCAACCATTTACGTAAAGACCAAGACTAAACTACATTTGCAAAAATGCGGAGATAATACAATATAAAAGAAATTAAGATAATACCGAGATATGTACAAGTAAATAAAAGATAACCATAATTTATATTACCGTAAATAGAAAATTTAAATCGATTGGAGTAAAAGAATACGTAAGTAACGTAAATGCAAAAAGGTAGTTAGCATAAATATGAACAAAGAAAAGGAATTACTATATAGAAAATCAGTATGAAACTCATTTTTAAAGAAAACTCGAACCGCTAATAACATAAATTTTTAAAGTTAATCAAAAGAACACAAACAAACAAAATGAATATGAATAATAACAGTATAATAAAAAATAAAACATTAAAAAAAATATAGAGTAACAAATAACTCAAAATGACATTCTGTAACTGAAGCAAATAAAAAAAAATCAAGACGAAAAAGCCTAAAGAAGGGAACTTCAAAATAAAAGGGCGATAGTATGAAAAGCATTAATAGGAAAGATTTACTAACGATAAAATATATAGTGTAAGTTTGAACTATTGAGAAATAAAAATAGTAGAGCATTTTAAGACAGCAAGTAAAACTAAAATACTTACTAACATCTAATAGAAATCTAAGTAACTACAAATAGGCAAAACACTAAACTTAATATAATAAGTGCTACTAGTTATGACTATGCTAACCGGAAGATAACAATAGTAATATACGGTCGACTAGCCAGAGAAAATATTGCGGTATATACTTAGAAGGTCAACGCCATAAGCAAGCACTCGAATGAAAGAACGTAATTGGGAATTAGGTTGTCCAGAATGACATGAGGATAAAAGGATGAAATTTGGATTCAAAACCTGGGAAAGATATAAATTTACAATGGGGATAGGGTTTGATAGTTTCGGACAGGAGTATGCAGCAAGATACAACCTAACTGGGAAAGATCAGGTGGTACGGTAATGAATCATGGTTTCAACTAAGTTTAGGGTCTAGATATAGTGAGTCAAACAAAAGCAGTTAGTCACAATCCACAACTTTATTGCATTCAAACTAGAACTTCAACAGATACAAGGTCTAAACGGAAGAAAACAACTACTAAAAATAGAGTAACAATATCTTTATTGAAAACAGGAAAAGTGATAACTCTACGTCGATATCTAAATCTCTGCAATCTCGTAAGGCAAGTCTGAATCTTGTGCTGGGTTCGTGCCATCCTCGAATTTAAGTACGAAAATAACCAAGTCGCTCAAGCAGATTTGGAGGGCGTTGTCGAATCTCCACTTTGTATCTCTTTCCTTCGAGGGAAACCATTGATAAGATGCTCGTTGGATTCACAAATCAAGCACTGGCCTTTAGCCCTGCGACAGTCCCTCTAAAGGTGTCCGGCCTTTTGCAATAACCGCAACGTTGAGTTCTTCGCTGCTTTTGTTGCTGAAGAACAAATGGGCGCTTCATCTGCACACCACCTCTTCGTTTAACAAGGATTCCCCTACGATTGGGAGCTCCCGCTGGTGCTTGAGCCATTTACCTTCTTAGTCCTTCAGCTAAGAGATCGTTTGTTCGCTCCCGGGCTTCCATCAAACATTGTTGTACACCTAAAATCTTGACGGTCTGACTCTGGGTAGTGGAGGAGGACGGAGAGTTGTTGGAAATCATGATCCTGAAACAACAAATTTTAGGACGACATAAGGTACAAGATATAAGAATCAGAATAAGATATAGAATGAACAACGAAACAAGAATATATGGTGAGGTGAAACTCAAACGAGTAGAAATCAAATGTAGAACTCTATGTCACTCAAGCAAAGTGCTACCTTGTAACTATGCTGCAGTTCATAGTTACAATCGCATAACTCTACCAAGTCATCCAAAACTCTAGCGGATGGAGTCAAAATGTCGCTTGACAGCCATAGGGATTCTAGTCAAGGATAACAAATTTACAATCTAGACCGAATGGGCGACTTAAATTTTCAAGCCCTACTCGGAAACTGTAATCCCAATCGAAACCTGGCTCTGATACCAACAAAACCATGTCATGCCCAGCTTCCCAAAATATAGAATACGAGGGATTTACAAGGCCAGTCATACTTCTATGGTCAAGGAAATATCCTGTCGTAGTCACACTTCGGCTTTTAGCATTACATGGTAATCAATAATCAATGCACAGGTAAGGAGAAATGCAGTCACTACTTCTATCAACAGATACAACACTAACAAGATAGAGTCCAAGGAAGAGATAGCGCCAGCGTTGCTAATCTAGATGTCCGCAATATTCTCGAGGTAAGGCAGGTCCTGATCCGAGCTCAGTCCACTTCTCACTCTGAGCATGCATACTCAGGTCGCCAGAGCGACACAATAGCAATATATATATATATATATATATATATATATATATATATATATGTATACATATATAAACACGTGCAATGATGGTGAACATGAAACAGTAAATATAGAACGATGACGCGAGCATGAAATAATCGGTACCGGTAACGATAAAGCAAGTGTATCAGATCAGTAGCCAATGCAATGTCCATGTCACTAAACCTATCTGTCTCTAAGTCTCAATGTCCAGGTCACTGAATCTATCGTCAGTCCAAGTGTGAGCGTCAACTACCATAAGAGTATCCCCATTCCAAGGGTAGGCCCCAGAGGCAAGGGAACACGGGCACGAATCACGCTCGTTAATAATCAGTAATATTACCCATACGATTCCTAAAATCGCTGTATATGCCGACAGTGGGACTCCCGAGATTCCGTTGATCGAACTCACACTTAAACTACCCCACACCCGTGGTCTACATCAAACAACAACCATGAACCCAAACACTAGTCGCCCCATGACAAGTCTACACGAGAACTGAAAACAGGATCTCCATCATGCATGGCTCGACTGCTATTCAAGATAAATGGACAGTACTCGATGTCTTACCTATGACACTAATATAAATGTTTCCATAACCATCACATTCTAGTTATAGTTACTCTTATATATGTCCCATAGGCGTCGACAATGCAATAACTATTTGGTTCCGCTGATTGTATACAAGTACGCTTCACTTCACTTATTCATTTACGCTTTTATACTAACGTACTTACCACAATCCAATTACTAATATTTATCACTAGGTAACGTACCACGGTTACTAGATTATCAATGTTTATGACCACTATTCAAATGAGGATATAACCACTATATGATATGATAAGAATGCAATTAATTGTAATACGAATAAAATATAATAGCCAGTGTCATACTACTCGCAAAATTTACTATAAGTCACACGTGCAGAATTAAGGAAAACAATTAAAAAAAAAAGGAGTAAGCAGTATGTTTAATTATCTATCCATCAAAATTGGTTTCGCGTCTAACAGATTTCAGTTTTGCTAGTTATGGTCATTTCATTTTAAGTGCTTACTGCTGGAAATCTAATTTCTGAACTGGAAGTCCGTTTTGTAACACGTTTTACTCCAAGTTGGGAGCATAATTAGGAAATTCTACAGTTGGATAATATTTAGTTTTATTAGTCAGGTTATCAACGCACCAGACGGATTGATAATATCCTCTGTGTGCTGGGAGTTATGCAATGTTTAATATCAGGATATGTGTTCTGCCCCTGCTTGGGACAGCAATACATACTGATGGTTTAAAATGTGATTAAATTAGCAAACGATAATAAAAATGAATGAAACCACTTTCAATGATTTGCTAACATATTTATCTTCACTACGGTATAGGGTTCCACATAATACCATTTCCACACAGGGATGAAAAAGTATTTCATTCCAAGTGTCTACAAGCAGTGCTGCTCTAGACTGCAGTCCAGAGCCGCACCCCCGAACAGTTCCTGTCACCGTTATAAAGTAGAAACAGATTGTAACTTATGTGGGGTTCTAGTTCGTCGGGTCGGATTTGATATGAGCCCTCGAACACAACATTCCGGTATGTAACCAATTTATTATGATTTTCACACAATTCAGGTACGGAAATTTTCAGATTCGTCGGATCTAAATGGGGATGACATTTCACGGTGTTAAAGTCCGTATTTTGAAGCCAAATCTTAACACAGTATTCGTTATCACTAGGGTAATCTGTTATGCTTAAATTCTGTCATTTTAAGAGGGGTTGAGAAGATGGGTTGAAGGAAGAAGATGGGATGAGAGGAGAGAAGATGGCTCGGTCTTGGAGCGTTTGGGCGGGGGAATTGGCAACGTGGAAGCGAGCGCGGTCGTCGTGGAGGTGAACGCGGGGAGGTGGCCTCGTAGGCGGAGGAGTGTTGCAAGGAGGGGTTAGTCGTGCGAGTAGCACGAGGAAAGAGGAGAGGGGATTCGTGCGGGAAAAGAACAAGAGGGAGAAGAAGAAAGGAGTGGGGGGTGAGTGTTCGGGTCGGGTTTGGGGTGAAGGGTGAGGAAAGGGTTCATGGGTTGGGCTTGGGGTGTGAGGATTAGGTTAGAATTAGAAAATAAAATTGAATGAATTAAATAAAAGTTTGGTAAATTAATATCAGAAAGTGTAGGAAATTATTTATAGGAAATATTCTAATAGATAAAATTTTGGGAAACTTTGATTTATAAATACGGGAAATATGTTCAAAGAAAACTGGGTATTACAGTCACAGCAGTGCAAGGGCTTTACCAGTGGGCTATAAGTGCTTTATTGCTGTTCTTAAACAAAAATTAACTTTTAATTTGCACTCAGGCTTGTAAACTCTTTTTTGTACATTGAACTGGAAAAATTTGTACAGTAAATTTAGAGCCATTATATTCTACTCTCCTTATAAAAATTTCGTCATCGAAATTTACAATTATATAAGGACTAATTACAAATAAGTGAGGATATCTTAGACGCATGTCGTCTTGTAGTTCCCACCAAATATACTTCCTTATTCCGTAATGTTTTCACCTTTCACTCCAGGATTTCAACGGGTTGTTGCTCATAAGTTAGATCCGTCTGTACAATGAGCTCGGAGTGATTAAGGATATGGCTGGGGTCGCTCACATATTTTCGGAGCTGAGATATGTGGAACACGTTGTGCACTCCTTCCAATGGGGGTGGTAGTGTCAAATGGTATGCCACTTCTCCGACTCGTTCGAATATGTCGAACGGTCCTATATATCTTGGACTGAGCTTACCCCTTTTGCTAAAGCGGATTACTCCACGGTTTAGAGAGATCTTTAGAAAGACACGGTCTCTAGGTTGGAACTCCATGTGTCGGCGCTTTGCATCGGCCCAATACTTCTGTCGGTCTTGGGCTATGCGCATTCTTTTCCTGATCGTGCGAACTACGTCCACAGTTGCCACGATCATCTCTGATCCAAGAGTTTCCGATCTCCGATGTCATCCCAACTTAGTGGTGAACGACACTTCCTTCCGTAAAGTGCTGCAAACGGTGTTATTCCAATACTTGCCTGATTGTTGTTGTTGTATGCAAACTCCACATGGTGTAGGTGATCTTCCCACGAACCTCCGAAGTCTAACATATAAGCTCTTAGCATGTCTTCTAGAATCTGAATTGTTTGCTCAGACGGTCTGTCCGTTTGTAGATGGTAAGCCGTGCTGAAGTTCAGATTCATTCCCAGGCTAGTTTGCAGACTCTGCCAAAACTGTAATTGGAATCTTGTGTCACGATCGGAGACGATGCAAACTAGTACTCCATTTAATCTCACAATCTCCTGCATGAGTTCATAGGTATCAAAAATAGTATATCTTGAGGTTAAATCTTACTTTAGATTCATGCTTATCTCTATGTACTTCTTTACTAGCATCTCAGTTGATTGGCCAACTTGAAAGGGAATAAAGTGAGCCAACTTGGTGAGTCGATCCACAATAACCCATACTGCGTCGTTATCCTTCGTGCTGCGAGGAAGGGCAGTCATGAAGTCCATGGTAATGTGCTGCCATTTCCATTCCGGTATTGGTAACGACTAAAGTAGTCTGGCAATTCTGTGATGTGCAGCCTTTACTTACTGACACACCAAACATTTTGCTATGCTTCTGGCTACTTCACGCTTCATTCCATATCACCAGTAGTATTGCCGTAGATCCGTGTACATTTTGGTACTACCAGGGCGTACTGAGTATGGAGAGCTGTGAGCTTCTTTCACCAACTCTTCCCGAACAGGACTTTGTGGTACACACAATCAACTTCCGTATCTCAAAGATCCGTCTTTGTGGATGATGAAGTATGTTCGAAGTCCACTTTCTACTTGTTCTCGGATCTTTTGCAGCTTGGCATCACTTGCTTGAACTGCCTTAATCTGATTGACAATGGTAGATTGTACTTGTAAGTTCATCAAATACGAAGTGTTAAGATACGACCTCATTGATAAGTGCTACAAGATCTACCTGGCATAACCACTTTGATTGCCAATCCGTGTAATTCCTGCTGTAACTTCCACCGAGCGGTGAGATTCATTGCTAATGGCTGGCGGCTAAGTGCATCAGGAACTACATTCACCTTCCCAGGATGATATTGTAAGTTGATGTCGAAGTCCGCCATGAGTTATAGCTATTTTCTCTGCCGCATGTTTAGTTCCTTCTGAGTAAATACATACTTCAGATTCTTGTGGTCCATGTATATATCCACTCGTTCTCCCAGAAAATATTGGCGCTAAATCTTAAGTGCAAAAATAACGGCTGCCAACTTCAAGTTATGTGTTTGATAGTTGCGCTCATGAACTTTCAGTTGTCTTGATACAAAAACTACAACTTTTCTATGCTGGTATAGAACACATCCTAATCCCTACCGGACGCATTACAATGCACAACAAAACCTCCAGATTGCTCCAGTATTACAAGAATAGGAGATGATGTAAATCTTAACTTGAGTTCTACAAAAGTTTGTTCACATGCTTCTGACCACACGAATGCTTCATCTTTACGTGTGAGCTTGGTCAAGGATGCTGCAATTTTCGAGAAACATTCAATGAACCTTCGGTAGTATCCCGCTAATCCCAAGAAACTTCTTATATCCTTCACCGTCTTTGGTGTCGGCCATTCGCCGACAGAGGACACCTTAGCTGGATCTACTGAGATTCCTTCGCCTGAAACGATATGCCCGAGAAATCTGACTTGATCTATCCAAAATTTGCACTTGCTGTACTTGGCATAGAGTTGATGCTGTCACAATGTCTCCAGGACAATCTGTAAATGCTATGCGTGTTCTTTCCGATCTTTTGAATACACCAGGATGTCATCAATAAAAATAACAATGAACCTATCTAGGTACTCTCGAAAAACTTGGTTCATTAGATTGATAAATATAGCAGGTACATTGGTCACTCCAAATGGCATCACAAGATAATCGTAATGACCATAGAGAGTCCTGAATGCCGGTTTAGGAATATTAGACTCTTTGACCTTCACCTGATAATAACCCAAACGAAGATCTAATTTTGAGAAAACACAAGACCCACTTAGCTGATCGAAAAGATAATCGATGCGCAGTAGTGGATACTTGTTCTTTATCGTCACTTCGTTCAAACCTTGGTAATCTACACACATTCTGTATGGACCTTTTTTCTTCTTCACCAGCAAAACTGGAGATCCCCAATTTGAAGTACTGGGACGAATCCAACCTTTCTTTAGGAGTTCGTCCAACTGAATATGGATCTCCTTCAATCCTTCTGGACTTAACCGGTATGAAGTTTTGATTACCGGTTGTGCACCAGGTATTAAATCGATACTGAATTCAAGAGCTCGATTGGGAGGCAAACCTGTTATATCTTCAGGAAACACATTCTCGAACTCTCGAACTACCTCCGGCTTTTTTCTTCCGCTGGTAGAGTAAACGCTTCTGCGTTCTTCGGCTTGGCACGGAAGATTCCTGGCTCCAAAGTTCTGTCTCCACTCTTGAAGTAAAAGACTGGGTGATCTGGTATCTCAAATACTACCCTCTTTTGACGGCAATCAATCATAGTATAGAAAACTCCCAGCCAGTCCATCCCCAATACAACATCGAAGTTTGGGATGTCCAGTATTTTGAAATTCGCGTAGAATTCTCGTCGGCAAACTACAACTGGACACTGATCCAATCTTATAGTTGCCTTCAATACTCCCTTCCCGGAACAGACATTCCAGCTTGAAATGAGTGGCTTCATGAGAATCGCATGTATTCTTACAAATCGTTGGGACATAAAGCAGTGTGACGCTCCAGTGTCGAACAGTGCTGGTGCAGAAAGGATGGCTACTAATATAATACCTAAAATGTGTGAGGTTGGTTTTAGATACAGAAAAATATAGAGGTATACGAGAATTGAAGAGATGAAACGATTGGGAGTTACCAGTATCATGGTGAAAGCCTGACGCCGGGGTACATTTCTCCTTGTTGGAATTACATTCCTCTGTCCCTAGGGCATGTTTCTCTGCCCTTGAGGTATATTTCTCTGTGCATGATGGAACTGACGAGAAGGCTGTGCAGGAGGTCCACATGGAGGTGGAGCAGGTAGAGCAAGACGAGATGCAGGAGCCTGAATAGCTGGCCGCTGCGGAAAGATGACGGCTGGTCTGGGGGCTGGAGCTGGGTTGAGTCTATGAGGACATGCTCCAATGGTGTGAGTGGATGCATCACAAACTAAGCATAGGCTGTTTGCACGCCTGCAATTCTTTGCCAGGTGTCCATTCCTCTGTAGATAGTGCAGCTTGGCTTTCCGGGTCCAACCCTTATTGAAATTTTCGTGTCCGGATCTCAGCAGTCGGGATAAGATGTGCCACGAACCTGTTACGGCCTTGTGTTAGCAGTGTAGTATGTGATATCAGGAAATTGAATATTGAGAAATATCTTGTGTTAGCAGTGTAGTATGTGATATCAAGATCCATATTATTGCATAGGATGCAAATGTCTCCATCTCAAATCTGGAATCTTTCAGAAATCGCAATAATTTCCAAGGAGGAACGTTTTCAAGACCCATATTATTGCATAGGATGCAGACCCATATTATCGCATAGGATGCAAATGTCTCCATCTCAAATCTGGAATCTTTCAGAAATTGCAATAATTTCCAAGGAGGAACGTTTTCAAGACCCATATTATTGCATAGGATGCAAATGTCTCCATCTCAGATTTGATTTTTACTTTTTCCATCCACTGTAATATTTCAGTGATAACCACGGTCCATATATATGTATATACCTCCATTGCTCCTCGCAACGCACATACACCCACCAATTCCCATGGCTGAATCCCATCCCCTCGACAAGTGCTCTGCCACTTCTGAACATGAGGATGAGAACCAAAAATCGAGCCGCCAAGCCGTATTCCAACAATACAGAGACCACATATCATCCTTACCTAGTGTCGACGGCTTCATTGGCCGCCCTTCTGGAAAACTCTACCTCTACAATGACTGGTATGCAACCATGTCTATGCTCGTTGGCGTCATGGCAGCCAATCAATTCTTCAAGGCCAAACCTGGCGACATAGTCGTTGTTGCCTTTCCCAAATCAGGAACCACTTGGCTTAAAGCTCTCCTTTTCACCTGCATTAACCGTCACCTCGACTATTCTGCTTTATCCGACCAGAACCCCCACCAAATCATTCCGTACCTCAATATGCTTTATGCAGAAGACATACCAGGAAATCTCGACTCTCTACCATCCCCAAGACTTTTCTCTTCCCACACCCCATTTAAGTCTCTTCCAGACTCCGTCATCGGGTCCGGTTGTCGTATTATCTATCTGTTTCGTAGTTCTAAGGACATCTTTGTTTCCTTGTGGCACTTCTTAAACAAGGTGCGCGAAAAGCAAGGTGCAGAGCCCCTTCCACTTGAGGTGTCATTCAACCACTTTTGCAACGGGCATATTCCTTTTGGGCCTTTTTGGGATCATGTGCTCGGTATTGGAAGGCTAGTCTGGAAGGTGAAAAGAATAGGTTTTTATTTATGAGATATGAAGAGTTGATGGGGGATCCGGTTACCAAGTTGAAGAGATTGGCAGATTTCGTCAGACGCCCCTTTACTTTGGATGAAGAGAAAGAGGGAGCGGTTGAGAGAATTGTCAAGCACTGTGGGTTTGAGAATTTGAGCAGCTTGGAGGTGAACAAGACAGGGACAACACATTTGCTGCATTTACCAATGGACAACAGTACATTTTTCAGGCGTGGTAAAGTTGGTGATTGGGTGAACCATCTTACTCCTGAGATGGCTCAGCGTTTAGACATGATTGTGGAGGCTAAATTTAGAGGATCTGGCATGGCATTATAGAAATTAGCATTTGCGATCGTTTGCTGATCCTGTAATGTTGTTGCCATGCATATCTTCCTGTTACCAAATGTACCCTTCTTAAAGTGCAATAATAAACGATTGTGTTGATGTCTTCGAGGGAGATGTGGCAATGTGAATTCTTGCTGGATTCGGTAAAGTAATCCCGAAAACGGCCACACTTTAAGGTTCTTAAAGTAGAGCTGCAATTTTGGATCTCTTTCAACTAGGCATTGAGATCAACCCCTTGTGAGAATGATGAAAGATCGTTCAGTAATTGAATAGGTTACATTCTGAGCATCCTGTGCTAGCTGAGGTAATCGTTGGATTTTGATATGGTATTGGTCCTGCAATCTCCTCCTTACTGTCCTGCAATATATATTTGGTAGCTGAATTCTGAATGCAATATCATTACTTCTTTACTTGTATATCACTATATCTAACTAAATAACTCTACTTCTTACATGTGAAGTTATCATCTTATCCAGCTAGTTTCGTCATAATTTCGCATGCATCATCAAGGCTGGCGCTTTCTTCCAAAAGTTACACCAGAGTTTCACGAAAATGACTTAACCTGTTTTTAGTTAGGAACTTTCATTTCTGTAGCTAATGGTTTTATGCGGTGACTACTATGGTGTGGAGGATCTCTTTTCCATGTTTTAATTACTTGGTACCACTATCGATTTTTTCTTTTTTGAGTTATAAAGTTAAACCTAAGCGGGGCCCATACCCTCCGCTAGATAAATATGGCGATCTCTTCTCCCTTGGTGGCAGCCGCGTATTTTGAACTCGTGGTGCCCACGCCGCAATTCTCATGCCTCACCAACTCTCACATCCGTTGGGACTAATCAGCCCCATGAATAATCATGCAAATGATGATTCATCATGACCTTAGAGATTAAATTAAGAACTGTTCGTCACTTCATATATATAAATAACTAGCATTGTACCCGCGCTACGCGCGGGGATAGCATGAATCAAGGAAAATGAGACGATAAAGTAGTTTTTAAGTAAAAATTTAAATTCTATTTAGTCACTCGTACTCTCAACTTATCTTGGTTATACTTAATAATTAATATATACTTAAGAGACTATAAATTATAGTTTTTATTTTAAATTAGAATTAAGAATGTGTTTCTTTGTTTCTCTGAATTGAAAAGACATGCAAGGCATTAATGGATGATAGCATAATAAGGTACATGATATTTATTTAACCTAAACATATAAAATGTGAAAGCATAAAAATATTTTAAGGAAATGTACATTATTAGTTATCCATTTCATTGAAATAGACGTATAATATAAGCAAAAATTTATGTCCTAAGTATTGATAAAGTACATCAACATATCCGTATTACATAAAAAAATAAAACAACAATAAATAACAATAGGGAAAAAAAAACTTATAATCTCACAGTGGCCTAGTATAATGGAATACTTGGAAAATGAATAAAGTGACCTTATATAGAAGAGTAAGAGTTCAAAAAGTAATAGCAAAATAAAATATTAATAAATATATCATTTTAATTTGTTAATAAGGTGTTACTTTTTTAACTCATACTCTTATCATAATTCACTCTGTATTTGAACGGTTTTCAATAAAGTAGATTTGACAAAACATAACTTGACAGATTTGATAGCATCGTGACTTGAGTAAATTAAATAAAAATATTTGGAAAAAATAATATTTGATGTTGTTTAGTGGTGAAGAACACAACAAAACATGAATGGCGCCAATATTTCCGATTTCAATGTTTTCTCCTGAGAATATTATCATTCAACAGCAAACTAAAACCGGTTACGATATGAAAATTATATTTAGCAACAAAACTAGATGTTGGTTTCTTACTTACAAAAACGAACCATTGTAAAGTGATCACTGATTTCAACATCCTATCCAGCAAATATGACACATACTTCTGAACCTAAAAATTGAAGAAAATTCGAAAACACAATCAGTTAAGAGATGGTAGAAATGTTTCCATTGGCATTAATTTCCAAAGAATTTGTAGCACTCGTCCATCCATCGGCAAAACTGACCGCAAAATGCCCTCGGAAGTTGATCATTATCAACCCAGCACCCATCACTTTTTTCCTTCATAACCCTTCCACAGAGCTTATCCTTGCAGGGAGATCTCGGTTCCATTTTCAACATCATCCTCGTCCAACTTTTATTCATAATCTGCAAAGCATCTCTTCTGCATCTGTCTACTATCGGATTGCCCGATCTCGTGCACTCTTTAACTTCATGACCAGCGCATAAAAGATCGCCGCAAGAAACCTTATTTAGAATTTCCATGGCGTGTGCCCGTGTATATGCATCAAAAAACAGTATGATCCCGACCACGTATGCCGCTGCAAAGTGGCCACCAGTCATCGCTATCTTGAGATGCTCCATACCCAAAGCCATTCTTTCTAAATTGTATATCTCTTCCTATAGGTTTAAAGAAAAACCCAACATCGATGAATTAGACAATTTATATATATATATATATATAGGAAGATATGTATTAAATCAAATTATTTACCACTCCAAGAATAAAGTTGGCATCAAGATTGCCGCTATTTGCACAGTTTCGAAGCAAAATTAGACATGCACCTTTTTCCCACCAATACATCCTCAAGTACTCTTTAATCACCGAGATTGAATGCCCGACCATCTTATCTTTGGAGGCACGATAAAAACTCTTACATCTAAAATGCATACAAAACGACATTAGATAATTTATATATTGGTTCTGAAATTATAAAAAGTAATAAATGCTTACGTTGCACGTAGGTTTTTAATATCATCGAGAGGAGCCGAGGACTTGGAGACGACTTGCATGGCTATTTCAATGAGCATATCTCGTGGGAGAGAGGTCACGGTCGACGTCTTACTTTTTTTATGGCATTTCTTCATTGCCGACGGACTAAGCTTAAGCTTCATCATGGACAACTTGAGTACTTGAAATAGTCAGGCACAAGTGTTTGTGATAAAATGCATGATCATGGTTTATATATATATATATATATATATAAGAGTCACCAAGTCAGTTTGAAATTTAAAATTAGCAAGTAGCGAATGCAATTACGGTGAATTGGAAATGTATAGCTATGTGGTCCCATCATGTATTTTTCTTCATTTTGATGTCATATTATATATAAATATGCATGAAGAAAAAACATATGATTGGATGGATGAAATATATGCATTTATAGCTCATATCATAATTGCACTATGCATGTGAAAAATTCTCAATAAAACATATTCTGACAAAATATAATTTGACTGGTTTGATAGCATCGTAAGTTGAGTAAATTAAATAAAAATATTTGGAAAAGACATTACTTTATGTTGTCTGGTGATATAAAAGACAACAAAAAGTGCTTCGGCCGTGAAAAAGGGAATGCAATTAGGGTGAACTGGAAATGCTGGCTTCATGTGTCCCATCATGCATTTTTATTCATTTTGATGTCGTGTCATATATATATATATATATGGATGCAAAAAACGTATGATTAGACGGATGATGTATATGTATTTATATATCATATCATAATTGCACTCTACATGCGAAAAATTCTCAATAAAGTATATTCTGGTAAATGTATAATTTGACTGATTTGATAGCATCGTAACTTGAGTAAATCAAGGAGCTATGTGGTCTCATCATGCATTTTTCTTCATTTTGTTGTCATATCATATATAAATATGCATGAAGAAAAAAACACATGATTTGATGGATGAAATATATGCATTTATAGCTCATATCATAATTGCACTATGCATGTGAAAAATTCTCAATAAAACATATTCTGACAAAATATAATTTGACTGGTTTGATAGCATCGTAAGTTGAGTAAATTAAATAAAAATATTTGGAAAAGACATTACTTTATGTTGTCTGGTGACAGAAAAGACAACAAAAAGTGCTTCGGCCGTGAAAAAGGGAATGCAATTAGGGTGGACTGGAAATGCTGGCTTCATGTGTCCCATCATGCATTTTTATTCATTTTGATGTCTTGTCATATATATATATATACAGGGATGCAAAAATTGGACGGATGAAGTATATGTATTTATATATCATATCATAATTGCACTCTACATGCGAAAAATTCTCAATAAAGTATATTCTGGTAAATGTATAATTTGACTGATTTGATAGCATCGTAACTTGAGTAAATCAAGAAGCTATGTGGTCCCATCATGCATTTTTCTTCATTTTGATGCCATATCATATATAAATATGCATGAAGAAAAAACACATGATTGGATGGATGCAATATATGCATTTATAGCTCATATCATAATTGCACTATGCATGTGAAAAATTCTCAATAAAACATATTTTGACAAAATATAATTTGACTGGTTTGATAGCATCGTAAGTTGAGTAAATTAAATAAAAATATTTGGAAAAGACATTACTTTATGTTGTCTGGTGACAGAAAAGACAAAAAAAAGTGCTTCGGCCGTGAAAAAGGGAATCCAATTAGGGTGAACTGGAAATGCTGGCTTCATGTGTCTCATCATGCATTTTTATTCATTTTGATGTCGTGTCATATATATATATATAGGGATGCAAAAAACGTATGATTGGACAGATGAAGTATATGTATTTATATATCATATAATAATTGCACTCTACATGCGAAAAATTCTCAATAAAGTATATTCTGGTAGATTTATAATTTGACTGATTTGATAGCATCGTAACTTGAGTAAATCAAGAAGCTATGTGGTCCCATCATGCATTTTTCTTCATTTTGATGCCATATCATATATAAATATGCATGAAGAAAAAACACATGATTGGATGGATGCAATATATGCATTTATAGCTCATATCATAATTGCACTATGCATGTGAAAAATTCTCAATAAAACATATTCTGACAAAATATAATTTAACTGGTTTGATAGCATCGTAAGTTGAGTAAATTAAATAAAAATATTTGGAAAAGACATTACTTTATGTTGTCTGGTGACAGAAAAGATAACAAAAAGCGCTTCAGCCGTAAAAAAGGGAATGCAATTAGGGTGAACTGGAAATGCTGGCTTCATGTGTCCCATCATGCATTTTTATTCATTTTGATGTCGTGTCATATATATAGGGATGCAAAAAATGTATGATTGGACGGATGAAGTATATGTATTTATGAATCATATCATAATTGCACTCTACATGCGAAAAATTCTCAATAAAGTATATTCTGGTAAATGTATAATTTGACTGATTTGATAGCATCGTAACTTGAGTAAATCAAATGAAAATATTTGGAAAAGATAATACTTGATGTTGTCTAATAGTAGAGAAGACAATCAAATGCGTTTCAACCGTAAAAATAGGGAATGCAATTACGGTGAATTAGAAATGCTGGATTCATCTATCTCATCATTCATTTTTCTTCATATATCTAAATATGATATTGTACAAACAATCATCTGTCCAATCAGCGTTATACTTTCTATTCAGTATATAACTTAATATTTAGAATAAATGAATATATATCGTTTGGCTTATTGATTTTTATTTTCTTTTAGACTTATTATTTTTAATTTCTTATTAACAACAAATATTATATAGCAAGTAAGGTATCATAAGTATAATGATTGCAAGGATTTATAAAATATTCATATAACTAAAGTTTACATAATTGTATAAAAATAACCTATAACTGACATGATAAAAAATGAAAGATAAATATCACTTAAACTCTGTGATGATATTACATCTTGATTTTAGAATTTCATTATACATAGCAAAATACTTTTACATCAAGGATAATCTCCACACAATAAAGAAGCGACAATTATTGCATGCTCGAACACTTCATAAGACGGAGTGATAAATGTGCAATGATGGTCATTCTTACGAACATCACTTTCACGATATATTCGGACCGGACAGGTTCCTTGACAGCAATAAAACATGCAGAAGATATCAAGATCCGATCGCAAAGAAACATAACTATGATTTTCAGACAACTGATAGCATATCCCACCTAAACTAAATCCAACTGGATGGTGTCCATTGTTTATGAAATCACGAAACATAAAGCATAATATACTAAAATTGACAATATCAACTCTCGCTGTCCATTTAGCAGTATATCCTTCTGTAATGCACAATTCCAATTGCATTCTGAGTACATCCTTATACCCATCCTGAAATTAAAAATTTGATGTTATATATAGTTAAGAATTTTTTTGTTATTAAATTTTTTTCTTTCTAATAGAAATTTTAATAGAATAAAGTTGAGCTTAACATATTTCATGATTTTTATAAAAATAGTATTAGAAAATTATAGAATAATACAGAAATTGTTAATTATACTCTACCGTTATACAATTCTATATATGGAAGAGAACTTACATTTCGGGTTGATGGAGATGACATTACAGGGAGCCCAATGGTTAGATCCATTCAATGCAATACTAATCGTTTATCTGAATCCATATCATTATATTTATATTCTATTAAACTAATTTTAGATACTGCTATGTAGTTGAAATCATATATATATATATATATATATATATATATATATTGTATTGATTTATTATTGTTCTTCGTTTCAGCAAGTATACCTAACTAAGTAAATATTGTTACATCAAAGAAATAAAATGAGTTGTATATGCAAATAACAAAAAAAATATCAAAATGGATATTACTTCAAAGAAATTAAATGAACGATATAATCAAATAACACAAAGTACCATACATGAATTTAAATAAAAACATTTAAATAAGCATAATGTTTTTATAATATCAAAATTGAACTCTAAAAGAAAAAAAACTATACTTCAAAAGTCAGTGAGATATTTTTTTATGAAACTTGAGAGAATTTTAAACTCTTCATTTCAAACTCTAGCATAGAGACATAATCGACTAAGAAGGCAGTTGAGTAAAAAATAAAGAAAAACTTTAAATTTTATTCAAGTATAATAAAAATTGACTTACAATAATATCCGTTAAGTTGTTGAACTTTGAAGTGACAATAACTAAAATTACCTCCCATATATATAGATAAAAGTATAACTATACCACAGAAAGAGTTGGTTGTATTTGTTAATAGGAATCTTTGAAAAAGTAGAGTTATTTTAAAATGACTTTGTAGGTAACTCATAAAAGTTACATCAACTTATAATATTACGATACTCAGTTTATGATTTATATGAACTCTCTAACATATAATACTTTTTTCTTATATCTTATAAATCGAAAAATTAAGTATGGATAGTCCCGACAACTTTTTATCCAACACTTATGTATTTTCTTTATGCATTAGTTATTTTTGCTCTACTTATGATAACCTCTCTATGTTGAGAACGGTTTTCAATAAAATATAAATAGGCGTCAAGAATTAATGCATTCTCCGTTAAAAAGAGAAAAGAAAACCGAAATATGCTCTAGTCTAAACGACTATTTTCGATGTCATATCATGTATAAATAGGCATAAAGAAAAAATGCATGATTAGACGGATGAAGTATATGCATTCAACTCATATCATTAATACACTCTGTATATAAACGGTTTTCAATAAAATATATTTTGATAAATGTATGATTTGACTGATTTGATAGTTTCGTAATTTGAGTAAATTAAATAAAAATATTTAGAAAAGATAATCCTTGATATTACCTATTGATAAAGAAGAGAACAAAACGTGCTTCAACCGTGAAAGCAGGGAATGCAATTATGGTGAATTGGAAATGCATTGCTTTATCTGGCCCATCATGCATTTTTCTTCATATTTCTATTTATGATATTATACAAACAATTATCTGTCCAATCATGCATTATCTATCCAATCGTTGTCTCCAACATAGCTTTCACAATCTATTCGAAGTTGAGCAGATTTATCGATAGTAATAAAATATGCAGTATAGATCCAAATCTGATTCCAGAAAAGTAAGTATTATTTGTCATAGCAACCAAGTGGTGAATTTTGCAACAAAGTTCTTTTGACTACATGAGGTGATAAGGGAATAAAGAAATAAAAACAATTAATGCATTCTCTGTTAAAAAGAAAAATTAAAGTCGAGTTATGTTTTAGTCTAAATGACTGTTTCGATGTCATGTCATATATAAACAGGAATGAAGAAAAAATACATGATTGGACAGATGAAATATATACATTTACAGCTCATATCATTATTGTACTCTGCATATAAACAGTTTTTAATAAGGTATATTTTGACAAATGTATGATTTGACTGATTTAATAGCATCGTAATTTGAGTAAATTAAATAAAAATATTTGGAAAAGACAATCCTTGATATTGTCTAGTGAAAAAGAAGACAACCAAACGTGCTTCAACCGCGAAAACAGGAAATGCAATTATGGTGCATTGGAAATACATAGCTCTATCTATCCCATCATGCATTTTTCTTTATATTTCTATATATTATATTATACAAACAATCATCTGATCAATCACGCATCATCTATCAAATCGTTGTCCTGAACAGCGCATTCACAATCTATTCGGAGTTGGACAAATTCCTCGATAACAATAAAATATGCAGTATATATTAAGATCTGATTGCAGAGATGCACAAGTATGACCCTTTCCAGATAGCTGATAGCATAACCCATCTAAACTAAACACAACAGAACGGTACCCATTGGTTATGAAGGCATGAAGTTGCAAAATATGTTGCATCTTATAAGTCAATATCTCTTTTGGAAAAATGATAAGCGAGAACGCATTAAGTAAACCTATCTAGTGATAAATCTAAAATTTGTTTAAAGGTGTAAAGTTCAATTAAGAGTTTTCAAGATGACCTTGAAGTTTTGGAATCTAAAATTTTTGAGTAAACAAATAAATTGGGCGAGAAGGGGTTCTCATGGAAATAGAATTCTAAATCATATATTTCTATAGATTTGTACTTAGTAACTAAAAAGATCCTCTATATGCATAGGCAATGTGTAACACAAACAAATTTAAAATTAATTTGAGGCATGCTAATAATTTGTTTCATTCAGCAATTAAGAATTATTGTTTTCCTAGAAGGAGACATGCACAAAAACCTAGTAAAACACAATTTAAACATGAATTTACAATTGCTTTACCAAAACCCTAAGTTTAAATGCAAACGACATTTAGAACTCCACCGTTCTTAGTTAAGAACCATAAAAATTCGTTCATATGCTAATGCCGTACCTAAACTCTAGCCTTTCAACTATACCAAACATTCGACTATCTAACAAAACCATAATCTAGATTAATGCAATCCACATCATCACTTATATATTGAAGATTTTTCTATATTTCAACTAAGACACATTTACATAAGAAAACCCCAATCTAAATTACCGTATATTCTACTTTGTAGCCTATATATAGATTGATCACCTCATAATCCTTACCATCTTCACTCTCATATCCGGTAGCCAAATGCAAGACCACCTCTCACAAATGCAACTTCCCAACCAAAACCAACCACAGAGAAGAACAACCAAAGGCTTCACCGGATACTTAGGCGTCCGCAAACGTAATTGGGGACTATATTTAGCAGAAATCCGAAACCCACACACCAAAAAAAGGCACTGGCTAGACACATTCGACACGGCTGAGGAGGCCGCTAGAGCTTACGATCTCTTTTCGATATCGTTCAGTGGGCCTGAATGGGCAAGGTCCAATTTTGTTCATTACCGGGGTTTTTTCAATTCCCATGCTTCTTATTCACTGCCTCCTCCACCGCCGCCATCGGAGGAGTTGATCGTGAATGACAGTCTCTCTTCGATATCGTTCAATGGATCTAAAGGGGCGAGAAACAATTTTCATTATCTGGGTTTTTTCAATGACCGTGTTTCTTATTCACCGCCTCCTCCACCACCACCGTCGCCAGAGTCAATGGAGATTTATGGAGGTTTAGATGAGAAGAAAGATGATGAATCTATGACCATTGCGGCTATCTTGCAGACTTTTGGACAATCAAAAGACATATCTTCTTTTTATATATGAAGAACTTAATGATTATCGTTTGACAACTTTGTATTGGAGAACCTACACGACTCAATGATGGAGTGTTCTAGTTGGTGGTGTTGCTGCTGATATCTTATTTATAATATGAATTTTCTTTCCATCTCATTTTACTTTTTTTGGGATATTGCAATCATAAGTTTTTAAGTATATTTTATGCGTGGAACATATTTTCAGATCCATTTATCATAAGTACATGATTTATTTTAAAATGTTAAGATGAATTAGCTTTATTTTAGTGATTACTTAATGGAATCCTAAGTATAAGATAGTTATGCTATTAATGATAATGTATTTTGATGAATTGAGGGGTTCAAGCTAGTAAACTAAGGTTCTAATTTGAACTATAGAATTTTTTTTCAAAAAGTATATTAATAAATACCGAGAAGTTTCCTTCACAGACAAAAGAGGACAATGATCATTTGGAGATAAGGTACCCTTTAAGGCACAAAATCACACGATATCAAAAATATTGTTTAAGTGGAGGTACGAAGTTATAAATTAATTTTTATTTGCATACGCTATTAGATATCTGTTATAACTAATTTTTTAATTGAGGGTTTTGCAATATGATATTATGTAATTATATTCTCATATAATACAGAGTTTCAAATGCATTCTGATAGATCTTTATACTCATCCTGTGATTAAAAACTCAGAGTCACATACAGCTTAGATTTATTTTGTTGCAAATTTTTTCAAATGGAAAATTTACTAGAACAAACACAATTTCAAAATATTTCATGGTTTTCATTAAAAAAATGTATTAGAAGATTTTAGAATAATAAAGGAACTATTAATCATATTTTGTTGTCATACAATTTTATATATTTTTGATTGGAAAAAATGAAATTCCAGAAATGCCAATACTTTGATCCATTTACTGTATTTGTGTTTTTTCAGCGTTTGTTATCTTTACTCTACTTGTAATAATTTCTATGTGTTGATCATTGCTTGTAAAATTCTGCTACTTTTTCTTTTCTTATTTGGATAGACTATTGAAACTTTCTAGGATTATAATAATGTAACGGTTGTTAGTTGTGTATAACAACCGTTTGGAGATAAGACAACTCTGAAGAAACAAAAACACACGACTTCAAAGATATTGTTTAAGTGGAGATATGGAGTTACGAATTAATTCTAGTTTGCATACGCCATTAGATATCTATTATAACTAATTGTTTAATTGAGGGTTTTGGAATATGATATTGTGTAATTATATTCTCCCATAATACAGAGTTTCAAATGCATTATGATAGATCTTTATGCTCATCCTGAAATTAAAAACTCAGAGTCGCATACTACTTAGATTTATTTTGTTACAAATTTTTTCAAATGGAAAATTTAATAGAACAAACACAATCTCAAAATATTTCATGGTTTTCATTTTAAAATGTATTAGAAAAATTTAGAAGAATAAATGAACTATTAATCATATTTTGTTGTCATATAATTTTATAAATTTTTGGTCCAGAAAAATAAAATTCCAGAAAGGCCAATGCTCATATCCATTAACCGCAATTATGTATTTTTCAGCGTTTCTTGTTTTTACTCTTCTTGTAATAATTTTTCCGTGTTAACGATTGTTTGTAAATTTTTATTACTCTTTTTTTCTTATTTGGATATATTATTGGAACTTTCTAGGCTTATAATATTGTAACTGTTGCTAGCTGTGGACGATGACAATTGATCCGCTCTTCGCTTTTCTCCTTATTAGCGGATTATGTACAAATATGGATTCATCTGTTTGCCTAAATTTGAACTCCTTTATGTATATTTTTTTTTATGTTAATGTAGTTTTATGAGCAAGGTATCCTACTCTACTTTTTTGTTTCAAAATAAAGAAAATATGGATGATGTTAACATGAGAAAGAATATAAATAATAGATGAATAGGTTTTAACGAATTTAATATACAAAAATTTCAACTTACCATTGATTATTGTTCTATTAAATATTATATGATATTTTTTATATTCATATTCTAAATTACTATTAATTATTATCAACTTTAATATTATATGGTATTCTGTATTCGCACAATTTTATCATATGTATACGATTAAAGTTAGCATAAATTTCTGCAACATATTGAAAGACTTGCAAAACAACTGGCCTCTATAGCTAACTTTATCAAAGAGCACATACACAGAATAATATCACTACTTTTACGTCTAGTCATTGTAAGATAATCTATATCTTAAGTTAAAGAGTTGAGAAATAAAAAATAAAATAATAAATCACACAATCTTATTTCAAGATAAGCACTTACCATGAAAATTATATTTTATATGGCATAAACTAAGTCCTGTATTCTAAATAGTTAATAAATATTTATATGATATGCAACACAAATTACATGGGTTTATACACGAAAAAGTATATTATAAATTAACATCACCCTATATGCCCGCAATCTGAATAAAAGCAGGTATAATTTTGCCCGGACTGCACCATTATACTTCGCTTGCATTTAGAATATATATAACAAAGTTTATCGAGAAACATATAAAGAACTGTGGCATTAACTATAAAATCTAGAACTGATATAGAATTATAGAGTTTTTAGTCTTAATAAGCTTCCTCTTCACTTTCTTGGCATTTTTTTTAACGAAACTCGGAAAGCCCGGTTATTTTATTAAAAAATAATAGATTTTGTGGGCCGGCCCAATACATCAACGCCGAAATATGGGTTATACATACAGATGAAGAGAGTAAGGGTTTACTAAATAGATCGAGAGAGACGGAAGAGAGAGAAAAATATCTGCTCTCTCTCTATTTCTCACCTTTTCTCTTAAATGAAAAAATAACCGAATATCTCAATTTTCTTCTCCTTTCCACCATTTTATTTGTAAATCATTGTAATCTTCACTTTTTGTCATTAAAAAGGTTTTAACCAAAATTTTGATAAATAAAGAAGCTCTCTTTTTCTCAAACGGTCTTTCAATTTAAGTTTTTTAAAAATTAAATCGGGAGTAGACCGAGCTGAATTTTATTAAGAAAAATATTAAGTGGGCTTTAGCCCATACACCATGACCCTTAAAAGGGATATATATACATCGCAGGAATTAGGGTTCCCTCTAGAAAACCCTAGAGGCAGAAAATATTTTCACCTCTCTTTTTCATCATGATCTTCACCCCATTTGAACTCCAAAGTCTACAAATTTCCACCGGTCTTCGAAAATCTTTTTAGTAGATCTGATCTCTCCACACCGATATCATTCATCTATCCTTTTCTTCGTCTGTTTTGCCTCACCCCAACTTCAGATCTTAAAATTTTTCATTATTTTTTAAGAGTATTTTGAGAGATCTGAGCTTTTCAACCTTGAGAACTATATAGGTAAGCATAAAATGAGCAAAAACACTTGGCTTGCTAAACTTTTTTTCGTCTCTAGTATTGTGATTATCAGATCCAGTCTCTACTCTTAACGATCTCTCTTCTAAGCTACCAAATGTCCAACTTTGAGACTTTTTGTGATTTCTCCTGCTTTATAAATCATTAGATCTGTACTTTTTCTCAACAATTTTTTGACGCTAAAATCAAAAATGCAAACATAAACTTCAGAATTTCAGAATCTGCAAAGAAAATCCTCAAAGCTGACATTTTTAACTCTAAGAACTGATTTTTATTCTCCCCGGCCTAATAAAACTTGATTTTTGATTTTTTCAGCATTCTTCATGCTACCCAGTTTCCTAATCAAAGAAAAAAAGAAACTCTTTGCTTCATTCTTCTCAATCTCGGCAGGTGAGATAAATCCAACTTTAAAAATATTTTTATCTTCTCTAGAAAAGGTAAGTAATTATTTAGAATTCTCAAATCATGTCTACTCTAGTTTTTTTGATTCTTCATTGTTTGTCCCTTTATTTTATTGTTGGGATATTGATGATAGTTTTTTTTGGATTGATCTTTCTTTGGATTACTCGTAATGATGGTAAGCGCAGTGATGCTCATCGCAAGGATAGTAAAAAAAAAGTTAATAATTATTATTTGCTTGCTGGATGAGAGGATGTGGTTTAAAGGATTGGTTTTGATTTCTCACAATTTTTTGATCCAACATTTTAGAGAATCGAACTTGAATTCAGTCATAGGCAAGATAATTGCATGGGTTTCCAAATTACTTCGGCAATCTGTATTTATATATTTTTTAATGTTTATTGTTTTTGCTCTACTTGTAATAATTTTATGTGTTGAGAATTGCCTGTAAATTTCTGTTACTCTTTCTTTCTTTATTGGGATATACCATTGGAGCATTCTAAGCTTATAATAATACAACAGCTGCTAAATGTGATTGATGACAAAAGGTTTCTCATAAACACCCTTATAATAACCACAACTCCACACATAATTATACAATATCATACTGATGCTGGAAGCAATAATACTTAATTAAACATCATTATATAAATACCCTAATCTTAGTACTAATCTTCACCATCATCTTCTCCAGTTGGCTCCAAAGCTGGGGTTTTATAAAATTGACGGACAACCCTTTCCAAACTATTGACGGTAAATCCTCCACTTTGGATAAATTTATGATTATTATTAGTCACTCTTATCTTTATCTTATATGCAATAGATGCACACTTATCAAGATATTTCTCATAGTCATACGACTCTTTACTCTGCATCAATGAAAAAAGAATTGTTAGACATATATTGATTATTATGTTGCATTTGAAATTATTTTAACAATCTATGTCATACCGATGAATAAATTTGCATCATATCATCCATTGGATAATGGAGAAGAGTCTGAGCATGCTGATCAAAAGCTACAATATTTCTTTCATCGGTTTTGTCCTCAATTTTTGCTTTAATTCGGTACCAACAATATGTATATATTGATCAAATAATATGTATTAATTTTATTCAGCAACCTATAAGGTTTTCTTTAAAAAATACCTTTTCCTAGAATCCGATCCCATATGCCCGCAATCCGAATAAATGCAAGTATAATTTTGCCCAGGCTGTACCTTTACACTTCGCTTGCATTGAGAACATACATCATAACATGGTTCATCGGGAAAGATGTAAATAATCGTGGTATTAACTATAAAATCCAGAACCTATATAGAAAAATAGAGATAAACAAACCCTTTTAATAAAACAAAAATATAAAAATATAACTTACTTTAGATTATATGCTAAATACATGTTAATATTAAATTATATATCATATATATTACATATAAATTATCATTTCATACCGTATTAGGTGGAGGGCAAATTCTTGTTTCATTGATTAGATGTTCAATGGTACACGTTTCTACCATCTGAGTTGCATTATTGCTGCTGCTTCCTACTTGTCTCGAATACCCAATTTGCTTTGTTGGCAGATCAAATCGAACCCTAAAATTATGATACGCTTATCAACATTGCCTTTAATAAATGAAAAAATGTAATACTCAAAATATAATAAATATATGATATACTACCATCTCATCAGCCGTTCTGCTTCGGGGATACTATCGGCTTTAAATCTCATTTTCGTAAAGCCTGTTGTTTCTAACATGTAACTTCCTATAATTGTATCATTTACCATATTAATAGCGCTATACTTGTAAAAACTTAATAACTATTGATAACCACTAAACTTTAATTTTATTTTTAAAATAACAAAATTATATGAGTGCAAGTAAAAAATCTACCTCTGAATTTTTTTGCACGCACACCTATCGCGGCAATTAAGAAACTATCAGTGTATCCTTCCCCAAAAATACTCATATGCTTTGTCAGAAAATTCTCCCAGATCGTTAAAATGTCTCGTAACAACCATCATCAATGAGTGATACTTCAACTAATTTACTTGTACCTCCAGACTTTAAAGAGATTATGCGTTCATGGCTCACATCAACGACATATCCTACTATATCTGCAATTCACATAATGAATATAAAAGGTCATGAATATATAAATTTTGTAATGACTTATAGTAAAAAATTAAAAAGCTTAATGGTTATAAGTACACATTATCTTACCATAAACACATTCAGATTTACGCGCAAGATTGCGTACTTTGCACAACTTTTTAAAATGGTAAGTACGGCCAACCGATATTTCTTTCACAGAAACTTCATCAAGCTCTGATTGTCTTGTCAACGATAATTGCCATCTGTTTTCCAAAACTTTAATAGATTTACCGGTTATCAAAGTCACAATATTTTTTTATCACGTATACTTTATCAACAAATATCATGTTTTTCTATTTGTCAGCATATAAATCATCAACTAACACCTCTCGTTAAACGCCCTGCATAAAGTCGTAAAATTAATATTTAAATAATAAATTTTACGTTGAAAAGATAACTGTTTTTGTAAACAACAACTCACTTCTTCGTCTCTAGCCACAAATGTAAGCGAGTTTGATGACTTTGCATACAATCGACTATACCACAATCGCGTGATACGTACCTTAATATTATACAATTTACCTCGTACTATAATTTTTTCAAAAGTGGTGATCTCTAAAGGTGTAGGTATCATTTTCTTCTTACTTTCTGGATAAGATTCGTCAGAAATCAAAGTCGATAGATTCTTCTCTTTCTTTCTTTTGCTTTCATGTTGGCTACTGGTTTCTTCGTCTTTTAGTATAAGAAAATACGTTAGTAAAAGTAGAACGAAGTTTTTTTTACAGATAAATAAAACAGATAATCGGTATACACATACCGTTTTTATAATTCTTCTTTAAAGGAGTCACAGGAGCAATTTCTTTTTTACTACTTTCACTTTGTCTCCATGATCCTTTTGCTCTCTTACTTGCAAATTTTCCTTTGTTTTCACCTGCACAATGAGCTTGAATATTACCAATATCACAGTCGTCACGATCCTCCAAGTCTGAAACTGACATGCACAATAAAATATAAGTAATTTATTAAAATCCAAATATAATAAAATATAAAATTTGAAATAATATTGTAGGAACTCATACCCTTTTTTGACTTATGGACCGGTTTAATTTTTTTTTCCACGTTTATTCAATGCTTTCTCTCCTTTTAAAACGTCATGCTCTCTTTTCCGAGGTTTTTTTTTATCATTGATACATTTATTTCTTATTTCCCCAATGGTAAGATTAACACCATCACTGTCATCCCCACCTTCATTACTATTGTATTGATAATTGACCTCATCTTCAGAATTTTTAAAAAGAACGGACTCTTCATTTAAGAATATATTTCCATCACAATCATTTGAATTTTTCTTTTCCATCCTACACAGAAAATAGAAAAAATAAATCAATAACAATAAACATCACGATATAAAAAAAATCTGATAAAAATGAATAGATCAAGTGAATGCATATATTATATAAAATTTAATGTAAGAAATGCATATATGCAACAAATGAAATCGAGTATTAATTCAATATTGAAAAGCAACACTCTGATTTAAAAATAAATTTACTATAAAAGTATTTTTAGATCAGAGCGATATTTTCCAATATTGGGATTAATACTCGATTTCATTTGTTGTGTATATAGTTCTTATGTATCTTTACCTTTGTGAGAACGCTCTATAGAACTTCTTTATAAACAACATTTTGTGTATAATTTTTTGGAATGTCAATTTGTTCTTCTAGAAAAACTTTTAAGGATGAATCAGATCTAGCTCTTGAGAATGCAACATACAATTGCCCGTGACAAAAACTGGTGTACGTAGATATAGTCCAACTTTTCCCAAGGTTTGTCCTTGACTTTTGTTTATAGTCATAGCATAAGCAACACGAACAGGAAATTGACGCAGTTTAAGGACGAAAGGGAGATCATCATTATCATTTGACATAATTATTCTTGGTATTGCCACACATTTTTCAATATTTATACCAGTCATGATTTCTGCTTTTATGACCCTTTCACCTAACCGTTTAATGATAAGACGTGTGCCATTACATAAACCAATCCTTTAATCTAAATTATGAAGTAACATAATCAGTGTATTTACTTTAAGCTCAAGTGAATGAGGAGGCAATCCAGAGCATATCAACAAATTTAAAAATTCCGTTGTATGTAAAAAATCATTGCAAGCAGAATCATCAGCAACAGAAACCTTCATTTCTGCACTCAAGTAAATCCGACTTTCTTCTCTAACTTGAGATATGACTTTCTTATTAATTTCATCAACTTCTTCATTTCTACATGCAAGTATTGCTCTTGATTCCAAATACCGCAGATTTTGATAATTATCATTTAAATCTGTATATATTTCATTTATTAATCCAGAATCTCCATCTAATTATCATCACAATTGTTGCCCATTTGAATTCCTTTAACATCACCATTACCAATATCGATTAGCCATTTTGCAAAATTTTCGCTGTCTTCTTCTGACCTCGTATTCGTATGAACACGCATATTTTTTGTCAGTATAAACATCTCACATTGATCCCATAGATATGATTTATGTAATGTTGCGGACACAATTTGTTGTCTCTTGCATTTACGGACGACTGGTAAAATCTGTCGAAAATCACCACCAAGAACAACAGTCTTTCCACCAAATGGTTTATTCTCAAGTTGTGGATTAATATTTGATAGAATATCTTTGAAAGTTTGATCTACGGCTTCAAATGCAAAACGATTTATCATCGGAGCTTCATCCCAAATAATCGGTGTTGCTTCTTTGATGAGAGAAGAAAGATTAGATTGGCGAGATATTGCGCAAGATGAAAACTCATGAAGATCAATAGGAATTTTGAATCTTGAATGTGCCGTACGTCCTCCGGGTAGTAACAAAGAAGCAATGCCAGAAGATGTAACTGCAAGAACGATTTGTTTCTTACTACGCAACTTCGCTAAAATTGTATTCCATAAATATGTTTTTCCAGTTCCACCACCTCCATACATAAAAAATAGCCTTCCAATATTTTTTTCGCACGAAATTATAACCGCATCAAAGATTTTTCTTTGTTCATCATTTAAACCACATTCTAATTCAATAGATTTTTTCGACAACTCAAAAATATCATAATTTAGCTCCTCAAATATCAATCTATTGTTCTTGTTTAAATTGCTAGGAGAGGATATTGGCATAAATGGAAAATCTCTCAAGCTTTTATTATTATATGACAAAATCACATCTATATCATGAAGCGCAAAATCTCTTAATTGTTCGTTACCGAGTACAATTTTTAAATCAGGATGCAAATTTTCCAAACGTCTTTCATAATCATCACTCATGGCCTCCTAATGTAAATCCTATAGTTCTCGAGGATTCATAACTTCATTAAAAAATAATATCGTGTAAAACACGTGACGAAGTTGATTAGCCGTAGCCCACTTAGACGCTTCTGGGAGTGCTAAGTTCCATTCATCATCATCATCAAGAAGTCCAAGTGCTATACATGCTGCCTTATAAGTTTCATGTTCAACACCATCAATTGTTCTCATATCAATAAAATTAATCCTTCCTTTCACTATTGCCAACAACATCCTGAAATAATAACTTTCACCAGCGGCAGGATGTGCATAAGATAATCTACTTATCGCTTTCCTTCTTTTTCGTTGCTTCCAACATAGATTTTTTTTGTTCCAAACAAAGTGATTTGGAAACTCAACATAAGTATAGTTTCTAGCATGAGGAAATTTAAGATTCATGATAAACCATTCAGTTAACATTATTTTATTAGCTCGCTCACACTCTATTATTTCTTGAACACTTCCATCTTCTCTAAAAAAACCATTTGTTCACCAAAAAGATGATACCGCGACCGTTCAACGGCAGGATGGCGTTTATTTATTTTAAATTCAAAAAGCTTCCATGATGCTTCAGATGCTGCAATATATCTAGAATCTAAATATAATTTGACCTCGTCATATCTTTCGACCACATTTTGATGAATGATAGCTGTTGCAAAATCAGATCCTTTATTCACATATTTAAATAAATATTTTATTGCTCGTCTATGATTGCATATTTCAACATTAATATGTGATTGATATTTCAGTAGCAGATTTGTATTGTAAGGCACAACCCAACTGTTGTCAATATTCTTTCCATCTGCCGTGTAGGATCTTTATTTGCGTCTTCGGTAAATTGCATATCCCTTTTCATCAATAATAGTATGGCCATTGAACATTTTAGGGAATTTTTTTGAGCATTTATTATTTTTCATGCAGACACATTTTGGATTATGTGTACCACATGGTCCATGAATCATATGGGTAACTACCAAATGATGAAGGAATGGTTCCATTTTAATGTCAGGAAGCTCAGCTCTAATTAAATTATCAATATCATTTGCGTGTTTTATTTTTTTTTTTGAACTTTCCAATATAATAAGGATATGAGAATGTGGTAATCCTCGTTTTTGAAATTCTACCACAGATAGATCTACAAATGGAAAAATTAAACTTTTAAATAGAAACATATAACAATATACAAAACATATATCAACAAATAATGACAATAACCTACCAGAAATTACTCGTCCAAAATATTTATGTTTAATCAAATCATCAAGAAGCTGCATAAGTTTTAAGTGAAAAACTCTGGCAACAATATCAGGCCTATCAGATGCACTTTGACCACCAGCAATCAATAAAAAATCATGTATTTCTTTCCATTTAGGATTGCATGTAAAAGTAATGAATAAATCCGGAGGTCCGGCCCATGCACAAATTGCCATAGCATCTTGATAGTTTTGAATCATGTATCGTGGACCTCCAGTAAAGGATGAAGGAAAAATGATTTTTTTACCAATTGTGTGAGCATCATTATCACCATCGTCAACAGCATCCTGCAAGCCTTGATATAACTCACATCGTAAAGTTTTTTGATTATTACGAATCCATCCAAGACGATTCCTTTCAAAAGACGCATAAGCATCAACTATATATTGCTGTAATAATTTTCCACCTCTCAACAACGTTGTTCCTTCATGACAACGCTGTTGTAATCTAAATGCGTAGAAGTCCTTCATTGAAACTTTATTCCTTTTTTTCTTCGTATTGTTACCTTCAATATAATTATGCCAACTATCTTCTCCATATAGGAATAATAAGGGATATTGCAATGGCATGTATGCTAGATGAATCTCACTAATTCTTTGATATCCTTTTTTCGATCGTTGACAACAACATCTCGAGTAGATAAAGGAAAAAATTCATCATCAATCATTAGAGCAGCTATTTCTGTTGAATTTGGTTTATTATATTGTTGACCCTTATGATTTCTATCCTCTAGAATGCGCAAACTAAACTCTTTATCCTTATTGTTCTCATGCCAATCACGTACGTATCGAAATTTCTTAACATATTTGTTGTATTTATCCAACATTTCCTTTAAACTTTTCACAGTTTCTGAATCATATTCTGTAGCATTACAATTATCTCCAATAGATGCAATTCGATTTTCAATTTCATGCTCGGTATCATATATATAAAGCTGTGCATATTTAGGCCGACTTCCGATAGCCGGTAGCAATGAACCTATTTTATGATAGTTTTGTCCATGAATTCGAAATGTATATGGTCCCCTACCTTTCAAAATTTGATAATCTATCTTTACACCAATAGACGTAAAAGCAAATATAAAGTTGAACGAACGATTTTTTTTTTCTGAAATTGTTTAGCTTGTTCAGAAATATTTTGATAGTTCAATAAAGAGTCCAGCATTTCAGGTGTCTTCTCAAGAAGAGGCAGAGAAACTCTTCCACTTTTGCAACAAAGTGAATAATTTATTTTTTTCTTATCATTAGTTCTAACCTTTTCTTTTTTCCACACAATTGCATCACATCTTGAACATTTTTCAGGAGGAGGTCCTAAATAATGGAAACGACTACGCTAATCTATTAAATAATTATCGTTAAAACTTTCTTATCATGTATAAATATAAAACACACATTAGAATTTAATCAGCAATAAGAAAATGTAATATATTATATTATTATATTTATGGAGGATTTTATTTAAAATAATCTTATATCTTTTAAAACATGTAAAATATTTGAAAATCAAAAAAATTAAAAAATTTAAGATTTTTGAGTAATATGTTCTTTAAATATAGTTAATATCAAACATTCAAGTAAAATTAAATAAAACTTTGTGTTTTATAAGGATATATAATGAGGATGAAGCGTGCTCTTACTATCATTATCATTTTTTTGACTGCATGACAAATCTTGACGAATATCTTTATTAACTATACGTGATCATTCAAAAAGCCCACTTCCGTAGAATGATACAAAACGGTATCATCACCCATCAAAGATGTGTTGCATTCAACATTGGTAGAAAAATTAAGAATTTGTTCTAATGGTCTTTTGAAGTGCGGGATATCAAAATCAAATGCCTCTCATTTTCGCTTGAAAGAAAATTCATCATTTTTAGTATTAGTGTTGGATGACTGTTTTTTTGATATCTTATTCTTTCACGTTCACGTTTACGTTGTTTTTGTGCCTCTGATAACGGTTTGCGAACGTGTTTTGATTTATTCCCATGCATAGCTAAATAAAAGACAAAAGATAATATCACAATAGAAACAATTATAGAGATCAACATAAATGATTAACTAATAACAATAAATATGTCACATCATTTATTAATAACTTAAATGGAAAACTGTACAGATACCAATAAGAATTTAAATTTAGAGAACAAATAATTTACTTCTACATATAAGCATAAATAAATAAAAATCATAAATATTGAATTTTTCGAATAATAGATTTTTTGTTACTTTAGTTTTTACTCCAATTTTGTTGTTGACCAAATCAAACGAACACTTTCCTGCAAATGAAAAAAATATCAATTCAAGTCAAGTATTGCATTAATAATGACAACTTTTAAAAATATTCCCATTAGTTAAAAAAAAATACTAAATGAAGAATGAAAAATAATACGTTGAAAAAGAAAAGTTTAGTTATGGAAAAAAAAAGTTTAGTGCAAACAATCCTGATTCATGATCATATACGTTGAAGAAGAAAACAAAAAAAGAGATTAAAATACTTACTGAAGGTATGGTGCTTTGAAACGATCCAAGCTAAGGATTTAAGTTTCAAAAGTGTTGGAAAATCCAGAATTTTGTAAGAATGAGATCTCTCTCTTTCTCTATTTTTCTTTTTTTTCAATATTTTCCCTTTTTTCTTCAAGTAAGAAAGAAGATGAAAAGCGCTGGATTAAATAGGGGAAGGAGATGATGGGGTATGACGTCAATAGGAGGTGGAGAAAAAAACAAATTCAATTCATTTTTATTATTTTAAATTTTTGATAAAATATTTTGGTTTTATCATATGAATTTATTTTATTTACTATGTCTAATCACTACTAACGTTTTTATTTTTCTACCGTCCTTTTGCATCTGGTAACGTGTCTTTCTTCTTTATTTTATTTTTCTTTTGACATTTTCTGTCATACTTATCTTTTTCGTCCTGTTTATACGTGGTGACGTCTTTATTTTTCTACAATCAATCATGACTAATTTTTTTTGCTGTCAAAACAGGACTAATGTCTTTTTTCTGTCCATCACAACTAATGTCCCTTTTCGGTCAAATCATGACTAATATTAACGTCATTATTTTTCTACAGTCCATCATTACAAATGTCTTTTTTCTGTCAAATCATCACTAACATTAACGTCACTATTTTTTTACAGTCCAGCATGATTAATGTCTTTTTCTGTCAAATCAAGACCAATGTCCTTTTTTTGCCACCATGACCAATGTCTTTTTTTGTCAAATCATGACTAATATTAATGTCACTATTTTTCTACAGTCTATCACGACTAATATAATTTTTCTGTCAAATCATGACTAATGTCCTTTTCTGTCAAATCACAATCACAGTCATGGATAATGTCATTTTTCTGTCGTTGGCACTATTTTCTAATATACTTTTTCTGTCAAATCACGACCAATGTTTACGTCACTATTGTTCTATAGTCCGTCCTGACTATTGTCTTTTTTCCTGTCATCAGCACTATTTTTCTACAGTCGATCGTGACTGATGTTCTTTTTCTGTCAAATCATTTTCTGTCAAATCACGGTCAATATTAACGTCACTGTAGTTCCGCAGTCCGTCATAACTGATGACCTTTTTCTGTCAAATCACGGCCAATATTAACGTCACTGTTGATCTGCAGCCTGTCATGACCGATGTCCTTTTTCTGTCAAATCATGAATAACGTTGACGTCACTGTTGTTCTGCAGTCCGTCATGACTGATATCTCTTTTGTGTCAAATCATGAATAACGTTGACGTCACTGTTGTTCTGCAGTCCGTCATGACTCATGTCCTTTTCTGTCAAATCATTACCAATGTTCAGGTCACTATTTTTCTACAGTCCGTCATGACTATTGTCCTTTTTCTATCGTCAACACTATTTTTCTACAGTCGATCATGACTAATGTACTTTTTCTGTCAAATCACGGTCAATATTAACGTCACTGTTGTTCTGCAGTCCGTCATGACTGATGTCCTTTTTCAGTCAAATCACGGCCAATATTAACGTCACTGTTGATCTGCAGTCCGTCATGACTGATATCCTTTTTCTGTCAAATCACGAATAGCGTTAACGTCACTGTTGTTCTGCAGTCCTTCATGACTACCGTCCCTTTTCTGCAAATCATGAATAACGTTAACGTCACTGTTGTTCTACAGTCCGTCATGACTAATGTCATTTTCTATCAAATCATTACCAATGTTCAGGTCACTATTTTTCTACAGTCCGTCATGACTATTGTCCTTTTCTGTCGTTAACACTATTTTTCTACAGTCCATCACGACTAATATACTTTTTCTATCAAATCATGACAAATGTTAACATAACTATTTTTCTACAGTCCATCATGACTATTATCCTTTTTCTGTCATCAGCACTATTTTTCTACAGTCAATCGTGACTGATGTCCTTTTTCTGTCAAATCATTACCAATGTTTAGGTTACTATTTTTCTACAGTCCGTCATGACTATTGTCCTTTTTCTGTCATCAGCACTATTTTTCTACAGTCCATCATGACTGATATACTTTTTCTGTCAAATCACGGTCAATATTAACGTCACTGTTGTTCTATAGTCCTTCATTACTGATGTCCTTTTTCTATCAAATCACAGTCAAAGTTAACGTCACTGTTGATCTGCAGTCCGTCATGACTATTGTCTCTTTTCTGTCAAATCATGAATAACGTTAACGTCAGTGTTGTTCTACAGTCCGTCATGACTACTGTCCTTTTTCTGTCAAATCACTACCAATGTTCAGGTCACTATTTTTCTACGGTCCGTCATGACTAATGTCCTTTTTCTGTCGTTAATTTTTTTTGTCAAATCACTATCAATGTTAACGTCACTGTTTTCTACAGTCTATCATGACTAATATTCTTTTTCTTTCAAATCAAGACTAATGTTAATGTCACTATTTTCCTATCGTTAACACTATTTTTCTTCTATCATGACCAATGTCCTTTTTCTGTCCTGTTTGTACCAGATAACGTTTTTCCTCATATACGTACTCAACTGCATGCACTTGCACGCGAGCCTTTGTCCTTTATCAATTTATGCGCTGGTATTATGCCTCATTGATGCACGTCGCGTCTAGTTCAACCCGAAAATTCCGAACTTGGTTTTATGCCTTATTTTTAGAAGTTTTTCTATTTTTAGCAGTTCTTCTTTTATTAGAAAATTAGTTGTGATTTATATTTTGCAATTGTAAGAGGCAAATTTTAATTAAATAAAACCCTAGTTTGGTGAAATAATTGTTATCTTTCTATTCTTTCAATTTCTCTTAAATCTGTTTAGAAGCGCCGCATCCCAAAGCAGAGCTGGCACCACTTACCAATTAAAAAAGATCATCATGACTAACGTGTTTTTCCGTTTAATAATTCTTAATTATGATTGTTATGAATTATGATTATAACATGCATGTTTTCCAACCAAAGAAGTATCCGGTAAAACCAATTGGTAATATCATTATTCCTTTTTATTTGAGTTTTTCTATACTTGGACGCTGTCACCTTTTCAACCTTTTTGTCTTTTTCTGTCCTTTATCAAAATTGATTGCAAAAATACGACCGAGTTAGAAAATTAAGTGATTTATATTATATATCCAAATACATCATATGATCATCATATTAAATATATTAAACCATTGAAAATATTTGAAAACACAATCAGAACTTGTGAACATTGTTCATCCCTTCTTCAAAATTTACATGCCAAAATAACAGAAATAACAGAAGGTTGATCAACAAAGAAAAACTAAAATCAACATCCTAATCTATTTCACATGGGTTCTCATATCGACATAGCGGACATGAGTTATTGTTGAACAACCAAGGAACAATGCAATTCATATGGAATGCATGGTTACAGCACAACTGCACTCCTTCGAACAAATCACCACTGCTACTCTTCTCAATTTCTTCGAAGCACACCGCACAAACAATATCGTCAATCCCGTCCTTCAACTCTTATCTCTTTCGCTTACGCGATCTCTTAATTGTCACGGTCCTATCAACGCTAGTATAAACATATATCTTGATATGAAATTTAGCATTTGCTACCTCCACAGCTTCATGGACGAATTTGCCGATCTCTGTTTCAAGATACATGCGATACTGATCTTGGATGGGGCATTTACGACGCACCACCCAGCCGGCGAAGCTACGACAGTTCTCGGGCGAACGTAATTTAGAGGCTACATATTTGCGATGCTTAAAAGACGGCATTTCGTCCAAAATACACTTTGTACCATCACGAGGGCCAACTGGAGAGGGAATGATCACTTGGGCGGAGTGTAACACCCGAGCCCAATAATACTATTTATATTACTAGTTGAGGGTTTTTATATTGCTCTTTCCAATTATCCTGAATGTTTGGTGCTTTTTGCTAAATTTTAACCGGTTAAGTCATTTTGGCACATAACAAATTTTAACTCCTAAAATGAAATTAAAGATGTCCATGTTGGCCTACTCGTCGCCACTAGTCGCGTGGTAGCGTCCGCGTGTCGAGATTCCGTCCCGTTCGGCTAAACGGGCACGTTGGGACGACTACGCGCGCGTGCAAGTGTCCGACTTGGGGGCATGCATTTTAATCACTAAACACCTCTTTTCAAAATTTGGAACCCGCTTAAAATCTTATAATTTGAATTTGGATCATTTGGGCGCAACCCGGGCGCGATTTGGAGATGTTTCATTTCGCGCCAAAAAGGGCCCATTTGAATTTAATATCGAATATATATTTATATACCTTCTAATCTATTTTCCCTAACTGCATATCCCCAAAATCCTTCAGAATTTCCCTTTTTGATTAACCCTCAGCCAATCGCGAAGGAGGATTGCTTCTCGTGGGCCCCGCTCTCTTTCCCTCAGTCTCTCTCTCTCATCCTCACAAATCTCTCTGCCTCTCTCCTCTTTTTCTCTCTCTCGATCTCAACACTCTCTCTCTCTTTCCATATATATTTCCATGCAACAGCCGCCTCCTCCCCTTAACCCACCACGAGCGAACCCCTCAAACCCTAACCCTAGCCTACCGCGACCTCACCACCGTCGCCACCGCGACCTTGCCGTCGCCGCCTGCGACGCCTCCGCGACAACCGCGCCTTCCTCCTCCCTCCTTCCTCCTCTCTCCCGCACCTGCACGCAACCCCGGCCCCGTCTCCATCCCTCGCGACCTCGCCGTCGACGTCGCCTCCGACCGTCGAAGCCTCCCACGACCCCCTTTCACCCTCCTCGTCGAGACCTCGCCGTCACCCCCTCCTCTCCTCGCCGGACCACCTTCAGACCCGAGCCCCACACCTGCACCATCTCCAGGTCGCCGGAAATCGCGCCGACGACCTCGTCGACGCCACCTTCGTCCACCTACCTCTTCCCTCGACCACCAGAGCCGACCCCCTCTCCTCCAGCTCGCCGCAACACCCCTTTCCAGCGACCCCGAACCCTCCAGCCGTTCCAGCACCCTCGCTGCACCTCTTGTTCGCCGCCGGTGGGTCCATCGCCGTCGGGCTCACCATAGTTACCCCTGTTCCTCCTCTGTAAGCATTCCTTTACTTCCTTTGGTGCAAACCCCGCTGATCTTGCATGTTTATCGTATTGCTAACTTCGCTCTTTTGTCGTTGCCGGAATCCGACCGTGCCGTCTGACGAACCCGACGCTCCAGCGAAGTCCCCTGGTCCGTGTGATCCCGTTGACCTCTGTCGGGACTCGATCCGTGGCCCGTGCTTCCTTATCGCAGTTTCTGCCGACATCGCATCCGTGTTTCGGTTTGCGGAACCGCCGAGGCAAGTATCCGAATACTTGCTTAACATGCTACAACTTAATCATCATGTTATAACCACACAACTAGTATAACATCGATACCTTTTATAACTTAGAATTGCTAGTCACGATTATCCGTAACTTTAAATCAATGAAATCATTGCTTGTATTAACCGGTCTGCTATTAATTCATACTTAACTAATCAAACCAAGTAGATCATCCCCACTTCATTTGTTAAAATCACTCATGAGACAATTATTGTGCTTAGTTCAGATTCATGTCACTCCATTACGTATATTATCGATTTTGTTCGTCTTGTGGCTTTTGCACCTCAAAGGTGCGTGAACCGGATTAATATGAAAATACAAACATCACTGTGTTCACATAGAATAATAATTGTTATTTACTGTTTCCTGCTACTGTTCATTATTTGTTAGTATGCCTGTTATCATCATATACCTGATTGCATTACATATTGACTGATCTTGATACACCTGACACATGCACTGATACGCCGGACACAACACCCTGTACATATCGACTCTACCTGTTGAAAGTAACCTGACCTGTTACCTGATCTCATGCCTAATGCCGACAAACCTAACCATTCCTGCTGTCGATCCAGACAGACCTACCTTTACTTGACCTTGCGTTGGCATTAGTCCTTGACTACTGAATACCTGACTTGACATACATAGTTTGGGGGTATGGGGAAATCAAAGGTGAAACCGACTTGTAACTCAACAGTTCGATACATTGTTCTGATCAGTCTTACGGGCTTGGCCGGTCCGGGAGTGATGATGCTGACATCACTCGTCTATCCTACTACCTTTTACTGCTTAGCGGCACGTCTCGGACTCAGCCCCGAGGATTATGACCGTGGTCCCGGGCACGCACGGGATACTATTGAGTTACATCGACGATTCATCAATTGGTTTCAAAGACTATAGAGTAGAAAACCTGATAGGACAGTTTAGTCACTACTGCACATTACCCTGTTTATTACTTCTTATTGCTGCTTTATGCTTGCATTGTTTATTACCATGTTTATGCTATACACTTGATATCATGACGCGCTGACGTCTGGGTTTTGCATGGCCCAGATTCCGTACCTTTGTCGTCGACCGAGCAGGAGTACTTCAGCCAGCAGGCTGAACAGTGAGTCCTTAGGATTTAGTTTATTTATTGCTTTTCATTTCCAGATGTGAGCCCGCATTATGGGACGTACTGTTTATTCATTGTATTGGATCATTAGCTTCCGCACTTATTGTTTATTGATTCTGGTTATTATGGACTTGGACATGTATTAGTTTAGTTTATTTTACTGTTCTTGATATCTTTACAACCGTAATGTGACTGTGGATGGATACTTCCTACCCACAGGTAGCATGGTTGGCTATGTCACGTGCCCAAATCTTGCGTACTCTGGGAAGCGGGGCGTGACACGGAGTCTTCAATGTACCCGTGGGTGCAAACGGAAGGATCGACACCGTCGGCATCCGACAACGTGGGCGTTAGTTTTGCTTGGAGGAGGAGAAACAACGGCGGTTTGTTATACTCTTTGACCATTGAGAGAGGCAATGGCTATCTTGCATCAAGATTTTGTGCCATTAAGAGATGCAAAATATTTCTGGCTTACCCTTTTTTTACCCCTTTCTCTTTTGTAGGGATTGA
Organism: Agapanthus africanus; assembly: GCA_030015575.1. Classification (NCBI taxonomy): domain Eukaryota; kingdom Viridiplantae; phylum Streptophyta; class Magnoliopsida; order Asparagales; family Amaryllidaceae; genus Agapanthus; species Agapanthus africanus. The sequence goes on along the minus strand of JASDDO010000014.1, from coordinate 130,330,958 downwards.
AAATGAAGTGCCTTGGTTTAAATAGAGTACAGGTGGGGATAGGTGCCAATAAGAGATGGGACATGTGGCAATAAGAGGTGGACATGACTAATGTCCTTTTTCTGTCAAATCATGACCAATGCTAACGTCATTATTTTTCTACAGTCCGTCATGACTAATATCATTTTTCGGTCAAATGATAGCCAATGCGAACGTCACTATTTTTCTACAGTCCATCATGACCGATTTCCTTTTCTGTCAAATCATGCCTAATGTCCTTTTTCTGGCCGTCACGACTAATGTCTTTTTCTGTCAAATTATGACTAATATTAATGTCACTATTTTGCGACTGCATGCACTTGCACGTGGGCCTTTGTACCCTCTCAGTCTATGCAATGGTATTATGTCTTATTGATGCAGCCCTAGCCTACTTGGAGTTGCTCGACTGATCCAAAACACGTCGGGTCTAGTTCAACCCGAGAATCCCAAATTGTCTAATCTTGTCCGATTCGCGCGTTCCACCTGCCAAATCGAAGTTCTCGCAAAATCGTCTGGGTCAATGGATTTCTATAGACTGAGTGGTCTCGGAATCAAATAATTAAGGCCTCGAAATCGCGAAAATCCATTATTTAAGGCCCCGAAATCGCGGTCAAAAATTTGCTCCGAACTTTGACTTTCGAATTAGGAGTGAAATTAGCACCCGAATCAGTTAAGATTTGACAGGAAGTATCAGGAATCAATTTGGGACGCAATCAAATAATTAGTTTCTCATTTTAACAACTTTTTATTTATAGCAGTTTTCTAATTTTAGCAGTTTTTCTTTTGATCTATTCCGTCCGACTTGTCATTTCTGTCCTATTTCTATCTGATAACGTCCATATTTTTCTACAGTCTTTTTGGAAATGGTAACGTCTTTCTCTTTTTTCATGACCACTGTCTTTTTCGGTTTAATAATTCTTACTTATGCTTGTTACGAATTATGATCATAAACCTATTGTTCCAAAAGAAGTACCCATTAAAACCAATTGGCAATCTCATTATTTTTTTTCATTTGAGTTTTTTCTACACCTGCATGCTGGCACCTTCTCAATTTTTTCCTCCTTTTCCGTCATTTGTTAAATTTAATTGCAAAAACATGACCGAGTTAGAAAATTAAGTGATTTATACTATATATCCATAAAATGTATCATTTGATCATCATATTAACCATATTAAACCAATTGAAAATATTAGAAAACACAATCAGAACTTGTTAACATTGTTCATTCTTCTTTGAATTTTACATGTCAAAATAACAGAAACAACAAACGATCGATCAACAAAGAAAAACTAACAGCGACATCTTAAGTTATTTGACGTGGCTTCTCACATCGACATAGTGGGCATGAGTTTTTCTTGAACAACCAAGAAACAATACACTTCATGTGGAATGTATGATCACAACACAACTGCACTCGTTCGACTAAATCACCGTTGCTACCCATCTCAATTTCTTCAAAATACACAGCAAAAATATCACCATTCTCGTCCTTCAACGCTGAATGTAAAATAGGAAAAGAAGATCGGTAGAGTTTTAAAGGCATTTCTCTCTCCTCTCTCTCAACTTTTTTTTATTTTTTATTTTTCTCTTTTGAGTAGAGAATGAGGATGAAGTGCTCCATCTTAAATAGAGCAGGAGGTGGGCACGGACGCCAATTGGAGATGGGATATGAGGGCAAAATTGGCATTTTGAAAAGGAGATGAGACAGGCAGCAGTAGAAAGTGGAAATACCAAAATTTATGAGGGCAAAATTGGCATTTTGAAAAGGAGATGAGACAGGCAGCAGTAGAAAGTGGAAATACCAAAATTTATGAGGGCAAAATTGGCATTTTGAAAATTCTGCCATGTCTCTACCCCTTTACATTATGTATATAGGATGGCAATCCAAATTATTAGCTATACAGTATTTTGTTTCACCCAATGTTTCAGAGAATTTCCCCCCTATTTGTGTGTTGTGATTTTTCGTTCCACTTCTTGATTTAGATAACCTTGGGTTACACACACATCATATGGCTTGTTATCATTTATATGCTTTGCAATTGCGAGTAATTTGGTTCCGTTGAAGTTTACTCTGTTTGAAGAATATGTCACATCTACACTGTGATAGTACTTTTGCTGAAAGCTGTCTATTTACGAACCTGTATAACTTCTAGAAGCAATCAAGTGTATATATCTGACATTGTTTACCCTCTTTAGGACCCCTAGCGATTGAACGTTGAAATAAGGGTAGAGTTTTAACAAAACAAGTTTGAGTTTTAAAAGTTGACCAGAAAATCCAGTTCCCATAGACGCAGTCACATATGGTTAATTACACCTTAGTGTCTAAAAAATTATCTAGACATGATATCTTGTTAGGTTTCTCAAATCATATCACAGAGATTGCATTCGAAGATATATAATACTTGCAAACAGAAGAGGATAATATGAGAAATAGAGACGTTTCATTGTATTTTATTTATATCTGGATACAATTTAAATGTAAATTACATTGATGTGGCAAGATATACAAATTTATATTAAAAATAGCATTATACCCGCGCTACGCGCGGGGAAAACATGAATCAAGCACATGAGACGCTGAAGTAGTTTTCAGGTTAACATTTAAATTCGATTTAGTCCTAATGCTCGTACTCTCAACTTATGTTGATTATACTCAATGATTAATAGATACTTAAGATACTATAAGTTATATTTTTATTTTAAATTAGAATCAAGAATGTGTTTCTCTGTTACTCTGCATTAAAAAGACATGCAAAGCATTAATGGATGATAGCATAATACGATACATGACATTTATTTAACCTAAATATATAAAATGTGAAAGAACAAAGATATTTTAAGGAAAATGTACATTATTAGTCATCCATTCAATTGAAACAGACGTATAATATAAAAAAAAGATTATGTCCTACGCATAGACAAAGTATATCACCATAGCTGTATTATATCAGAAAATAAAACAACACTATATAACAAACTGAAAAATTAAACAAAATCTTACAATCTACAACAGCCTAATATGAAGATATTTTGCATCACCGTCGCAAACTGTAAATAAAACCATACCATATAACATTCGCCACAGTCCAACTTTATATGAAACAATATGCTATATCACCACAGCCTAACCTAACAATGAAACAACATCCTAAACATCATCACAGCCCAACCTGAAAATCAAACAACATTCTGTAAAATCATCCCGGCTCAATACCTAAAAATAAAACAGTGCCCTACAACATCATATTTTTCATATTATTTATTGCTATCATTGATCTCAATATTGTTAACACCATCATTTTTGTCGTCGTCATCCTCGTCGTCAATTTCAAAGAGATCAATAACACGTAAAACTTTTGATATAGGATATCCATGTGTTTGTAGGGAGCCAAAGTTCTTAATGGTCTATATTTGTAATATTCTTAATGGTTACATTTGTTTGCATTACAAATGTAGACCATTCGTACGTCAACACATGTTCATTGAATATATTTCTCCTATTGTACTGCATGATTGGTTTTAAAAATCAATAAACATATGTATATGTGTATGTATTAATTGTAGAAATGAGAGTTTGTAACTTGATTGGAAACAAACTGCGTATATTCGATGGACTGGCAAAGCACGGTTTCTGCTTGATCATTATAAAGAATAATATGTATTCACCTGTGTGATTAACAACCCTATGTCTAATTTTATACCTGAGAGAAAAAGATAATTTGAATTGAAATTTGCTAAATTTGGTAGTTTTAATATGATTATTGCAACCATATGCAATACTACTTATGTCATACCTTAGCAACAATTTTGCAATCGGATGCTGACATTCATTGCATAAATTCGAATTATAAAATGCATGATATTGTCTTTTATTGCAATACGAGAAGGTCCTACATGCAAGTATTGCTCTTGATTATAAATACCGCGGATTTTGATAATTATCAATTAAATCTGTATATATTTCATTTATTAATCCTCTAATGCCAAGTCCGGGATTAGATAACATTGAATCTGGAATCTCTATTCAATTATCATCACAATCACTGTCCATTTGAATTTTTTTAACATCACCATTACCAATATTGATTAGCTATTTTGCAAATTTTTCGCTGTCTTCTTTTGACCCGGTATTCATATAGACACGCATATTTTTTTGTTAATATAAATATCTCACATTGATCCTATAGATATGATTTATGTAATGCAGCAGACACAATGTGTTGTCTCCTATCCTTACGGACGACAGGTAAAATCCGTCGAAAATCACCACCAAGAACAATTGTCTTTCCACCAAATGGTTTATTCTCAAGTTGTGGTTTAATATTTGATAGAATATCTTTGAAAGTTCGATCTACGGCTTCACATGCAAAGCGGTTTATCATCGGAGTTTTATCCCAAATAATCATTGTTGCTTTCTTTGATGAGAGAAGAAGGATTAGATTGGCGAGATATTGCGTAAGATGAAAACTCATGAAGATCGATAGGAATTTTGAATCTTGAATGTGCTGTACGTCCTTGTCTTACGAAAAATTATTTGTTTATGGTCGAAGATTTCGTATTTTCAACTCACCCTTTTTTTATTTTGTTTGTAGTGAGTGGTAGTGAATGAAAAATACGTATTACTGACCTTTGAATAAAAAATACGGACTTATAAGATATTTGCATGAAAAGTGGAGTGTTAGCGGTAATCTCCATAATGGAGTAGAGCGATAATAGTAAGTATATAACATGGTGCCAATCTTTAAGGGTGTTACCCAATAAGGTAGGGCTATGATAGATAATTAGTTAATATCTATAATAGAATAGGACTTTTATAAGATAATAAGCCAATCTCTTTAATACAGTTTGGCCTTTAGTAGAGTTGCAAAAATCCGTACTCTTTGACATTAAAAGAAATATGAAGGTTGGGTTGCAGACTTCCAAAATGATACATAAATAGTGTTTACGTATTTTTTGTTAATTACATCTATAAAGATTATCCTCAATTAAGAGAAACATACAAAAAATAAGTAAATACAACAATTGAAGAGATTTTATCACTAATAAAGAGAAAAATTCATTTTCAATTATGTTCCATCCATTATAGGATCAAAATTACAAAATTGCAATTGATAGAGTTATCGGAGCATCGGGAATAATCCCGACGTCCTTACCTTTTTGTAAGAAACAGAAAGAACGATACAAGTATGTATTGGGCGAGAAGAGAAAGAAATAGTTGTCAAAAGTGTGACTCCAAAAGTTGTCTCCAAGTCCAAGTCTTTCCAAGTCTGTTGAATGAAAGGGATCCATCTCCTTTTATAGGTTAAGTTGATCGCACACTTATAAATAAAATGAGAGGGAAAATTCAAATCCTTATAACTATTCCCTCCAAAGAAATGGGAGAAAGATTTGAAATCAAATGAGAATTTTGACTTCAAATCAATAGTAAAATCCTTCCTAAAGTTTGTATACCCAGAAATTCAACAAAGCAAGTCCAAAACCCACATTCTTGACCCAAACCCAAGCCTGCGAATGCTTGAATGCTTGGTGCATGCCAACAAACGTATGTTAACGTCACAGACGTCTGTGCAGACATCTGTTTGGGTTTACCTAACTATTTTGGGGCTTCTGAACTCGATTTTGCTACTTTCAAGGGCATTTGAACATATTTGGATGTGCACGGGCTCGCTTGAGGCGCATCTGACATGCATGGGCTCGCTTAAAGTGCATTTTTGTTGATCCGGGACTTCGAGAGCATGCTGCGGATATTTGTTGTCATAAATGGACGTATATGGTGATCCCAAACGTACATTGTTTTTTATAATGATTAATTTGTGTTTGTCATCACTGAACCACGTGTTCGTTTGAAACCGAACCAGGGCAATGTAGTGCATGCTCGTATACTGACCGAGCAGAAGCTGTTGTAATATGAGGCTCGTTTGAAACCGAGCAAATGTAACTAGAATGACAATGTAGTGCATACTCGTATATAAACTGAGTAGAGGCATTGCGTACTCGTATATAGACCGAGCAGAAGTATCAGGAACCGAATAGAGGCGTCAAGCGTATTCGATGACTAGGAACCAAGCAGATGCGTCAAGCGTGCTTTTCGGGGGTTGAACAAAGGCATGGCGTGTTCTCCGAATGTCTATCTGAGGCATGGCGTGCTAGACTGTAGAAAGATACCTGTTGAAAGAACCCAAGAATAGAAATTGCATGTGGGATAGCTGTTAACAGCAAACCCGTATGAAGGTTGATTGTCAGGGATAAGAACTCGTGTAGATGTGGCGGTCGACTATTTTAACCTTGAACCTTTTTTTGAAACTCGAGCGTTTGATACTCGAGTGTTGTTACAGAGAAACATGAGTCTGGAACTCGAACGCTGTTGTAAGTAACCGGTGATAACAGCCCGGTGCAGAAGTAGCGATCGACTATTTTAACTCCGAACATTTTTTGAAACTCGAGCGTTTGATATTACTAACCTTTTTGACATGTACTAATACCATATGATATCTTTGAGCATGAAATTTAACATATTTGTTAGATATATGTATATAGAAGGCATCAATATAAACTTTAAACCTAACATCAAGTTATTTAAAACTATAACCTTTATATTTAAACTACTATAGTATAATACTACTTATTAAATAGAAAGATAATATTACGACAACGTAATCGCCATCATTACTAGCATATAAAACAAGTATCAAATACTTGCCTCAACCAACGATCACAGAGACGGCAATACTTAGACGCAAGGCGCGATCTTGGCTAGGGTTGCTGTCTCGGTGATGGATTGAGTTGCAGTGGGGTTCTCGGTTGGATGTTGGTGCAGGCAAGATGAGGGGATCTTTACGTGGGTTTGGGTTCTGTCGAGGTTGGTGAAGGATAAGGAGATAGGTTCTTGGTGATGGACGAAGGTGATGTTCGATAGTGATGGTGCGCTCTAGGGATGGGGTGGCTGCTTGGGTTTGGATCTTGTCTTGGGTATGGGCTCGGCTCGAGGAAAAAAATGATGCTGATAACGGCGTTGAGTTTCTTGGGTGGTGATGAGAGAGTCGGCAATGGTGGTGATGGATGTCCTTTTCAGGCCTCCTTCAGATGTTGTCTTCCGTCGATCTCCCGGTGGATTTTGGAGGTGATCTTCTTTGCGTGTGGGTCTCAATGGGTTTGAGAAGATTGGTGATTTGAGGAGTTTGCGCCGAGTACCTACAAAGAAATCCCGGGGTGGTTTGGTACCACCGAGGACCCTCCGACGATCAAGTTAGCATGAGATCCGAGCAGAGTAACGGCTAAGTGGAGTAAAAAATGGCTTACTTGACCCTTCTGTGATGGGGGTTTATATAGCGGTGGCAGCACACAGCACTAGGCACGAGAATCTCGCCGGCAGTTACACTCCCGACGTCACGCCCGCGTAGAGAGCGGATTGCCCATTAATGGGGATCATGATGGCGTGGAACGTGGGACGTTGCTGGCGGAGAATCTGCGCATAGCGAGATTCGCGGAGCGGCGATTACGCCTGTGAGCGGCGGAGTTGGTTGGAGGGACGAGGAAGACGGCTTCGGCCGGGAACTCGGGGACGAGCGAGGAGGCCGAGGAGTCTTGGTCTCGTGGCAGCTCGGGATGAGCTATGGGCCGAGGAGGCCAATTTGCAGGAGGGCTCTGAGGAGGGCCAGCTTGTGCTTTCAGGTCGGGTGCAGGGTTGGCCTGGCCGGCCCCTGTGGGCCCTTCCTTTTGAGTTCCGGGACACGTCATCTACCACGTGTCCGGTCTTGGAGATCGCCAATATTGAGCATCATCAGGTGGCGATCGGGGTTGATGGAGGTTAGTTTTGCATAGCCGAGGGTGTATGGAGACGAGCTGAAGATGAGGGCTTTGGAGACGGAGATGATAAGGTTATGATGATTGTGCGCGCGCGCGTGTATATCGGATATAAAGCCACATTGCACAGAAACCCCCCACCCACCCACCCACCACCACCATCATGAATCTATCTTCTCACAACAACACCATAATATTTGTTTTAGAAAGATTAAAAGGATTTTATAGGAACTTTATATCTTAACATATCTTTAATCTAAAACTACCACAATAAAGTATATCTCTAACTATATAATACATTAGTTACATATCTCATGTTGGCCAAGAATATTACATGAATTATTAAACAATACATATTTAGATTAGCAACCAAATATTAGATGTTAAACATCATAACAAAATACTGCCTCCAATAATGAAATAAAAATAGTTTTATTTAAACAAAATATACTGATACTATTATGATACAATATCCAAGTTCTAGGGTGTTACACTCTTTGTTAGCCGACATCTTGTCAATTTGATTGTTGTAATGGATCGAAAGTTTGAGGGCTATATATTGGAGTAGAAAATAAGTAGGAGCGTTCGTTAGATGAAATAATATTGATCGAGTAATGTTTGGTGAAACATCATTCTGTTTTCAATGGCCATTGAAGAGCATGTGCTGGAGATAATATGTGATGACCTACTATTAAAAATTTGAGATACTTTGCAATGTTCTTTCACTTCAATAGCTATTTAAGGTTCAAAACTTTAAATAAATAATCGTCCTTCTAATTAAGGGGTTTTTACTAAAAATCCTTATCATACTTTGTTAATTACTAAAAAATCCTCTCATACTTTGTATTTGCTTGAAAGACCCATCATACATTTAAATTACACTAAACCATCCCTAACATGTCAAAAAGAAAATCTTTTTGGTATTTTCCATCACTAGGTTAGAAAGCTAATGGTGAGTATCGGCATAGGGTCTCAAAACCCCCGACCCCTTTTCTTCTCCCAAAATTCCCAATTTTTCTCCTAACTTGACTTTGAGGTTAGATTTTCGATCAAAAATCTCTCAAATTGATCATAGAAACATGCTTGTCTTCCTCAACGTTCTCCAACATCGAGCTTGTCGAGTGTCGTAGTCCCTTCAATTGCAAGTTTCGAGTTAGTGGACAACCTTATTCGAAATGAAAGTGATTCTTTAGCACTTTTAAATCCCAATTTTCAACTAAACGAGGATGTTGGTTCCTTTTGTGAAAGAAAAACCTACTAAAATACCTAGAAGGTAAGAGAGCACTTCAAGCTCGCGCTTGAGCTCCATCTTCCTAACGGGATGTCAACTTTGAACGGAAAAACCAGAGAGAGGGGGCTTTTTAGTGTAATTTAAATGTATATGAGGTCTTTTATGTAAATACGAAGTATGTGGTGTCTTTTAGTAATTAGCAAAGTATAGAAGGCCTTTTTATTAAAAAGCCCTTTAATTACTATAGTGGTTGAGAATTGATAATGAGCATAGATTTGGTTGTTATTTATTTCAGTTAAATAGTGGAAGAAGGATAAAATCGGTATATAGAAAATTCTGTCACCATCGTGTATGGGTTTATATTAGATATATAGATTATTAAGGGACCAATGTAGTGGGTGCACTACCATTGTGGCTCGCAGGATTTCCCTGGACACAAGGTGCTGGTTCAATTACTGTGCCTCAATTAATAATGGATAGGTCCCCTCCACTGACAAAGGGTTTGTTTAAGACTTTGGGGCCAAGATATCTTCCGACCACCACAGATCTAAGAGCATGGTTATTTACACCATTGCCTATTGATTATACTAGCAAATGCCCCCGTGCCATGCACGGGCACACAAAGTTGTCCAATAATTCAAGAAGGTTTTTTTTAACTTGTAGCTCCCGTAAAACATAGCAAATTCTTTTTTAACCCTCAAAAACTTGGTATTTACATTTTACCCCAAAAAACCCTAATAAGATACATTATTTTACCCCTTTTTGGGATCATGAGCTTGGATATTGGACGGCTAGTGTAGGAAGTGAAAAGGGTAGGGTTTTGTTTATGAGATATGAAGAGTTGATGGAGGATCCAATTGCCGAGTTGAAGAGATTGGCGGATTTCGTCGGTTTGCTCTTTACTTTGGACGAAGAGAAGGTGGGGGTGGTAGCGATTATAGGATCAGTGGCTAAATTGCACTTAAATACCAAAGGTTTCACCATTTCGACATATAAATACCTAAGTTTCTGTGAGTAGCAGATAAATACCCAACTTTTTACTCCGTTTACATTTAACTAGCTGCGTGTGATATATGACGGTTATTTTTCCATTGCCATTTTTTTTAAATGCTTGAGTCAAAGATATGTATTTATATGCAACTCATAGAAACCTAGCTATTTATCTGTGAAACCGGTGAAACCTTGGGTATTTACCTGCAATTTAGCCTAGTTCAATAGTGTGGGTTTGAGAATTTGCGTAGCCTGGAGGTGAACAAGATTGGAAAAACAGAAATAATGTATCGAGCATTTGAGAACAATATATATTTTTCTAGGCATGGCAAAGTTTGTGATTGGGCAAACCATCGTACTCCTGAGATGGTTCAACGATTGGACATGTTTATTGAGAGTAATTTTAGATGCTCAGGCATGACCTTATAAGCTTGTGATACATATCCAATTAGCATGATTTATTGTTTCCATATCTTGTAATATTTTAACCATATTTTCTCTGTTAGCATTGCATACCAAATTTAAACCTTTTCAAAGTTTAATTACTATACGATTCATTGGTTTTACGTTAAATAAAGTAGTTTTTAATACGGCTACAGATTTAGGTTCTTAATTAGGAACAACATACAATTTTGGATCTCTTTCGGGTAAATATAGACTGTGACGAAGACCAAATTAGAATTTTGATCATGAGCATACTCCACAAAGTAGTGGTTGGGATGGAAATTGATATGGTAATGATTTAGCTATCCTGCTCATTGTTTTACAATTGTATATATTTTTCACCATCAACCTTTCACTCCTACAGAAAAGTTATCTATGAAGAAATATTTTTCTATCTAAATTTGAGTTCAGATTTGGTTAATCCAGACTCAACCGATCAAATTCCACTCAAACATAGTGCATGATTAAATGCCATTACATGCAAATTTCTCCATCTCAGATCTGGAATCTTTCAGAAATTGCAATAATTTCCAAGGAGGAACGTTTTCAAGAACCATATTATTGCATAGGATGCAAATTTCTCCATCTCAGATTTGATTTTTACTTTTTCCATCCACTGTAATATTTCACAGTCATAACCATGGTCCATATATATGTATATACCTCCATTACTCCTCGCAACGCACATACACCCACCAATTCCCATGTCTGAATCCCATCCCCTCGACAAGTGCTCCGCCACTTCTGAACATGAGGATGAGAACCAAAAATCGAGCCGCCAAGCCGTATTCCAACAATACAGAGACCACATATCATCCTTACCTAGTGTCGACGGCTTCACTGGGCACCCTTCTGCAAAACTCTACCTCTACAATGACTGGTATGCAACCATGCCAATTCTCGTTGGCGTCATGGCAGCCAATCAATTCTTCAAGGCCAAACCTAGCGACATAGTCCTTGTTACCTTTCCCAAATCAGGAACCACTTGGCTTAAAGCTCTCCTTTTCGCCTGCATTAACCGTCACCTCGACTATTCTGCTTTATCCGACCATACCCCCCACCAAATCATTCCGTTCCTCGATATGCTTTACGCAGAAGACATACTGGGAAATCTCGACTCTCTACCATCCCCAAGACTTTTCTCTTCCCACACCCCATTTAAGTCTCTTCCAGACTCCATCAGCGGGTCCGGTTGTCGTATTATCTATCTGTTTCGTAGTCCTAAGGACATCTTCGTTTCCTTGTGGCACTTCGTAAACAAGGTGCGCGAAAAGCAAGGTGCAGAGCCCCTTCCACTTGAGGTGTCATTCAACCGCTTTTGCAACGGGCATGTTCCTTTTGGGCCTCTTTGGGATCATGTGCTCGGATATTGGAAGGCTAGTCTGGAAGGTGAAAAGAATAGGTTTTTATTTATGAGATATGAAGAGTTGATGGGGGATCCGGTTACCGAGTTGAAGAGATTGGCGAATTTCGTCAGACGCCCCTTTACTTTGGATGAAGAGAAGGAGGGAGCGGTTGAGAGAATTGTCAAGCACTGTGGGTTTGAGAATTTGAGCAGCTTGGAGGTGAACAAGACAGGGACAACACATTTGCTGCATTTACCAATGGACAACAGTTCATTTTTCAGGCGTGGTAAAGTTGGTGATTGGGTGAACCATCTTACTCCTGAGATGGCTCAGCGTTTAGACATGATTGTGGAAGCTAAATTTAGAGGATCTGGCATGGCCTTACAGAGATTAGCATTTGCGATCGTTTCCTGATCCTGTAATGTTGTTGCCATGCATATCTTCCTGTTACCGAATGTAACCTTCTTAAAGTGCAATAATAAACGATTGTGTTAAAGTAATCCCGAAAACGACTGCACTTTAAGGTTCTCAAAGTAGAGCTGCAATTTTGGATCTCTTTCAAGTAGGCATAGAGATCAACCCCTTGTGAGAATGATGAAAGATCGTTCAGTAATTGAAGAGGTTACATTCTGAGCATCCTGTGCTAGCTGAGGTAATCGTTGGATTTTGATATGGTATTGGTCCTGCAATCTCCTCCTTACTGTCCTGCAATATATATTTGGTAGCTGAATTCTGAATGCAATATCATTACCTCTTTACTTGTATATCGCTATATCTAACTAAATAATTCTACTTCTTACATGTGAAGTTATCATCTTATCAAGCTAGCTAGTTTCGTCATAATTTCGCTTGCATCATTAAGGCTGGCGCTTTCTTCCAAAAGTTACACCAGAGTTTCACGAAAACTACTTAACCTGTTTTTAATCAGGGACTTTCATTTCCAAATATGCAACTCTTTTTGTTCCGCAATTGTAAATTCGAAATTCCCCCAGCACGCTCATCTTTATTGGCTCTTTCATTTCTGTAGCTAATGGTCTTATGCGGTGACTACTATGGTGCGGAGGATCTCTTTTCCATGTTTTAATTACTTGGTACCACTATCGATTTTTTCTTTTTTGAGTTATAAAGATAAACCTAAGCGGGGCCCCTACCCTCCGCTAGATAAATATGGCGATCTCTTCTCCCTTGGTGGCAGCCGCACATTTTGAACTCGTGGTGCCCACGCCGCAATTCTCATGCCTCACCAACTCTCACATCCGTTGGGACTAATCAGCCCCATGAATAACCATGCAAATGATGATTCATCATAACCTTAGAGATTAAATTAAGAACTGTTCGTCACTTCATATATATAAATAACTAGCATTGTACCCGCGCTACGCGCGGGGATAGCATGAATCAAGGAAAACGAGACGATAAAGTAGTTTTTAAGTAAAAATTTAAATTCTATTTAGTCACTCGTACTCTCAACTTATCTTGGTTATACTTAATAATTAATAGATACTTAAGAGACTATAAATTATATTTTTTTATTTTAAATTAGAATTAAGAATGTGTTTCTTTGTTTCTCTGAATTGAAAAGACATGCAAGGCATTAATGGATGATAGCATAATAAGGTACATGATATTTATTTAACCTAAACATATAAAATGTGAAAGCATAAAAATATTTTAAGGAAATGTACATTATTAGTTATCCATTTCATTGAAATAGACGTATAATATAAGCAAAAATTCATGTCCTAAGTATTGATAAAGTACATCACTATATCCGTATTACATAAAAAAATAAAACAACAATAAATAACAAACTGGAAAAAAAACTTATAATCTCACAGCGGCCTAGTATAATGGAATACTTGGAAAATGAATAAAGTGACCTTATATAGAAGAGTAAGAGTTCAAAAAGTAATAGCAAAATAAAATATTAATAAATATATCATTTTAATTTGTTAATAAGGTGTTACTTTTTTAACTCTTACTCTTATCATAATTCACTCTGTATTTGAACGGTTTTCAATAAAGTAGATTTGACAAAACATAACTTGACAGATTTGATAGCATCGTGACTTGAGTAAATTAAATAAAAATATTTGGAAAAAATAATATTTGATGTTGTTTAGTGGTGAAGAACACAACAAAACATGAATGGCGCCAATATTTCCGATTTCAATGTTTTCTCCTGAGAATATTATCATTCAACAGCAAACTAAAACCGGTTACGATATGAAAATTATATTTAGCAACAAAAGGAGATGTTGGTTTCTTACTTACAAAAACGAACCATTGTAAAGTGACCACTGATTTCAACATCCTATCCAGCAAATATGACACATACTTCTGAAACCTAAAAATTGAAGAAAATTCGAAAACACAATCAGTTAAGAGATGGTAGCAATGTTTCCATTGGCATTAATTTCCAAAGAATTTGTAGCACTCGTCCATCCATCGGAAAAACTGACCGCAAAATGCTCTCGGAAGTTGATCATTATCAACCCAGTACCCATCACTTTTTTCCTTCACAACCCTTCCACAGAGCTTATTCTTGCAGGGAGATCTCGGTTCCATTTTCAACATCATCCTCGTCCAACTTTTATTCATAATTTGCAAAGCATCTCTTCTGCATCTGTCTACTATCGGATTGCCCGATCTCGTGCACTCTTTAACTTCATGACCAGCGCATAAAAGATCGCCGCAACAAACCTTGTTTAGAATTTCCATGGCGTGTGACCGTGTATATGCATCAAAAAATAGTATGATCCCGACCACGTATGCCGCTGCAAAGTGGCCACCAGTCATCGCTATCTTGAGATGCTCCATACCCAAAGCCATCCTTCCTAAATTGTATATCTCTTCGTATAGGTTTAAAGAAAAACCCAACATCGATGAATTAAACAATTTATATATATATATATATATATATATATAGGAAGATATGTATTAAATCAAATTATTTACCAGTCCAAGAATAAAGTTGGCATCAAGATTGCCGCTATTTGCACAGTTTCGAAGCAAAATTAGACATGCACCTTTTTCCCACCAATACATCCTCAAGTATTCTTTAATGACCGAGATTGAACGCCCGACCATCTTATCTTTGGAGGCACGATAAAAACTCTTACATCTAAAATGCATACAAAACGACATTAGATAATTTATATGTTGGTTCTGAAATTATAAAAAGTAATAAATGCTTACGTTGCACGTAGGTTTTTAATATCATCGAGAGGAGCCGAGGACTTGGAGACGACTTGCATGGCTATTTCGATGAGCATATCTCGTGGGAGAGAGGTCACGGTCGTCGTCTTACTTTTTTTATGGCCTTTCTTCATTGCCGACGGACTAAGCTTAAGTTTCATCATGGACAACTTGAGTAATTGAAATAGTCAGGCACAAGTGTTTGTGAGAAAATGCATGATCATGGTTTATATATATATATATCTATATATATATATATATATATATATATATATATAAGAGTCACCATAGCAAGTAGCGAATGCAATTACGGTGAATTGGAAATGTATAGCTATGTGGCCCCATCATGTATTTTTCTTCATTTTGATGTCATATCATATATAAATATGCATGAAGAAAAAACACATGATTGGATGGATGAAATATATGCATTTATAGCTCATATCATAATTGCACTATGCATGTGAAAAATTCTCAATAAAACATATTCTGACAAAATATAATTTGACTGGTTTGATAGCATCGTAAGTTGAGTAAATTAAATAAAAATATTTGGAAAAGACATTACTTTATGTTGTCTGGTGACAGAAAAGACAACAAAAAGTTCTTCGGCCGTGAAAAAGGGAATGCAATTAGGGTGAACTGGAAATGCTGGCTTCATGTGTCCCATCATGCATTTTTATTCATTTTGATGTCGTGTCATATATATATATATATATAGGGATGCAAAAAACGTATGATTAGATGGATGATGTATATGTATTTATATATCATATCATAATTGCACTCTACATGCGAAAAATTCTCAATAAAGTATATTCTGGTAAATGTATAATTTGACTGATTTGATAGTATCGTAACTTGAGTAAATCAAGGAGCTATGTGGTCCCATCATGCATTTTTCTTCATTTTGTTGTCATATCATATATAAATATGCATGAAGAAAAAAACACATGATTGGATGGATGAAATATATGCATTTATAGCTCATATCATAATTGCACTATGCATGTGAAAAATTCTCAATAAAACATATTCTGACAAAATATAATTTGACTGGTTTGATAGCATCGTAAGTTGAGTAAATTAAATAAAAATATTTGGAAAAGACATTACTTTATGTTGTCTGGTGACAAAAAGACAACAAAAAGTGCTTCGGCTGTGAAAAAGGGAATGCAATTAGGGTGAACTGGAAATGCTGGCTTCATGTGTCCCATCATGCATTTCTATTCATTTTGATGTCTTGTCATATATATATATATATATATATATATAGGGATGTAAAAAACGTATGATTGGACGGATGAAGTATATGTATTTATATATCATATCATAATTGCACTCTACATGCGAAAAATTCTCAATAAAGTATATTCTGGTAAATGTATAATTTGACTGATTTGATAGCATCGTAACTTGAGTAAATCAAGAAGCTATGTGGTCCCATCATGCATTTTTCTTCATTTTGATGCCATATCATATATAAATATGCATGAAGAAAAAACACATGATTGAATGGATGCAATATATGCATTTATAGCTCATATCATAATTGCACTATGCATGTGAAAAATTCTCAATAAAACATATTTTGACAAAATATAATTTGACTAGTTTCATAGCATCGTAAGTTGAGTAAATTAAATAAAAATATTTGGAAAAGACATTACTTTATGTTGTCTGGTGACAGAAAAGACAACAAAAAGTGCTTCGGCCGTGAAAAAGGGAATGCAATTAGGGTGAACTGGAAATGCTGGCTTCATGTGTCCCAACATGCATTTTTATTCATTTTGATGTCGTGTCATATATATATATATATATATATATGGATGCAAAAAACGTATGATTGGACGGATGAAGTATATGTATTTATATATCATATCATAATTGCACTCTACATGCGAAAAATTCTCAATAAAGTATATTCTGGTAAATTTATAATTTAACTGATTTGATAGCATCGTAACTTGAGTAAATCAAGAAGCTATGTGGTCCCATCATGCATTTTTCTTCATTTTGATGTCATATCATATATAAATATGCATGCAGAAAAAACACATGATTGGATGGATGCAATATATGCATTTATAGCTCATATCATAATTGCACTATGCATGTGAAAAATTCTCAATAAAACATATTCTGACAAAATATAATTTAGCTGGTTTGATAGTATCGTAAGTTGAGTAAATTAAATAAAAATATTTGGAAAAGACATTATTTTATGTTGTCTGATGACAGAAAAGATAACAAAAAGTGCTTCAGCCGTAAAAAAGGGAATGCAATTAGGGTGAACTGGAAATGCTGGCTTCATGTGTCCCATCATGCATTTTTATTCATTTTGATGTCGTGTCATATATATATAGGGATGCAAAAGATGTATGATTGGATGGATGAAGTATATGTATTTATAGATCATATCATAATTGCACTCTACATGCGAAAAATTCGCAATAAAGTATATTCTGGTAAATGTATAATTTGACTGATTTGATAGCATCGTAACTTGAGTAAATCAAATGAAAATATTTGGAAAAGATAATACTTGATGTTGTCTAATAGTAGAGAAGACAATCAAATGCGTTTCAGCCGCAAAAATAGGGAATACAATTACGGTGAATTAGAAATGCTGGATTCATCTATCTCATCATTCATTTTTCTTCATATATCTATATATGATATTGTACAAACAATCATCTGTCCAACCAGCGTTATACTTTCTATTCAATATATAACTTAATATTTAGAATAAATGAATATATATCGTTTGGCTTATTGATTTTTATTTTCTTTTAGACTTATTATTTTTAATTTCTTATTAACAACAAATATTATATAGCAAGTAAGGTATCATAAGTATAATGATTGCAAGGATTTATAAAATATTCATATAACTAAAGTTTACATAATTGTATAAAAATAACCTATAACTGACATGATAAAAAATGAAAGATAAATATCACTTAAACTCTGCGATGATATTACATCTTGATTTTAGAATTTCATTATACATAGCAAAATACTTTTACATCAAGGATAATCTCCACACATTAAAGAAGCGACAATTATTGCATGCTCGAACACTTCATAAGACGGAGTGATAAATGTGCAATGATGGTCATTCTTACGAACATCACTTTCACGATATATTCGGACCGGACAGGTTCCTTGACAGCAATAAAACATGCAGAAGATATCAAGATCCGATCGCAAAGAAACATAACTATGATTTTCAAACAACTGATAGCATATCCCACCTAAACTAAATCCAACTGGATGGTGTCCATTGTTTATGAAATCACGAAACATAAAACATAATATACTAAAATTGACAATATCAACTCTCGCTGTCCATTTAGCAGTATATCCTTCTGTAATGCACAATTCCAATTGCATTATGAGTATATCCTTATACCCATCCTGAAATTAAAAATTTGAAGTTATATATAGTTAAGAATTTTTTTGTTATTAAATTTTTTTCTTTCTAATAGAAATTTTAATAGAATAAAGTTGAGCTTAACATATTTCATGATTTTTATAAAAATAGTATTAGAAAATTATAGAATAATACAGAAATTGTTAATTATACTCTACCGTTATACAATTCTATATATGGAAGAGAACTTACATTTCGGGTTGATGGAGATGACATTACAGGGAGCCCAATGGTTAGATCCATTCAATGCAATACTAATCGTTTATCTGAATCCATATCATTGTATTAATATTCCATTAAACTAATTTTAGATACTGCTATGTAGTTGAAATCATATATATATATATTGTATTGATTTATTATTGTTCTTCGTTTCAGCAAGTATACCTAACTAAGTAAATATTGTTACATCAAAGAAATAAAATGAGTTGTATATGCAAATAACAAAAAAAATATCAAAATGGATATTACTTCAAAGAAATTAAATGAACGATATAATGAAATAACACAAAGTACCATACATGAATTTAAATAAAAACATTTAAATAAGCATAATGTTTTTATAATATCAAAATTGAACTCTAAAAGAAAAAAAACTATACTTCAAAAGTCAGTGAGATATTTTTTTATGAAACTTAAGAGAATTTTAAACTCTTCATTTCAAACTCTAGCATAGAGACATAATCGACTAAGAAGGCAGTTGAGTAAAAAATAAAGAAAAACTTTAAATTTTATTCAAGTATAATAAAAATTGACTTACAATAATATCCGTTAAGTTGTTGAACTTTGAAGTGACAATAACTAAAATTACCTCCCATATATATAGATAAAAGTATAACTATACCACAGAAAGAGTTGGTTGTATTTGTTAATAGGAATCTTTGAAAAAGTAGAGTTATTTTAAAATGACTTTGTAGGTAACTCATAAAAGTTACATCAACTTATAATATTATGATACTCAGTTTATGATTTATATGAACTCTCTAACATGTAATACTTTTATCTTATATCTTATAAATCGAAAAATCAAGTATGGATAGTCCCGACAACTTTTTATCCAACACTTATGTATTTTCTTTATGCATTAGTTGTTTTTGCTCTACTTATGATAACCTCTCTATGTTGAGAACGGTTTT
This sequence comes from Agapanthus africanus, assembly GCA_030015575.1. NCBI lineage: Eukaryota > Viridiplantae > Streptophyta > Magnoliopsida > Asparagales > Amaryllidaceae > Agapanthus > Agapanthus africanus. The sequence goes on along the minus strand of JASDDO010000014.1, from coordinate 130,311,355 downwards.
CAATAAAATATAAATAGGCGTCAAGAATTAATGCATTCTCCGTTAAAAAGAGAAAAGAAAACTGAAATATGCTCCAGTCTAAACGACTATTTTCGATGTCATATCATGTATAAATAGGCATAAAGAAAAAATGCATGATTAGACGGATGAAGTATATGCATTCAACTCATATCATTAATACACTCTGTATATAAATGATTTTCAATAAAATATATTTTGATAAATGTATGATTTGACTGATTTGATAGTATCGTAATTTGAGTAAATTAAATAAAAATATTTAGAAAAGATAATCCTTAATATTACCTAGTGATAAAGAAGAGAACCAAACGTGCTTCAAACGTGAAAGCAGGGAATGCAATTATGGTGAATTGGAAATGCATAGCTTTATCTGGCCCATCATGCATTTTTCTTCATATTTCTATTTATGATATTATACAAACAATTATCTGTCCAATCATGCATTATCTATCCAATCGTTGTCTCCAACATAGCTTTCACAATCTATTCGAAGTTGGGCAGATTTATCGATAGTAATAAAATATGCAGTATAGATCCAAATCTGATTCCAGAAAAGCAAGTATTATTTGTCATAGCAACCAAGTGGTGAATTTTGCAACAAAGTTCTTTTGACTACATGAGGTGATAAGGGAATAAAGAAATAAAAACAATTAATGCATTCTCTGTTAAAAAGAAAAATTAAAGTCGAGTTATGTTTTAGTCTAAATGACTATTTCGATGTCATGTCATATATAAACAGGAATGAAGAAAAAATACATGATTGGACAGATGAAATATATACATTTACAGCTCATATCATTATTGCACTCTGCATATAAACAGTTTTTAATAAGGTATATTTTGACAAATGTATGATTTGACTGATTTAATAGCATCGTAATTTGAGTAAATTAAATAAAAATATTTGGAAAAGACAATCCTTGATATTGTTTAGTGAAAAAGAAGACAACCAAACGTGCTTCAACCGTGAAAACAGGAAATGCAATTATGGTGCATTGGAAATACATAGCTCTATCTATCCCATCATGCATTTTTCTTTATATTTCTATATATGATATTATACAAACAATCATCTGATCAATCACGCATCATCTATCCAATCGTTGTCCTGAACAGCGCATTCACAATCTATTCGGAGTTGGACAAATTCCTCGATAACAATAAAATATGCAGTATATATTAAGATCTGATTGCAGAGATGCACAAGTATGACCCTTTCCAGATAGCTGATAGCATAACCCATCTAAACTAAACACAACAGAACGGTACCCATTGGTTATGAAGGCATGAAGTTGCAAAATATGTTGCATCTTATAAGTCAATATCTCTTTTGGAAAAATGATAAGCGAGAACGCATTAAGTAAACCTATCTAGTGATAAATCTAAAATTTGTTTAAAGGTGTAAAGTTCGATTAAGAGTTTTCAAGATGACCTTGAAGTTTTGGAATCTAAATTTTTTGAGTAAAAAAATAAATTGGGCGAGAAGGGGTTCTCATGGAAATAGAATTCTAAATCATATATTTCTATAGATTTGTACTTAGTAACTAAAAAGATCCTCTATATGCATAGGCAATGTGTAACACAAACAAATTTAAAATTAATTTGAGGCATGCTAATAATTTGTTTCATTTAGCAATTAAGAATTATTGTTTTCCTAGAAGGAGACATGCACAAAAACCTAGTAAAACACAATTTAAACATGAATTTACAATTGCTTTACCAAAACCCTAAGTTTAAATGCAAACGACATTTAGAACTCCACCGTTCTTAGTTAAGAACCATAAAAATTCGTTCATATGCTAATGTCGTACCTAAACTCTAGCCTTTCAACTATACCAAACATTCGATTATCTAACAAAACCATAATCTAGATTAATGCAATCCACATCATCACTTATATATTGAAGATTTTTCTATATTTCAACTAAGACACATTTACATAAGAAAACCCCAATCTAAATTACTGTATACTCTACTTTGTAGCCTATATATAGATTGATCACCTCATAACCCTTACCATCTTCACTCTCATATCCGGTAGCCAAATGCAAGACCACCTCTCACAAATGCAACTTCCCATCCAAAACCAACCACAGAGAAGAACAACCCGAGGCTTCACCGGATACTTAGGCGTCCGCAAACGTAATTGGGGACTATATTTAGTAGAAATCCGAAACCCACACACCAAAAAAAGGCACTGGCTAGACACATTCGACACGGCTGAGGAGGCCGCTAGAGCTTACGATCTCTTTTCGATATCGTTCAGTGGGCCTGAATGGGCAAGGACCAATTTTGTTCATTACCGGGGTTTTTTCAATTCCCATGCTTCTTATTCATCGCTTTCTCCACCGCCGCCATCGGAGGAGTTGATCGTGAATGACAGTCTCTCTTCGATATCGTTCAATGGATCTGAAGGGGCGAGAAACAATTTTCATTATCTGGGTTTTTTCAATGACCGTGTTTCTTATTCACTGCCTCCTCCACCACCACCGTCGCCAGAGTCAATGGAGATTTATGGAGGTTTAGATGAGAAGAAAGATGATGAATCTATGACCATTGCGGCTATCTTGCAGACTTTTGGACAATCAAAAGACATTTCTTCTTTTTATATATGAAGAACTTAATGATTATCATTTGACAACTTTGTATTGGAGAACCTACACCACTCAATGATGGAGTGTTCTAGTTGGTGATGGTGTTGCTGATATCTTATTTATAATATGAATTTTCTTTCCATCTCATTTTACTTTTTTTGGGATATTGCAATCATAAGTTTTTAAGTATATTTTATGCGTGGAACATATTTTCAGATCCATTTATCATAAGTACATGATTTGTTTTAAAATGTTAAGATGAATTAGCTTTATTTTAGCGATTACTTAATGGAATCCTAAGTATAAGATAGTTATGCTATTAATGATAATGTATTTTGATGAATTGAGGGGTTCAAGCTAGTAAACTAAGGTTCTAATTTGAACTATAGAATTTTTTTTCAAAAAGTATATTAATAAATACCGAGAAGTTTCCTTCACAGACAAAAGAGGACAACGATCATTTGGAGATAAGGTAACCTTTAAGGCACAAAATCACACGATATCAAAAATATTGTTTAAGTGGAGGTACGAAGTTATAAAGTAATTTTTATTTGCATACGCTATTAGATATCTGTTATAACTAATTTTTTAATTGAGGGTTTTGCAATATGATATTATGTAATTATATTCTCATATAATACAGAGTTTCAAATGTATTCTGATAGATCTTTATACTCATCCTGTAATTAAAAACTCAGAGTCGCATACAGCTTAGATTTATTTTGTTGCAAATTTTTTCAAAAGGAAAATTTACTAGAACAAACACAATTTCAAAATATTTCATGGTTTTCATTAAAAAAAATGTATTAGAAGATTTTAGAATAATAAAGGAACTATTAACCATATTTTGTTGTCATACAATTTTATATATTTTTGATTGGAAAAAATGAAATTCCAGAAATGCCAATACTTTGATCCATTTACTGTATTTGTGTTTTTTCAGCGTTTGTTATCTTTACTCTACTTGTAATAATTTCTATGTGTTGATCATTGCTTGTAAAATTCTGCTACTTTTTTTTTTCTTATTTGGATAGACTATTGAAACTTTCTAGGATTATAATAATGTAACGGTTGTTAGTTGTGTATAACAACCGTTTGGAGATAAGACAACTCTGAAGAAACAAAAACACACGACTTCAAAGATATTGTTTAAGTGGAGATATGGAGTTACAAATTAATTCTAGTTTGCATACGCCATTAGATATCTATTATAACTAATTGTTTAATTGAGGGTTTTGGAATATGATATTGTGTAATTATATTCTCCCATAATATGGAGTTTCAAATGCATTATGATAGATCTTTATGCTCATCCTGAAATTAAAAACTCAGAGTCGCATACTACTTAGATTTATTTTGTTACAAATTTTTTCAAATGGAAAATTTAATAGAACAAACACAATCTCAAAATATTTCATGGTTTTCATTTTAAAATGTATTAGAAAAATTTAGAAGAATAAATGAACTATTAATCATATTTTGTCTTCATATAATTTTATAAATTTTTGGTCCAGAAAGATAAAATTCCAGAAAGGCCAATGCTCATATCCATTAACCGCAATTATGTATTTTTCAGCATTTCTTGTTTTTACTCTACTTGTAATAATTTTTCCGTGTTAACGATTGTTTGTAAATTTTTATTACTCTTTCTTTTCTTATTTGGATATATTATTGGAACTTTCTAGGCTTATAATATTGTAACTGTTGCTAGCTGTGGACGATGACAATTGATCCGCTCTTCGCTTTTCTCCTTATTAGCGAATTATGTACAAATATGGATTCATCTGTTTGCCTAAATTTGAACTCCTTTATGTATATATATTTTTTTATGTTAATGTAGTTTTATGAGCAAGGTATCCTACTCTACTTTTTTGTTTCAACATAAAGAAAATATGGATGATGTTAACATGAGAAAGAATATAAATAATAGATGAATAGGTTTTAACGAATTTAATATACATAAATTTCAACTTACCATTGATTATTGTTCTATTAAATATTATATGATATTTTTTATATGCATATTCTAAATTACTATTAATTATTATCAACTTTAATATTATATGGTATTCTGTATTCGCACAATTTTATCATATGTATACGATTAAAGTTGGCATAAATTTCTGCAACATATTGAAAGACTTGCAAAACAACTAGCCTCTATAGCTAACTTTATCAAAGAGCACATACAGAGAATAATATCACTACTTTTACGTCTAGTCATTGTAAGATAATCTATATCTTAAGTTAAAGAGTTGAGAAATAAAAAATAAAATAATAAATCACACGATCTTATTTCAAGATAAGCACTTACCAAGAAAATTATATTTTATATGGCATAAACTAAGTCCTGTATTCTAAATAGTTAATAAATATTTATATGATATGCAACACAAATTACATGGGTTTATACACGAAAAAATATATTATAAATTAACATCACCCTATATGCCGGCAATCTGAATAAAAGCAAGTATAATTTTGCCCGGACTGCACCATTATACTTCGCTTACATTTAGAATATATATAATAAAGTTTATCGAGAAACATATAAAGAACTGTGGCATTAACTATAAAATCCAGAACTGATATAGAATTATAGAGTTTTTAGTCTTAATAAGCTTCCTCTTCACTTTCTTGGCATTTTTTTAACGAAACTGGGAAAGCCCGGTTATTTTATTAAAAAATAATAGATTTTGTGGGCCGGCCCAATACATCAACGCCGAAATATGGGTTATACATACAGATGAAGAGAGTTAGGATTTACTAAATAGATCGAGAGAGACGGAAGAGAGAGAAAAATATTTGCTCTCTCTCTATTTCTCACCTTTTCTCTTAAATGAAAAAATAACCGAATATCTCAATTTTCTTCTCCTTTCCACCATTTTATTTGTAAATCATTGCAATCTTCACTTTCTTGTCATTAAAAAGGTTTTAACCAAAATTTTGATAAATAAAGAAGCTCTCTTTTTCTCAAACGGTCTTCCAATTTAAGTTTTTTTAAAATTAAATCGGGAGTAGACCGAGATGAATTTTATTAAGAAAAATATTAAGTGGGCTTTAGCCCATACACCATGACCCTTAAAAGGGATATATATACATCGCAGGAATTAGGGTTCCCTCTAGAAAACCCTAGAGGCAGAAAATATTTTCACCTCTCTTTTTCTTCATGATCTTCGCCCCATTCGAACTCCAAAGTCTACAAATTTCCACCGGTCTTCAAAAATCTTTTTAGTAGATCTAATCTCTCCACACCGCTATCATTCATCTCTCCTTTTCTTCGTCTGTTTTGCCTCACCCCAACTTCAGATCTTAAAATTTTTCATTATTATCTGAGCTTTTCAACCTTGAGAACTATATAGGTAAGCATAAAATGAGCAAAAACACTTGGCTTGCTAAACTTTTCTTCGTCTCTAGTATTGTAATTATCAGATCCAGTCTCTACACTTAACGATCTCTCTTCTAAGCTACCAAATGTCCAACTTTGAGGCTTTTTGTGATTTCTCCTTGTTTATAAATCATTAGATCTGTATTTTTTCTCAACAATTTTTTGACGCTAAAATCAAAAATGCAAACATAAACTTCAGAATTTCAGAATCCACAAAGAAAATCCTCAAAGCTGACATTTTTAACTCTAAGAACTGATTTTTATTCTCCCCGGCTTAATAAAACTTGATTTTTGATTTTTTTAGCATTCTTCATGCTACCCAGTTTCCTAATCAAAGAAAAAAAGAAACTATTTACTTCATTCTTCTCAATCTCGGCAGGTGAGATAAATCCAACTTTAAAAATATTTTTATCTTCTCTAGAAAAGGTAAGTAATTATTTAGAATTTTCAAATCATGTCTACTCTAGTTTTTTTGATTCTTCATTATTTGTCCCTTTATTTTATTGTTGGGATATTGATGATAGTTTTTTTTGGATTGATCTTTCTTTGGATTACTCGTAATGATGGTAAGCGTAGTGATGCTCATCGCAAGGATAGTAAAAAAAAAGTTAATAATTATTATTTGCTTGCTGGATGAGAGGATGTAGTTTAAAGGATTGGTTTTGATTTCTCACAATTCTTTGATCCAACATTTTAGAGAATCGAACTTGAATTCAGTCATAGGCAAGATAATTGCATGGGTTTCCAAATTACTTCGGCAATCTGTATTTATATATTTTTCAATGTTTATTGTCTTTGCTCTACTTGTAATAATTTTATGTGTTGAGAATTGCTTGTAAATTTCTGTTACTCTTTCTTTCTTTATTGGGATATACCATTGGAGCTTTCTAAGCTTATAATAATGCAACAGCTGCTAAATGTGATTGATGACAAAAGGTTTCTCATAAACACCCTTATAATAACCACAACTCCACACATAATTATACAATATCATACTGAAATGCTGGAAGCAATAATACTTAATTAAACATCATTATATAAATACCCTAATCTTAGTACTAATCTTCACCATTATCTTCTCCAGTTGGTTCCAAAGCTGGGGTTTTATAAAATTGACGGACAACCCTTTCCAAACTATTGACGGTAAATCCTCCACTTTGGATAAATTTATGATTATTATTAGTCATTCTTATCTTTATCTTATATGCAATAGATGCACACTTATCAAGATATTTCTCATAGTCATACGACTTTTTACTCTGCATCAACGAAAAAAGAATTGTTAGACATATATTGATTATTATGTTGCATTTGAAATTATTTTAACAATCTATGTCATACCGATGAATAAAGTTGCATCATATCATCCATTGGATAATGGAGAAGAGTCTGAGCATGCTGATCAAAAGCTACAATATTTGTTTCATCGGTTTTGTCCTCAATTTTTGTTTTAATTCGGTACCAACAATATGTATATATTGATCAAATAATATGTATTAATTTTATTCAGCAACCTATAAGGTTTTCTTTAAAAAATACCTTTTCCTAGAATCTGATCCCATATGCCCGCAATCCGAATAAATGCAAGTATAATTTTGCCCAGGCTGTACCTTTACACTTCGCTTGCATTGAGAACATACATCATAGGATGGTTCATCGGGAAAGATGTAAATAATCGTGGCATTAACTATAAAATCCAGAACCTATATAGAAAAATAGAGATAAACAAACCTTTTTAATAAAACAAAAATATAAAAATATAACTTACTTTAGATTATATGCTAAATACATGTTAATATTAAATTATATATCATATATATTACATATAAATTATCATTTCATACCGTATTAGGTGGAGGGAAAATTCTTGTTTCATTGATTAGATGTTCAATGGTACACGTTTCTACCATCTGATTTGCATTATTGCTGCTGCTTCCTACTTGTCTCGAATACACAATTTGCTTTGTTGGCAGATCAAATCGAACCCTAAAAGTATGACACTCTTATCAACATTGCCTTTAACAAATGAAAAAATGTAATACTCAAAATATAATAAATATATGATATACTACCATCTCATCAGCCGTTCTGCTTCGGGGATACTATCGGCTTTAAATCTCATTTTCGTAAAGCCTGTTGTTTCTAACATGTAACTTCCTATAATTGTATCATTTACCATATTAATAGCGCTATACTTGTAAAAACTTAATAACTATTGATAACCACTAAACTTTAATTTTATTTTTAAAATAACAAAATTATATGAGTGCAAGTAAAAAATCTACCTCTGAATTCTTTTGCATGCACACCTATCGCGGCAATTAAGAAACTATTAGTGTATCATTCCCCAAAAATACTCATGTGCTTTGTCAGAAAATTCTCCCAGATCGTTAAAATGTCTCGTAACAACCATCATCAATGAGTAATACTTCAACTAATTTACTTGTACCTCCAGACTTTAAAGAGATTATGCGTTCATGGCTCACATCAACGACATATCCTACTATATCTGCAATTCACATAATGAATATAAAAGGTCATGAATATATAAATTTTGTAATGACTTATAGTAAAAAATTAAAAAGCTTAACGGTTATAAGTACACATTATCTTACCATAAACACATTCAGATTTACGCGCAAGATCGCGTACTTTGCACAACTTTTTAAAATGGTAAGTACGGCCAGCCGATATTTCTTTCACAGAAACTTCATCAAGCTCTGATTGTCTTGTCAACGATAATTGCCATCTGTTTTCCAAAACTTTAATAGATTTACCGATTATCAAAGTCACAATATTTTTTTACCACGTATACTTTATCAACAAATATCATGTTTTTCCATTTGTCAGCATATAAATCATCAACTAACACCTCTCGTTAAATGCCCTGCATAAAGTCGTAAAATTAATATTTAAATAATAAATTTTACGTTGAAAAGATAACTGTTGTTGTAAACAACAACTCACTTCTTCGTCTCTAGCCACAAATGTAAGCGAGTTTGATGACTTTGCATACAATCGACTATACCACAATCGCGTGATACGTACCTTAATATTATACAATTTACCTCGTACTATAATTTTTTCAAAAGTGGTGATCTCTAAAGGTGTAGGTATCATTTTCTTCTTACTTTCTGGATAAGATTCGTCAGAAATCAAAGTCGATAGATTCTTCTCTTTCTTTCTTTTGCTTTCATGTTGGCTACTGGTTTCTTCGTCTTTTAGTATAAGAAAATACGTTAGTAAAAGTAGAACGATATTTTTTTTACAGATAAATTAAACAGATAATCGGTATACACATACCGTTTTTATAATTCTTCTTTAAAGGAGTCACAGGAGCAATTTCTTTTTTACTATTTTCACTTTGTCTCCATGATCCTTTTGCTCTCTTACTTGCAAATTTTCCTTTGTTTTCACCTGCACAATGGGCTTGAATATTACCAATATCACAGTCGTCACGATCCTCCAAGTCTGAAACTGACATGCACAATAAAATATAAGTAATTTATTAAAATCCAAATATAATAAAATATAAAATTTGAAATAATATTGTAGGAACTCATACCCTTTTTTGACTTATGGACCGGTTTAATTTTTTTTCCACGTTTATTCAATGCTTTCTCTCCTTTTAAAACGTCATGCTCTCTTTTCCGAGGTTTTTTTTTATCATTGATACATTTTTTTCTTATTTCCCCAATGGTAAGATTAACACCATCACTGTCATCCCCACCTTCATTATTACTGTATTGATAATTGACCTCATCTTTAGAATTTTCAAAAAGAACGGACTCTTCATTTAAGAATATATTTCCATCACAATCATTTGAATTATTCTTTTCCATCCTACACAGAAAATAGAAAAAATAAATCAATAATAATAAACATCACGATATAAAAAAAATCTGATAAAAATGAATAGATCAAGTGAATGCATATATTATATAAAATTTAATGTAAGAAATGCATATATGCAACAAATGAAATCGAGTATTAATTCAATATTGAAAAGCAACACTCTGATTTAAAAATAAATTTACTATAAAAGTATTTTTAAATCAGAGCGATATTTTCCAATATTGGGATTAATACTCGATTTCATTTGTTGTGTATATAGTTCTTATGTATCTTTACCTTTATGAGAACGCTCTGTAGAATTTCTTTATAAACAACATTTTGTGTACAATTTTTTGGAATGTCAATTTGTTCTTCTAGAAAAACTTTTAAGGATGAATCAGATCTAGCTCTTGAGAATGCAACATACAATTGCCCGTGACAAAAAACTGGTGTACGTAGATATAGTCCAACTTTTCCCAAGGTTTGTCCTTGACTTTTGTTTATAGTCATAGCATAAGCAACATAAACGGGAAATTGACGCAGTTTAAGGACGAAAGGGAGATCATCATTATCATTTGACATAATTATTCTTGGTATTGCCACACATTTTTCAATATTTATACCAGTCATGATTTCTGCTTTTATGACCCTTTCACCTAACTGTTTAATGATAAGACATGTGCCATTACATAAACCAATACTTTGATCTAAATTATGAAGTAACATAATCGGTGTATTTACTTTAAGCTCAAGTGAATGAGGAGGCAATCCAGAGCATATCAACGAATTTAAAAATTCCGTTATATGTAAAAAATCATTGCAAGCAGAATCATCAGCAACAGAAACCTTCGTGTCTGCACTCAAGTAAATCCGACTTTCTTCTCTAACTTGAGATATGACTTTCTTATTAATTTCATCAACTTCTTCATTTCTACATGCAAGTATTGCTCTTGATTCCAAATACCGCGGATTTTGATAATTATCATTTAAATCTGTATATATTTCATTTATTAATCCAGAATCTCCATCTAATTATCATCACAATTGTTGCCCATTTGAATTCCTTTAACATCACCATTACCAATATGGATTAGCCATTTTGCAAAATTTTCGCTGTCTTCTTTTGACCTCGTATTCGTATGAACACGCATATTTTTTGTCAGTATAAACATCTCACATTGATCCCATAGATATGATTTATGTAATGTAGCGGACACAATTTGTTGTCTCTTGCATTTACGGACGACTAGTAAAATCTGTCGAAAATCACCACCAAGAACAACAGTCTTTCCACCAAATGGTTTATTCTCAAGTTGTGAATTAATATTTGATAGAATATCTTTGAAAGTTTGATCTACGGCTCCAAATGCAAAACGATTTATCATCGGAGCTTCATCCAAAATAATCAGTGTTGCTTCTTTGATGAGAGAAGAAAGATTAGATTGGCGAGATATTGCGCAAGATGAAAACTCACGAAGATCGATAGGAATTTTGAATCTTGAATGTGCCGTACGTCCTCCGGGTAGTAACAAAGAAGCAATGCCAAAAGATGTAACTGCAAGAACGATTTGTTTCTTACTACGCAACTTCGCTAAAATTGTATTCCATAAGTATGTTTTGCCAGTTCCACCACCTCCATACACAAAAAATAGCCTTCCAATATTTTTTCCGCACGAAGTTATAACCGCATCAAAGATTTTTCTTTGTTCACCATTTAAACCACATTCTAATTCAATAGATTTTTTCGACAACTCAAAAATATCATAATTTAGCTCCTCAAATATCAATCTATTGTTCTTGTTTAAATTGCTAGGAGAGGGTATTGGCATAAATGGAAAATCTCTCAAGCTTTTATTATTATATGACAAAATCACATCTATATCATGAAGCGCAAAATCTCTTAATTGTTCGTTACCGAGTACAATTTTTAAATCAGGATGCAAATTTTCCAAACGTCTTTCATAATCATCACTCATGGCCTCCCAATGTAAATCCCATAGTTCTCGAGGATTCATAACTTCATTAAAAAATAATATCGTGTAAAACACATGACGAAGTTGATTAGCCATAGCCCACTTAGACGCTTCTGGGAGTGCTAAGTTCCATTCATTATCATCATCAAGAAGTCCAAGTGCTATACATGCTGCCTTATAAGTTTCATGTTCAACACCATCAATTGTTCTCATATCAATAAAATTAATCCTTCCTTTCACTATTGTCAACAACATCCTGAAATAATATCTTTCACCAGCGGCAGGATGTGCATAAGATAATCTACCTATCGCTTTCCTTCTTTTTCGTTGCTTCCAACATAAATTTTTTTTGTTCCAAACAAAGTGATTTGGAAACTCAACATAAGTATAGTTTCTAGCATGAGGAAATTTAAGATTCATGGTAAACCATTCGGTTAACATTGTTTTATTAGCTCGCTCACACTCCATTATTTCTTGAACACTTCCATCTTCTCTAAAAAAAACCATTTGTTCACCAAAAAGATGATACCGCGACCGTTCAACGGCAGGATGGCGTTTATTTATTTTAAATTCAAAAAGCCTCCATGAAGCTTCAGATGCTGCAATATATCTAGAATCTAAATATAATTTGACCTCGTCATATCTTTCGACCATATTTTGATGAATGATAGCTTTTGCAAAATCAGATCCTTTATTCACATATTTAAATAAATATTTTATTGCTCGTCTATGATTGCATATTTCAACATTAATATGTGATTGATATTTCAGTAGCAGATTTGTATTGTAAGGCACAACCCAACTGTTGTCAATATCCTTTCCATCTGCCGTGTAGGATCTTTATTTGCGTTCTTCGGTAAATTGCATATCCCTTTTCATCAATAATAGTATGGCCATTGAACATTTTAGGAAATTTTTTTGAGCATTTATTATTTTTCATGCAAACACATTTTGGATTATGTGTACCACATGGTCCATGAATCATATGGGTAACTACCAAATGATGAAGGAATGGTTCCATTTTAATGTCAGGAAGCTCAGCTCTAATTAAATTATCAATATCCTTTGCGAGTTTTATTTTTTTTTTGAACTTTCCAATGTAATAAGGATATGAGAATGTGGTAATCCTCGTTTTTGAAATTCTACCACAGATAAATCTACAAATGGAAAAATTAAACTTTTAAATAGAAACATATAACAATATACAAAACATATATCAACAAATAATGACAATAACCTACCAGAAATTACTCGTCCAAAATATTTATGTTTAATCAAATCATCAAGAAGCTGCATAAGTTTTAAGTAAAAAACTCTGGCAACAATATCAGGCCTATCAGATGCACTTTGACCGCCAGCAATCAATAAAAAATCATGTATTTCTTTCCATTTAGGATTGCATGTAAAAGTAATGAATAAATCCGGAGGTCCGGCCCATGCACAAATTGCCATAGCAACTTGATAGTTTTGAATCATGTATTGTGGACATCCAGTAAAGGATGAAGGAAAAATGATTTTTTTACCAATTGTGTGAGCATCATTATCACCATCGTCAACAGCATCCTGCAAGCCTTGATATAACTCACATCGTAAAGTTTTTTGATTATTACGAATCCATCCAAGACGATTCCCTTCAAAAGACGCATAAGCATCAACTATATATTGCTGTAATAATTTTCCACCTCTCAACAACGTTGTTCCTTCATGACAACGCTGTTGTAATCTAAATGCGTAGAAGTCCTTCATTGAAACTTTATTCCTTTTTCTCTTCGTATTGTTACCTTCAATATAATTATGCCAACTATCTTCTCCATATAGGAATAATAAGGGATATTGCAATGGCATGTATGCTGGATGAATCTCACTAATTCTTTGATATCCTTTTTTCGATCGTTGACAACAACATCTCGAGTAGATAAAGGAAAAAATTCATCATCAATCATCAGAGCAGCTATTTCTGTTGAATTTGGTTTATTATATTGTTGACCCTTATGATTTCTATCCTCTAGAATGCGCAAACTAAACTCTTTATCTTTATTGTTCTCATGCCAATCACGTACGCATCGAAATTTCTTAACATATTTGTTGTATTTATCCAACATTTCCTTTAAACTTTTCACAGTTTCTGAATCATATTCTATAGCATTACAATTATCTCCAATAGATGCAATTCGATTTTCAATTTCATGCTCGATATCATATATATAAAGCTGTGCATATTTAGGTCGACTTCCAATAGCCGGTAGCAATGAACCTATTTTATGATAGTTTTGTCCATGAATTCGAAATGTATATGGTCCCCTACCTTTCAAAATTTGATAATCTATCTTTACACCAATAGATGTAAAAGCAAACATAAAGTTGAACGAACGAATTTTTTTCCCGAAATTGTTTAGCTTGTTCAGAAATATTTTGATAGTTCAATAAAGAGTCCAGCATTTCAGGTGTCTTCTCAAGAAGAGGCAGAGAAACTCTTCCACTCTTGCAACAAAGTGAATAATTTATTTTTTTCTTATCATTAGTTCTAACATTTTCTTTTTTCCACACAATTGCATCACATCTTGAACATTTTTCAGGAGGAGGTCCCAAATAATGGAAACGACTACGCTAATCTATTAAATAATTATCGTTAAAACTTTCTTATCATGTATAAATATAAAACACACATTAGAATTTAATCAGCAATAAGAAAATGTAATATATTATATTATTATATTTATGGAGGATTTTATTTAAAATAATCTTATATCTTTTAAAACATGTAAAATATTTGAAAATCAAAAAAATTAAAAAATTTAAGATTTTTGAGTAATATGTTCTTTAAATATAGTTAATATCAAACATTCAAGTAAAAGTAGATAAAACTTTGTATTTTATAAGGATATATAATGAGGATGAAGCGTGCTCTTACTATCATTATCGTTTTTTTGACTGCATGACAAATCTTGACGAATATCTTTATTAACTATAGGTGATCATTCAAAAAGCCCACTTCTGTAGAATGATACAAAACGATATCATCACCCATCAAAGATGTGTTGCATTCAACATTGGTAGAAAAATTGGGAATTTGTTCTAATGGTCTTTTGAAGTGCGGGATACCAAAATCAAATGCCTCTCATTTTCGCTTGAAAGAAAATTCATCATTTTTAGTATTAGTGTTGGATGACCGTTTTTTTGATATCTTATTCTTTCACGTTCACGTTTACGTTGTTTTTGTGCCTCTGATAACGGTTTGCGAACGTGTTTTGATTTATTCCCATGCATAGCTAAATAAAAGACAAAAGATAATATCACAATAAAAACAATTATAGAGATCAACATAAATGATTAACTAATAACAATAAATATGTCACATCATTTATTAATAACTTAAATGGAAAACTGTACAGATACCAATAAGAATTTAAATTTAGAGAACAAATAATTTACTTCTACATATAAGCATAAATAAATAAAAATCTTAAATATTGAATTTTTCGAATAATAGATTTTTTGTTAGTTTAGTTTTTACTCCAATTTTGTTGTTGACCAAATCAAACGAACACTTTCCTGCAAATGAAAAAAATATCAATTCAAGTCAAGTATTGCATTAATAATGACAACTTTTAAAAATATTCCCATTAGTTAAAAAAAATACTAAATGAAGAATGAAAAATAATACGTTGAAAAAGAAAAGTTTAGTTATGGGAAAAAAAGTTTAGTGCAAACAATCCTGATCATATATGTTGAAGAAGAAAACAAAAAAAGAGATTAAAATACTTACTGAAGGTATGGTGCTTTGAAACGATCCAAGCTAAGGATTTAAGTTTCAAAAGTGTTGGAAAATCCAGAATTTAGTAAGAATGAGATCTCTCTCTTTCTCTATTTTTCTTTTTTTTCTTTCAATATTTTCCCTTTTTTCTTCAAGTGAGAAAGAAGATGAAAAGCGCTGGATTAAATAGGGAAAGGAGATGATGGGGTATGACGTCAATAGGAGGTGGAGAGAAAAACAAATTCAATTCATTTTTATTATTTTAAATTTCTGATAAAATATTTTGGTTTTATCATATGAATTTATTTTATTTACTATGTCTCATCACTACTAACGTTTTTATTTTTCTACCGTCCTTTTGCATCTGGTAACGTGTCTCTCTTCTTCATTTGACATTTTCTGTCATACTTATCTTTTTCGTCCTGTTTATACGTGGTAACGTCTTTATTTTTCTACAGTCAATCATGACTAATGTTTTTTTGCTGTCAAAACAGGACTAATGTCTTTTTTCTGTCCATCACAACTAATGTTCCTTTTCGGTCAAATCATGACTAATATTAACGTCATTATTTTTCTACAGTCCATCATGACAAATGTCTTTTTTCTGTCAAATCATCACTAACATTAACGTCACTATTTTTCTACAGTCCAGCATGACTAATGTCTTTTTCTGTCAAATCAAGACCAATGTTCTTTTTTTGCCACCATGACCAATGTCTTTTTTTGTCAAATCATGACTAATATTAACGTCACTATTTTTCTACAGTCTGTCATTTTTCTGTCAAATCATGACTAATGTCCTTTTCTGTCAAATCACAGCCAAATCAAAGTCATGGATAATGTCATTTTGCTGTCGTTGGCACTATTTTCTAATATACTTTTTCTGTCAAATCACGACCAATGTTTACGTCACTATTGTTCTACAGTCCGTCCTGACTATTGTCTTTTTTCCTGTCATCAGCACTATTTTTCTACAGTCGATCGTGACTGATGTTCTTTTTCTGTCAAATCATTTTCTGTCAAATCACGGTCAATATTAACGTCACTGTAGTTCCGCAGTCCGTCATAACTGATGACCTTTTTCTGTCAAATCACGGTCAATATTAACGTCACTGTTGATCTGCAGCCCGTTATGGCCGATGTCCTTTTTCTGTCAAATCATGAATAACGTTGACGTCACTGTTGTTCTGCAGTCCGTCATGACTGATATCTCTTTTGTGTCAAATCATGAATAACGTTGATGTCACAGTTGTTCTGCAGTCCGTCATGACTTATGTCCTTTTCTGTCAAATCATTACCAATGTTCAGGTCACTATTTTTCTACAGTCCGTTATGACTATTGTCCTTTTTCTGTCGTCAACACTATTTTTCTACAGTCGATCATGACTAATGTACTTTTTTTGTCAAATCACGGTCAATATTAACATCACTGTTATTCTGCAGTCCGTCATGACTGATGTCCTTTTTCTGTCAAATCACGGCCAATATTAACGTCACTGTTGATCTGCAGTCCATCATGACTGATATCCTTTTTCTGTCAAATCACGAATAGCGTTAACGTTACTGTTGTTCTGCAGTCCTTCATGACTACTGTCCCTTTTCTGCAAATCATGAATAACATTAACGTCACTGTTGTTCTACAGACCGTCATGACTAATGTCCTTTTCTATCAAATCATTACCAATGTTCAGGTCACTATTTTTCTACAGTCCTTCATGACTATTGTCCTTTTCTGTCGTTAACACTATTTTTCTACAGTCCATCATGACTAATATACTTTTTCTATCAAATCATGGCAAATGTTAACATAACTATTTTTCTACAGTCCGTCATGACTATTATCCTTTTTCTGTCATCAGCACTATTTTTCTACAGTCAATCGTGACTGATGTCCTTTTTCTGTCAAATCATTACCAATGTTCAGGTTACTATTTTTCTACAGTCCGTCATGACTATTGTCCTTTTTTCTGTCATCAGCACTATTTTTCTACAGTCCATCATGACTGATATACTTTTTCTGTCAAATCACTGTCAATATTAACGTCACTGTTGTTCTGTAGTCCTTCATTACTGATGTCCTTTTTCTGTCAAATCACGGTCAAAGTTAAGGTCACCGTTGATCTGCAGTCCGTCATGACTATTGTCTCTTTTCTGTCAAATCATGAATAACGTTAACGTCAGTGTTGTTCTACAGTCCGTCATGACTACTGTCCTTTTTCTGTCAAATCACTACCAATGTTCAGGTCACTATTTTTCTACGGTCCGTCATGACTAATGTCCTTTTTCTGTCGTTAATTTTTTCTGTCAAATTACTATCAATGTTAACGTTACTGTTTTCTACAGTCTATCATGACTAATATTCTTTTTCTGTCAAATCAAGACTAATGTTAATGTCACTATTTTCCTATCGTTAACACTATTTTTCTTCTATCGTGACCAATGTCCTTTTTCTGTCCTGTTTGTACCAGATAACGTTTTTTCTCATATACGTACTCAACTGCATGCACTTGCATGCGAGCCTTTGTCCTTTATCAATTTATGCGCTGGTATTATGCCTCATTGATGCACGTCGCGTCTAGTTCAACCCGAAAATTCCGAACTTGGTTTTATGCCTTATTTTTAGAAGTTTTTCTATTTTTAGCAGTTCTTCTTTTATTAGAAAATTAGTTGTGATTTATATTTTGCAATTGTAAGAGGCAAATTTTAATTAAATAAAACCCTAGTTTGGTGAAATCATTGTTATCTTTCTATTCTTTCAATTTCTCTTAAATCTGTTTAGAAGCGCCGCATCCCAAAGCAGAGCTGGCACCACTTACCAATTAAAAAAGAGCATCATGACTAACGTGTTTTTCCGTTTAATAATTCTTAATTATGATTGTTACGAATTATGATTATAACATGCATGTTTTCCAACCAAAGAAGTATCCGTTAAAACCAATTGGTAATATCATTATTCCTTTTTATTTGAGTTTTTCTATACCTGGACGCTGTCACCTTTTCAACCTTTTTGTCTTTTTCTGTCCTTTATCAAAATTGATTGCAAAAATATGACCGAGTTAGAAAATTAAGTGATTTATACTATATATCCAAATACATCATATGATCATCATATTAAATATATTAAACCATTGAAAATATTTGAAAACACAATCAGAACTTGTGAACATTGTTCATCCCTTCTTCGAAATTTACATGCCAAAATAACAGAAATAACAGAAGGTTGATCAACAAAGAAAAACTAAAATCAACATCCTAATCTATTTCACATGGGTTCTCATATCGACATAGCGGACATGAGTTATTGTTGAACAACCAGGGAACAATGCAATTCATATGGAATGCATGGTCACAGCACAACTGCACTCCTTCGAACAAATCACCACTGCTACTCTTCTCAATTTCTTCGAAGCACACCGTACAAATAATATCGTCAATCCCGTCCTTCAACTCTTGTCTCTTTCGCTTACGCGATCTCTTAATTGTCACGGTCCTATCAACGCTAGTATAAACATATATCTTGATATGATATTTAGCATTTGCTACCTCCACAGTTTCATGGACGAATTTGCTGATCTCCGTTTCAAGATACATGCGATACTGATATTGGATGGGGCATTTACGACGCACCACCCAGCCGGCGAAGCTACGACAGTTCTCGGGCGAACGTAATTTAGAGGCTACATATTTGCGATGCTTAAAAGACGGTATTTCGTCCAAAATACACTCTGTACCATCACGAGGGCCAACGGGAGAGGGAATGATCACTTGGGCGGAGTCTTCAATGTACCCGTGGGTGCAGACGGAAGGATCGACACTGTCGGCATCTGACGACGTGGGCGTCAGTTTTGCTTGGAGGAGGAGAAACAATGGCGGTTTGTTATACTCTTTGACCATTGAGAGAGGCAATGGCTGCCCTGCATCAAGATTTTGTGCCATTAAGAGATGCAAAATATTTCTGGCTTACCCTTTTTTTACCCCTTTCTCTTTTGTAGGGATTGAAAATGAAGTGCCTTGGTTTAAATAGAGTAGAGGTGGGGATAGGTGCCAATAAGAGATGGGGCATGTGGCAATAAGAGGTGGACATGACTAATGTCATTTTTCTGTCAAATCATGACCAATGCTAACATCATTATTTTTCTACAGTCCGTCATGACTAATGTCATTTTACGGTCAAACGATAGCCAATGCGAACGTCACTATTTTTCTACAGTCCATCATGACTGATTTCCTTTTCTGTCAAATCATGCCTAATGTCCTTTTTCTGGCCGTCACGACTAATGTCTTTTTCTGTCAAATTATGACTAATATTAATGTCACTATTTTGCGACTGCATGCACTTGCACGTGGGCCTTTGTACCCTCTCAGTCTATGCGCTGGTATTATGCCTTATTGACGCAGCCCTAGCCTACTTGGAGTTGCTCGACCGATCCAAAACACGTCGGGTCTAGTTCAACCCGAGAATCCCAAATTGTCTAATCTTGTCCGATTCGCGCGTTCCACCTGCCAAATCGAAGTTCTCGCAAAATCGTCTGGGTCAATGGATTGCCATAGACTGAGTGGTCTCGGAATCAAATAATTAAGGCCTCGAAATCGCGAAAATCCATTATTTAAGGCCACGAAATCGCGGTCAAAAATTTGCTCCGAACTTTGACTTTCGAATTAGGAGTGAAATTAGCACCCGAATCAGTTAAGATTTGACAGGAAGTATCAGGAATCAATTTGGGACGCAATCAAATAATTAGTTTCTCATTTTAACAACTTTTTATTTTTAGCAGTTTTCTAATTTTAGCAGTTTTTCTTTTGATCTATTCCGTCCGACTTGTTATTTCTGTCCTATTTCTATCTGATAACGTCCATATTTTTCTACAGTCTTTTTGGAAATGGTAACGTCTTTCTCTTTTTTCATGACCACTGTCTTCTTCGGTTTAATAATTCTTACTTATGCTTGTTACGAATTATGATCATAAACCTATTGTTCCAAAAGAAGTACCCATTAAAACCAATTGGCAATCTCATTGTTTTTTTCATTTGAGTTTTTTCTACACCTGCATACTGGCACCTTCTCAATTTTTTCTCTTTTTCCGTCATTTGTTAAATTTAATTGCAAAAACACGACCGAGTTAGAAAATTAAGTGATTTATACTATATATCCATAAAATGTATCATTTGATCATCGTATTAACCATATTAAACTAATTGACAATATTAGAAAACACAATCAGAACTTGTTAACATTGTTCATTCTTCTTTGAATTTTACATGTCAAAATAACAGAAACAACAGACGATCGATCAACAAAGAAAAACTAACAGTGACATCTTAAGTTATTTGACGTGGCTTCTCACATCGACATAGTGGGCATGAGTTTTTCTTGAACAACCAAGAAACAATACACTTCATGTGGAATGTATGATCACAACACAACTGCACTCGTTCGACTAAATCACCGTTGCTACCCATCTCAATTTCTTCAAAATACACAGCAAAAATATCACCATTCTCGTCCTTCAACGCTGAATGTAAAATAAGAAAAGAAGATCGGTAGAGTTTTAAAGGCATTTCTCTCTCCTCTCTCTCAACTTTTTTTTATTTTTGGTTTTTCTCTTTTGAGTAGAGAATGAGGATGAAGTGCTCCATCTTAAATAGAGCAAGAGGTGGGCACGGACGCCAATTGGAGATGGGACATGTGGCAATAAGAAATGGAAATACCAAAATTTGTGAGGGCAAAATTGGCATTTTGAAAAGGAGATGAGACAGGCAGCAGTAGAAAGTGGAAATACCAAAATTTTTGAGGGCAAAATTGGCATTTTGAAAATTCTGCCACCTCTCTCTACCCCTTTACATTATGTATATAGGATGGCAATCCAAATTATTAGCTATACAGTATTTTGTTTCACCCAATGTTTCAGAGAATTTCCCCCCATTTGTGTGTTGTGATTTTTCGTTCCACTTCTTGATTTAGATAACCTTGGGTTACACACACACATCATATGGCTTGTTATCCTTTATATGCTTTGCAATTGCGAGTAATTTGGTTCCGTTGAAGTTTACTCTGTTTGAAGAATATGTCACATCTACACTGTGATAGTACTTTTGCTGAAAGCTGTCTATTTACGAACCTGTATAACTTCTAGAAGCAATCAAGTGTATATATCTGACACTGTTTACCCTCTTTAGGACCCCTAGCGATTGAACGTTGAAATAAGGGTAGAGTTTTAACAAAACAAGTTTGAGTTTTAAAAGTTGACCAGAAAATCCAGTTCCCATAGACGCAGTCACATATGGTTAATTACACCTTAGTGTCTAAAAAATTATCTAGACATGATATCTTGTTAGGTTTCTCAAATCATATCACAAAGATCGCATTCGAAGATATATAATACTTGCAAACAGAAGAGGATAATATGAGAAATAGAGACGTTTCATTGTATTTTATTTATATCTGGATACAATTTAAATGTAAATTACATTGATGTGGCAAGATATACAAATTTATATTAAAAATAGCATTGTACCTGCTACGCGCGGGGAAAACATGAATCAAGCACAATGAGACGCTGAAGTAGTTTTCAGGTTAACATTTAAATTCAATTTAGTCCTAATGCTCGTACTTTCAACTTATGTTGATTATACTCAATGATTAATAGATACTTAAGATACTATGAGTTATATTTTTATTTTAAATTAGAATCAAGAATGTGTTTCTCTGTTACTCTGCATTAAAAAGACATGCAAAGCATTAATGGATGATAGCATAATATGATACATGACATTTATTTAACCTAAATATATAAAATGTGAAAGAACAAAGATATTTTAAGGAAAATGTACATTATTAGTCATCCATTTCATTGAAACAGACGTATAATATAAAAAAAAGATTATGTCCTACGCATAGACAAAGTATATCACCATAGCTGTATTATATCAGAAAATAAAACAACACTATATAACAAACTGAAAAATTAAACAAAACCTTACAATCTACAACAGCCTAATATGAAGATATTCTGCATCACCGTCGCAAACTGTAAATAAAACCATACCATATGACATTCGCCACATTCCAACTTTATATGAAACAATATGCTATATCACCACAGCCTAACCTAACAATGAAACAACATCCTAAACATCATCACAGCCCAACTTGAAAATCAAACAACATTCTGTAAAATCATCCCAGTCCAATACCTAAAAATAAAACAGCGCCCTACAACATCATATTTTTCATATTATTTATTGCTATCATTGATCTCAATATTGTTAACACCATCATTTTTGTCGTCGTCATCCTCGTCGTCAATTTCAAAGAGATCAATAACACGTAAAACTTTTGATATAGGATATCCATGTGTTTGTAGGGAGCCAAAGTTCTTAATGGTCTACATTTGTAATATTCGTAATGGTTACATTTGTTTGCATTACAAATGTAGACCATGCGTACGTCAACACATGTTCATTGAATATATTTCTCCTATTGTACTGCATGATTGGTTTTAAAAATCAATAAACATATGTATATGTGTATGTATTAATTGTAGAAATGAGAGTTTGTAACTTGATTGTAAACAAACTGCGTATATTCGATGGACTGGCAAAGCACGGTTTCTGCTTGATCATTATAAAGAATAATATGTATTTCACCTATGTGATTAACAACCCTATGTCTAATTTTATACCTGAGAGAAAAAGATAATTTGAATCGAAATTTGCTAAATTTTGTAGTTTTAATATGATTATTGCAACCATATGCAATACTACTTATGTCATACCTTAGCAACAATTTTGCAATCGGATGCCGACATTCATTGCATAAATTCGAATTATAAAATGCATGATATTGTCTTTTATTGCAATGCGAGAAGGTCCTACATGCAAGTATTGCTCTTGATTATAAATACCGCGGATTTTGATAATTATCAATTAAATCTGTATATATTTCATTTATTAATCCTCTAATGCCAAGTCCGGGATTAGATAACATTGAATCTGGAATCTTTATTCAATTATCATCACAATCACTGTCCATTTGAATTTTTTTAACATCACCATTACCAATATTGATTAGCTATTTTGCAAATTTTTCGCTGTCTTCTTCTGACCCGGTATTCATATAGACACGCATATTTTTTTGTTAATATAAATATCTCACATTGATCCTATAGATATGATTTATATAATGCATCAGACACAATGTGTTGTCTCCTATCCTTACGGACGACAGGTAAAATCCGTCGAAAATCACCACCAAGAACAATTGTCTTTCCACCAAATGGTTTATTCTCAAGGTGTGGTTTAATATTTGATAGAATATCTTTGAAAGTTCGATCTACGGCTTCACATGCAAAGCGGTTTATCATCGGAGTTTTATCCTAAATAATCATTGTTGCTTTCTTTGATGAGAGAAGAAGGATTAGATTGGCGAGATATTGCGTAAGATGAAAACTCATGAAGATCGATAGGAATTTTGAATCTTGAATGTGCTGTACGTCCTTGTCTTACGAAAAATTATTCGTTTAGGGTCGAAGATTTCGTATTTTCAACTCACCCTTTTTTAATTTTGTTTGTAGTGAGTGGTAGTGAATGAAAAATACGTATTACCGACCTTTGAATAAAAAATACGGACTTATAAGATATTTGCATGAAAAGTGGAGTGTTAGCGGTAATCTCCATAATGGAGTAGAGCGATAATAGTAAGTATATAACATGGTGCCAATCTTTAAGGGTGTTACCCAATAAGGTAGGGCTATGATAGATAATTAGTTAATATCTATAATAGAGTAGGACTTTTATAAGATAATAAGCCAATCTCTTTAATACAGTTTGGCCTTTAGTAGAGTTGCAAAAATCCGTACTCTTTGACATTAAAAGAAATATGAAGGTTGGGTTGCAGACTTCCAAAATGATACGTAAATAGTGTTTACATATTTTTTGCTAATTACATCTATAAAGATTATCCTCAATTAAGAGAAACATACAAAAAATAAGAAAATACAACAATTGAAGAGATTTTATCACTAATAAAGAGAAAAATTCATTTTCAATTATGTTCCATCCATTATAGGATCAAAATTACAAAATTGCAATTGATAGAGTTATCGGAGCGTCGGGAATAATCCCGACGTCCTTACCTTTTTGTAAGAAACAGAAAGAACGATACAAGTATGTATTGGGCGAGAAGAGAAAGAAATAGTTGTCAAAAGTGTGACTCCAAAAGTTGTCTCCAAGTCCAAGTCTTTCCAAGTCTGTTGAATGAAAGGGATCCATCTCCTTTTATAGGTTAAGTGGATGGCACACTTGTAAATAAAATGAGAGAGAAAATTCAAATCCTTATAACTATTCCCTCCAAAGAAATGAGAGAAAGATTTGAATTCAAATGAGAATTTTGACTTCAAATCAATAGTAAAATCCTTCCTAAAGTTTGTACACCTAGAAATTCAACAAAGCAAGTCCAAAACCCACATTCTTGACCCAAACCCAAGCCTGCGAATGCTTGGTGCATGCCAACAAACGTATGTTAACGTCACAGACGTCTGTGCAGACGTCTGTTTGGGTTTACCTAACTATTTTGGGGCTTCTGAACTCGATTTTGCTACTTTCAAGGGCATTTGAACATATTTGGATGTGCACGGGCTCGCTTGAGGCGCATCTGACATGCACGGGCTCGCTTAAAGCGCATTTTTGTTGATCCGGGACTTCGAGAGCATGCTGCGGATATTTGTTGTCATAAATGGACGTATGTGGTGATCCCAAATGTACATTGTTTTTTATAATGATTGATTTGTGTTTGTCATCGCTGAACTACGTGTTCGTTTGAAACCGAACCAGGGCAATGTAGTGCATGCTCGTATCTGACCGAGCAGAAGCTGTTGTAATATGAGGCTCGTTTGAAACCGAGCAAATGTAACTAGAATGACAATGTAGTGCATACTCGTATATAAACTGAGTAGAGGCATTGCGTACTCGTATACAGACCGAGAAGAAGTATCAGGAACCGAATAGAGGCGTCAAGCGTATTCGATGACTAGGAACCAAGCAGATGCGTCAAGCGTGCTTTTCGGGGGTTGAACAAAGGCATGGTGTGTTCTCCGAATGTCTATCTGAGGCATGGCGTGCTAGACTGTAGAAAGATACATGTTGAAAGAACCCAAGAATAGAAATTGCATGTGGGATAGTTGTTAACAGCAAACCCGTATGAAGGTTGATTGTCAGGGATAAGAACCCGTGTAGATGTGGCGGTCGACGATTTTAACCTTGAACCTTTTTTTGAAACTTGAGCGTTTGATACTCGAGTGTTGTTACAGAGAAACATGAGTCTGGAACTCGAACGCTGTTGTAAGTAACCGGTGATAACAGCCCGGTGCAGAAGTAGCGATCGACTATTTTAACTCCGAACATTTTTTGAAACTCGAGCGTTTGATATTACTAACCTTTTTGACATGTACTAATACCATATGATATCTCTGAGCATGAAATTTAACATATTTGTTAGATATATGTATATAGAAGGCATCAATATAAACTTTAAACCTAACATCAAGTTATTTAAAACTATAACCTTTATATTTAAACTACTATAGTATAATACTACTTATTAAATAGAAAGATAATATTACGACAACGTAATCGCCATCGTTACTAGCATATAAAACAAGTATCAAATACTTGCCTCAACCAACGATCACAGAAACGACAATACTTAGACGCGAGGTGCGATCTTGGCTAGGGTTGCTGTCTCGGTGATGGATTGAGTTGCAGTAGGGTTCTCGGTTGGATGTTGGTGCAGGCAAGATGAGGGGATCTTTACGTGGGTTTGGGTTCTGTCGAGGTTGGTGAAGGATAAGGAGATAGGTTCTCGGTGATGGACGAAGGTGATGTTCGATGGTGATGGTGCGCTCTAGGGATGAGGTGGTTGCTTAGGTTTGGATCTTGTCTTGGGTATGGGCTCGGCTCAAGGAAAAAAAAGATGCTGATAACGGTGTTGAGTTTCTTGGGTGGTGATGAGAGAGTCGGCAATGGTGGTGATGGATGTCCTTTTCAGGCCTCCTTCAGATGTTTTCTTCCGTCGATCTCCTGGTGGATTTTGGAGGTGATCTCTTTTGCGTGTGGGTCTCAATGGGTTTGAGGAGATTGGTGATTTGAGGAGTTTGCGCCGGTACCTACAAAGAAGTCCCGGGATGGTTTGGTACCACCGAGGACCCTCCGACGATCAAGTTAGCACGAGATCCGAGCAGAGTAACGGCTAAGTGGAGTAAAAAATGGCTTACTTGACCCTTCTGTGATGGGGGTTTATATAGCGGTGGCGGCACACAGCACTAGGCGCGAGAATCTCGCCGGCAGTTACGCTCCCGACGTCACGCCCGCGTAGAGAGCGGATCGCCCATTAATGGGGATCATGATGGCGTGGAACGTGGGACGTTGCTGGCGGAGAATCTGCGCATGGCGAGATTCGCGGAGCGGCGGTTACGCCTGTGAGCGGTGGAGTTGGTTGGAGGGCCGAGGAAGACGGCTTCGGCCGGGAGCTCGGGGACGAGCGAGGAGGCCGAGGAGTCTTGGTCTCGTGGCAGCTCGGGGTGAGCTATGGGCCGAGGAGGCCAATTTGCAGGAGGGCTCTGAGGAGGGCCAGCTTGTGCTTTCAGGTCGGATGCAGGGTTGGCCTGGCCGGCCCCTGTGGGCCCTTCCTTTTGAGTTCTGGGACACGTCATCTACCACATGTCCTGATCTTGGAGATCGTCAATATTGAGCATCATCAGGTGGCAATCGGGGTTGATGGAGGTTAGTTTTGCATAGCCGAGGGTGTATGGAGACGAGCTGAAGATGAGGGCTTTGGAGACAGAGATGATAAGGTTATGATGATTGTGCGCGCGCGCGCGCGTATATAGGATATAAAGCCACATTGCACAGAACCCCCCCCCCCCCATCATGAATCTATCTTCTCACAACAACCCCATAATATTTGTTTTAGAAAGATTAAAAGGATTTTATAGGAACTTTATATCTTAACATATCTTTAATCTAAAACTACCACAATAAAGTATATCTCAACTATATAATACATTAGTTACATATCTCATGTTGGCCAAGAATATTACATGAATTATTAAACAATACATATTTAGATTAGCAACCAAATATTAGATGTTAAACATCATAACAAAATACTGCCTCCAATAATGAAATAAAAATAGTTTTATTTAAACAAAATATACTGATACTATTATGATACAAGATCCAAGTTCTAGGGTGTTACACTCTTTGTTAGCCGACATCTTGTCAATTTGATTGTTGTAATGGATCGAAAGTTTGAGGGCTATATATTAGAGTAGAAAATAAGTAGGAGCGTGCGTTAGATGAAATAATATTGATCGAGTAATGTTTGGTGAAACATCATTCTGTTTTCAATGGCCATTGAAGAGCATGTGCTGGAGATAATATGTGATGACCTACTATTAAAAATTTGAGATACTTTGCAATGTTCTTTCACTTCAATAGCTATTTAAGGTTCAAAACTTTAAATAAATAATCGTCCTTCTAATTAAGGGTTTTTTACTAAAAAACCTTATCATACTTTGTTAATTACTAAAAAATCCTCTCATACTTTGTATTTGCTTGAAAGACCCATCATACATTTAAATTACACTAAACCATCCCTAACATGTCAAAAAGAAAATCTTTTTGGTATTTTCCATCACTAGGTTAGAAAGCTAATGGTGAGTATCGGCATAGGGTCTCAAAACCCCCGACCCCTTTTCTTCTCCCAAAATTCCCAATTTTTCTCCTAACTTGACTTTGAGGTTAGATTTTCGATCAAAAATCTCTCAAATTGATCATAGAAACATGCTTGTCTTCCTCAACGTTCTCCAACATCGAGCTTGTCGAGTGTCGTAGTCCCTTCAATTGCAAGTTTCGAGTTAGTGGACAACCTTATTCGAAATGAAAGTGATTCTTTAGCATTTTTAAATCCCAATTTTCAACTAAACGAGGATGTTGGTTCCTTTTGTGAAAGAAAAACCTACTAAAATACCTAGAAGGTAAGAGAGCACTTCAAGCTCGCGCTTGAGCTCCATCTTCCTAACGGGATGTCAACTTTGAACGGAAAAACCAGAGAGAGGGGGCTTTTTAGTGTAATTTAAATGTATATGAGGTCTTTTATGTAAATACGAAGTATGTGGTGTCTTTTAGTAATTAGCAAAGTATAGAAGGCCTTTTTATTAAAAAGCCCTTTAATTACTATAGTGGTTGAGAATTGATAATGAGCATAGATTTGGTTGTTATTTATTTCAGTTAAATAGTGGAAGAAGGATAAAATCGGTATATAGAAAATTCTGTCACCATCGTGTATGGGTTTATATTAGATATATAGATTATTAAGGGACCAATGTAGTGGGTGCACTACCATTGTGGCTCGCAGGATTTCCCTGGACACAAGGTGCTGGTTCAATTACTGTGCCTCAATTAATAATGGATAGGTCCCCTCCACTGACAAAGGGTTTGTTTAAGCCTTTGGGGCCAAGATATCTTCCGACCACCACAGATCTAAGAGCATGGTTATTTACACCATTGCCTATTGATTATACTAGCAAATGCCCCCGTGCCATGCACGGGCACACAAAGTTGTCCAATAATTCAAGAAGGTTTTTTTTTAACTTGCAGCTCCCGTAAAACATAGCAAATTCTTTTTTAGCCCTCAAAAACTTGGTATTTACATTTTACCCTAAAAAACCCTAATAAGATACATTATTTTACCCCTTTTTGGGATCATGAGCTTGGATATTGGACGGCTAGTGTAGGAAGTGAAAAGGGTAGGGTTTTGTTTACGAGATATGAAGAATTGATGGAGGATCCAATTGCCGAGTTGAAGAGATTGGCGGATTTCGTCGGTTTGCTCTTTACTATGGACGAAGAGAAGGTGGGGGTGGTAGCGATTATAGGATCAGTGGCTAAGTTGCACTTAAATACCAAAGGTTTCACCATTTTGACATATAAATACCTAAGTTTATGTGAGTAGCAGATAAATACCCAACTTTTTACTCCGTTTACATTTAACTAGCTATGTGTGATATATGACGGTTATTTTTCCATTGCTATTTTTTTAAAATGCTTTAGTCAAAGATAGGTATTTATATGCAACTCATAGAAACCTAGCTATTTATCTGTGAAACCGGTGAAACCTTCGGTATTTACGTGCAATTTAGCCTAGTTCAGTAGCATGGGTTTGAGAATTTGCGTAGCTTGGAGGTGAACAAGATTGGAAAAACTGAAATAATGTATCGAGCATTTGAGAACAATATATATTTTTCTAGGCATGGCAAAGTTTGTGATTGGGCGAACCATCGTACTCCTGAGATGGTTCAACGATTGGACATGTTTACTGAGAGTAATTTTAGATGCTCAGGCATGACCTTATAAGCTTGTGATAAATATCCAATTAGCATGATTTATTGTTTCCGTATCTTGTAATATATTAACCATATTTTCTCTGTTAGCATGCATACCAAATTTAAACCTTTTCAAAGTTTAAATACTATACGATTCATTGGTTTTACGTTAAATAAAGTAATTTTTAACATGGCTACAGATTTAGGTTCTAAATGAAGAACAGCACACAATTTTGTATCTCTTTGGGTAAATATAGACTGTGATGAAGACCATATTAGAATTTTGAAGATATATAGTATGCACAGGTTTGATCATGAGCATCGCTTTACTCCACAAAGTAGTGGTCTGAAATTGATAAGGTAATGATTTAGCTATCCTGCTCATTGTTTTACAATTGTATATATTTTTCACCATCAACCTTTCACTCCTACAGAAAAGTTATCTATGAAGAAATATTTTTCTATCTAAATATGAGTTCAGATTTGGTTAATCCAGACTCAACCGATCAAATTCCACTCAAACATAGTGCATGATTAAATGCCATTACATGCAAATTTCTCCATCTCAGATCTGGAATCTTTCAGAAATTGCAATAATTTCCAAGGTGGAACGTTTTCAAGAACCATATTATTGCATAGGATGCAAATTTCTCCATCTCAGATTTGATTTTTACTTTTTCCATCCACTGTAATATTTCACAGTCATAACCATGGTCCATATATATGTATATACCTCCATTGCTCCTCGCAACGCACATACACCCACCAATTCCCATGGCTGAATCCCATCCCCTCGACAAGTGCTCCGCCACTTCTGAACATGAGGATGAGAACCAAAAATCGAGCCGCCAAGCCGTATTCCAACAATACAGAGACCACATATCATCCTTACCTAGTGTCGACGGCTTCACTGGCCACCCTTCTGGAAAACTCTACCTCTACAATGACTGGTATGCAACCATGCCAATTCTCGTTGGCGTCATGGCAGCCAATCGATTCTTCAAGCCCAAACCTAGCGACATAGTCCTTGTTACCTTTCCCAAATCAGGAACCACTTGGCTTAAAGCTCTCCTTTTCGCCTGCATTAACCGTCACCTCGACTATTCTGCTTTATCCGACCATACCCCCCACCAAATCATTCCGTTCCTCGATATGCTTTACGCAGAAGACATGCTGGGAAATCTCGACTCTCTACCATCCCCAAGACTTTTCTCTTCCCACACCCCATTTAAGTCTCTTCCAGACTCCGTCATCGGGCCCGGTTGTCGTATTATCTATCTGTTTCGTAGTCCTAAGGACATCTTCGTTTCCTTGTGGCACTTCGTAAACAAGGTGCGCGAAAAGCAAGGTGCAGAGCCCCTTCCACTTGAGGTGTCATTCAACCGCTTTTGCAACGGGCATGTTCCTTTTGGGCCTCTTTGGGATCATGTGCTCGGATATTGGAAGGCTAGTCTGGAAGGTGAAAAGAATAGGTTTTTATTTATGAGATATGAAGAGTTGATGGGGGATCCGGTTACCGAGTTGAAGAGATTGGCGAATTTCGTCAGACGCCCCTTTACTTTGGATGAAGAGAAGGAGGGAGCGGTTGAGAGAATTGTCAAGCACTGTGGGTTTGAGAATTTGAGCAGCTTGGAGGTGAACAAGACAGGGACAACACATTTGCTGCATTTACCAATGGACAACAGTACATTTTTCAGGCGTGGTAAAGTTGGTGATTGGGTGAACCATCTTACTCCTGAGATGGCTCAGCGTTTAGACATGATTGTGGAAGCTAAATTTAGAGGATCTGGCATGGCCTTATAGAAATTAGCATTTGCGATCGTTTCCTGATCCTGTAACGTTGTTGCCATGCATATCTTCCTGTTACCGAATGTAACCTTCTTAAAGTGCAATAATAAACGATTGTGTTAAAGTAATCCCGAAAACGACTGCACTTTAAGGTTCTCAAAGTAGAGCTGCAATTTTGGATCTCTTTCAAGTAGGCATAGAGATCAACCCCTTGTGAGAATGATGAAAGATCGCTCAGTAATTGAAGAGGTTACATTCTGAGCATCCTGTGCTAGCTGAGGTAATCGTTGGATTTTGATATGGTATTGGTCCTGCAATCTCCTCCTTACTGTCCTGCAATATATATTTGGTAGCTGAATTCTGAATGCAATATCATTACCTCCTTACTTGTATATCGCTATATCTAACTAAATAATTCTACTTCTTACATGTGAGAAGTTATCATCTTATCAAGCTAGCTAGTTTCGTCATAATTTCGCTTGCATCATTAAGGCTGGCGCTTTCTTCCAAAAGTTACACCAGAGTTTCACGAAAACTACTTAACCTGTTTTTAGTCAGGGACTTTCATTTCCAAATATGCAACTCTTTTTGTTCCGCAATTGTAAATTCGAAATTCCCCCAGCACGCTCATCTTTATTGGCTCATTCATTTCTGTAGCTAATGGTTTTATGCGGTGACTACTATGGTGCGGAGGATCTCTTTTCCATGTTTTAATTACTTGGTACCAATATCGATTTTTTCTTTTTTGAGTTATAAAGTTAAACCTAAGCAGGGTCGATACCCTCCGCTAGATAAATATGGCGATCTCTTCTCCCTTGGTGGCAGCCGCAGATTTTGAACTCGTGGTGCCCACGCCACAATTCTCATGCCTCACCAACTCTCATGTCCCTTGGGACTAATCAGCTCCATGAATAATCATGCAAATGATGATTCATCATGACCATAGAGATTAAATTAAGAACTGTTCGTCACTTCATATATATAAATAATGGCAATCCAAATTATTAGCTATACAGTATTTTGTTTCACCCAATGTTTCAGAGAATTCCCCCCACCCCCACCCCCCCCCCACCCCCCCTCCCACCCCAAATTCGTGCAGTGTGTTGTGATTTTTCGTTCCACTTCTTGATTTAGATAACTTTGGGTTGCACACACATCTTACGGCTTGTTATCTTTTATATGCTTTGCAATTGCGAATAATTTGGCTCAGTTGAAGTTAACTCTGTTTGAAGAAAATGTCACGTCTGCACCGTGATAGCACTTTTGCTGAAAGCTGTTTATTTACGAACTTGTATAACATCTAGAAGCAATCAAGTGTATATATCTGACACTGTTTGGCCTCTTTAGGACCCCTAGCGATTGAACATTGAAGCAAAGGTTGAATTTAAACAAAACAAGTTTGAGTTTATAAAGTTGACCAGAAAATTCTGGGTTCGAGAGTTCCTATAGACGCAAGCATATATGGTTAATTACACCTTAGTGTCTAAAGAATTATCTAGACATGATACCTTGTTAGGTTTCTCAAATCATATCACAGAGATCACATTCGAAGATATACAATACTTGCAAACAGAAGTGGATATTATGAGAAATAGAGATGTTTCATTGTATTTTATTTATATCTGTATACAATTTACATGTAAATTACATTGATGCGGCAAGATATACAAATTTATATAAAAACTATCATTGTACCCGCACTACGCGCGGGAAAAACATGAATCAAGAACAATGAGATGCTGAAGTGGTTTTCAGGTTAAAATTTAAATTTTGTTTACTCATAATCCCGCACTCTCAACTTATGTTGATTATACTCATTGATTAATAGATATTTAAGAGACTGTAGGTTATATTTTTATTTTAAATTTGAATTAAGAATATGTGTTTCTCTGGATTGAAAAGACATGCAAAGCACTAATGGATTATAGCATAATAAGATACATGATATTTATTTAATCTAAACATATAAAATGTGAAAGAACAAAGATATTTTAAGGAAAATGCATATTATTAGTCATCCATTTCATTGATACAGACATATAATATAAGCAAAAAATTATGTCCTAAGTATAAACAAAGTATATCACCATAGCCATATTACATCAGAAAATAAATTAACAATATATAACAAACTGAAAAAATTAAACAAAACCTTACAATCTCACAACAGCCTAATCTGAAGATATTCTGTATCACCGCAACAAACTGTAAATAAAATCATACCATATAACATTCGCCACAGCCCAACCTTATATGAAACTATATGCTACATCACCACAACTTAATCTAACAATAAAACAACATCTTAAATATCATCATAACCCATCCTGAAAATCAAACAACATTCTAAAAAAAATAAAACAGCATCCTACAACATTATATTGTTACCACCATCATCGTCGTCGTCGTCATCCTCGTCGTCAGGTTCAAGGGTATCGATAACACGTAAAACTTTTGATATTGGATATTCACGTGTTTGTAGTGAGCGAAATTCTTAATGGTCATATTGGTCTGCATTACAAATGTAGACCATTTGCACGTCAACTCATGTTCATTGAATATATTTCTCTCATTGTACTGCATGATTAGTTTTAAAAATCAATAAACATATGTATGTATGTGTGTATTAATTATAGAAATGAGAGTTTGTAACCTGATTGTAAACAAACTGCGTATATTCGATGGGCTAGCAAACCACGGTTTCTGCTTGATCATTATAAAGAATAACATGTATTTCACCTGTGTGCTCAACAACCCTGACTCTAATTTTATACCTTAGAGAAAAAGATAATTAGAATTGAAATTTGTTAAATTTAGTAGTTTTAATATGATTATTGCAACCATATGCAGTATTGCTTATGTCATACCTTAGCAGCAATTTTGCAATTGGATGCCAACATTCATTGCATAAATTTGAATTGTAAAATGCATGATATTGTGTTTTATTGCAATGCGAGCAGGTGCTACATGCAAGTATTGCTCTTGATTCTAAAACCGTAGATTTTTATAATTATCATTTAAATCTGTATATATTTCATTTATTAATCCAATAATACCAAGTCCGGGATTAGATAACATTGAATATAGAATCTCTATCCATTATCATTACAATCACTGTCCATTTGAATTTCTTTAACATCACAATTACCAATATCGTTAGCCATTTTGCAAATTTTTCGTTGTCTTCTTCTGACCTGGTATCTGTATGGACACGCATATTTTTTGTCAATATAAACATCTCATATTGATCCCATAGATATGATTTATGTAATATAACAGACACAATTTGTTGTCTCCTGTCCTTACGGACGACGGATAAAATCTGTCGAAAATCACCACCAAGAACTACAGTCTTTCCACCAAATAGTTTATTCTCAAGTTGTGAATTAATATTTGATAGAATATCTTTGAAACTTCGATCTATGGTTTCAAATGCAAAGCGGTTTATTATCAGAGCTTCATCCTAAATAATCAGTGTTGCTTTTTTGATGAGAGAAGAAATATTAGATTGGTGAGATATTGTAACACCCTAGTTCATTTATACCAGTTCTAGTTAATGTATTTCTTTATTTATGGTATTTTCCCGATTTACTGTGTTTTGGGTGCGAATAGTATATTTGGCATCTGTATTTGCATTCGACCCGACCCGCTTGCTTGAAACCTATCTTGATTCATGTTTATGATCTATCCTGACTTGTTACGTAGACTCGTGCACTTTCATTCTAATTTATACATCCTGCATACTGGTATTTTATCTAGCATTTGCATTTTGCATTATAGCATTTAAAGTCACATAAAATATTTTTAAAATATATTACATGGACTGCTTGATACCCCTGACCCTGTGATAGCATCCGCTCATCTTGTTCTCGTCCCATTTAGTGAAATGGATTTGTTTGGATGGCTACACGCACGTACGTGCATCCATCCTTGGGGGTATGCATTTCGTTACCAGGATATCCAATTTTAATTTTGGTCGACATGTATATTTTTCATATTTTAAAACTAAAATTTTAGACCCGACCCGGGCGTATTTTGGACTAAGTTTGTATTTGCCGGAAAATCAAATTTTATTAATATAATATTATTAAAAATTATAACAGTTTAAATTTTATAACCAAACATATATTTTTTTAAATTTAAAATCTTAATTTTTCAACAACCTTTCTCTCTCTCTTTCTCTCTCTTTTCTCTCTCTCTCCTTTCTCTCTCCTCTCGCTCCTCTCGGAGGCACTGTGCACTCCTCGAGTGTGGTCACCGCTCGCGCGCTTCCCGTCACCTCCCTCTTCTTTTCTTTTCTTCTTCGTCTTCTTAAAAAACCCCGAGCGCCACGAGAAAACCCACAGCCTCCTCAAACCCTAACCTTAACTCCTCACTGCTCTCGACCTCAACCCTCATCTCCATTCCCTTCTTCTTCTCCTCCTCCTCCTCATCTTCTTCTCCCTCCTTCCGAGCACCAAAACCCTGCACACCCAAGTCCACAGAACCCATCACCCTGCATACCTCGCCGCCGACGACCTCCTCTCCTCGTCGTCACCTCACCCCACTTCTTCTATCTTCCTCTTCCTCCTTCACCTCAACAACCATCTCCTCTCCTCTCCTTCTCCTCCAAACCGAGAATCCATGCACACCCGAGCCAAACCCTAAAACTCTAACCCTAACCCTCATCTCACCGGCGCACCTCACCACCGTTGATCTCGTCATCGCCCTCACCTCTCTCCTGACCCCTGTGCACCAACTCCAGTGAGCCCTCTCTTCTTCTTCTTCTTTTCCTTTTTCTTTTCTTGATTCTTGAATTTTGTATTTTCCAGCAATCGCCGGAGTAGCGTCGCCGCTGCCGTTCTAGATGATCCAGTGAACGACCCTTGCTCGCGTGATCACCCTCTTGCCTTGCTTAGACTCGTCCCTCGTGCCGTGCGTGCGTTGCGACGTTTTACCGACGTCGGACGTGCCGTGCGTATCCGTATTGTAATCCATCAAGGCAAGTTTACCTTGCTACATGCTATGCTACTATATTTACATCCATTTGAATAAATATAATACATATATTTAAAATTATGCATCCCATGTTATATTTGTACAGTTTTACGACGTCCGTTTGCATCCGTACAATTTATTCTAGTGCAAGCAAATTTATCTTGTTACATGCTAGACTATAAAATATTGCACCCATTTGAATAATAATATCACATAATGTTTAGTTATGCATCCCACATTACCATTTTACAGTTTTACTGTTTTCGGATATCCGTATGCATCCATATCCTTATTTACATATCTAGTCGCATGCTAATTCATCTTGCTACATGCTAGGTATATCATTGTGCATCCATATGAGTAAAATGTTACCCGTTTATCATATTATACATCCATACTAAAGTTTTACTGTTTTCGGATACCCGTTTGCATCCATATCATTTAAAATATATATAACTGCATCTATAGATCATATTAATTCATATTATTATTGTAGTAACACCACATGCTTAATAATGTACATCCCACTTAATCTTGAAGCTGTAAATGTAACCCTAATCAATATTGGTGCATCCATACCATTAATTATATATCTAGTTGCATACCATAACACGTTATTTCATATTACTACTACATTAATACCCCATGTTAGATATTGTGCATCCTACATAGTCATGAAACTATAGTTGTAACCCTTAATAGTTATTTATGCATCCATGTTTATTTGTGTATCCATACCATTAATTCTGCATAACTAGTTGCATCCCATATTACATTAACTCATATTATTAATACATTAGTACCCCATGCTTGATATTGTGCATCCTATTTAGTCATGATGTAACCCCTGATAGATATTTGTGCATCCATGCTTTTATCGTACATCCGTACTTTTACCCTGATTCCATACTTGCTACATCTTACTGTTGGGTACCCATTTGTTACACTGTGTACTACTTTACATGACCTGATACACCACTACTTGACATGACTTGATACATGTACACTACATGACATGACCTGATACACCACTACTTGACATGACTTGATACATGTACACTACCTGACATGACCTGATATATCACTACTTGACATGTTACCTGATCCCGTTTCGAATGCTGACTGTTTCCCCCAATCAGAGCAAAGCTCTGTTTTGAATTTCAAAATTCAAAAATTGAAACAACGCTTCAGATCCCGTGCGCTGCGCGCTGCGTGTCACATGTCAAGCGCAGACGCGCTAGCGGCAGAAGCGCTGCACCCTAGGCAGCGCACCCCCAATCAGAGCAAAGCTCTGCTTCAAAATTCAAAATTTAAATTGAAGCAACGCTTCAGATCCAGCGCTCTGCGCTGCGCGTCACGTGTCAAACACAGGTGCGCTAGCGCAGTTGCGCTGCGCTGCGTGCCACGTGTCCAACACGGATGCGCTAGCGCAGTTGCGCTGCGCTGCGCGCAAGGTGCGCCAATGCTGGAATTAAAAATTCCCCCACCGTCAGATCAAAAGATCTACTAATAATAAATTATTAATTAATCAGAACTAAAATTCTGTTATGGAAAGATCTTTCTAATCTTATTAAAACAAGAAGATTATCTTCTGTAAAGCAGAAGCCTTAGGATCAAAAATCCAACGGTGGGAACTATTCCCAAATCAATCAGAGAAAGATCTCTTAAAATTGATTTAACAAATTATTTGGCCCTATATAAAGGACCCTAGACTTCAAGTCTAAGAGATAGAGAAGACAGAGAAGAAAAGAGAGAGAAAAACCCTCTGCAAAAAAGAGCGAGCTCTTAGAAAAAAGAAGATTTTTTCTTCATCTTCAAGGTAAAAAGAACTATATTCTTGAATAATAGAGATAAAACTATCTCGTAAAAAGAAGAACCATCTTCTAAAAAGATCAGAGATTTAAGAAAAAGACCAAGGTTTTTAGTAAAGAAAAGATCAAAAAGATCTAATCATAAAAAGACTAAAAGAAGTATTTTACTTCATTCACAGATCTTTTAATCTATAAAGGCAGACCCTTTTAAAAAAACAAGAACTTTTGTTCTTGGATCTTGAGGAAAAAGCCTCCTTTGAAGAACATAAATTTGTTCTTTGATCTTAAAATTGATCAGATGTGCCTTGCGCTATTGAAAAGTGCCTTGCACTCATGAATTGCGCCTTTGCGCTCATTGGACCGGCGCTCAGCGCCAAAACCTGCCACGTGTCAACCAGAGACACAATCTGCGCTTTGCGCTTCTAAAACAGAGCATTGCGCTCATGGGCTGGCGCTCAGCGCCAAGCGCGTCACGTGTCACTCACTGGCGCCAACAGACTAGCGCAACGCGTTTATAAATTAAAAGCGCAATGCGCTAACAAACTAGCGCTTAGCGCTAAACGCGTCACGTGTCCTTTTCGTGTGCGCTACCCGACAGAAGCGCAATGCGCTCTTTGAATGGCGCAATGCGCCTGGCGCGCCACGTGGCGCATTGTCAGAACAAACTTTGTTTCTGATACAAGACAAAAATGTCAGAGCCCAATGCCTAGCATTATTAAAAGGGCTGAGCCCAAATAAAGGCTTAATAGCCAGAACAAAAATAAAATGTTAAAACATTTTAATTGGACTTAGCCCAATTCTGGCCATAAGTCCTCAACTTATTTTGAATTGAGCACATCTGCTCTTTCAACCACCTCACCTTGGTTCAAGGGTACATCTCTTCACTCCTTTGATATTTGTCGTTATAATTCCTCAACGTTTTCAAAGAGGTGACGGATCCCAACAACCACACATTACTACGGACTGCGGGGTCCTTAAACTCATGGACTGTGATGTCCTTAACCTCGACCGTGATGTCTTTAAACTAACATTGGACTGTGGGGTCCTTAAACCCATGGACTATGATGTCCTTAACCTTGACCGTAATGTCTTAAAACTAATATCGGACTGTGGGGTCCTTAAACTCATGGACTATGATGTCCTTAACCTCGACCGTGATGTCTTTAAACTAACATTGGATAATGGGGATGCACTATGATGTCCTTAACCTTGACCCTGATGTCTTAAAACTAACATTGGACTGTGGGGTCCTTAAAC
The DNA here is from genome assembly GCA_030015575.1 of Agapanthus africanus. Lineage (NCBI taxonomy): Eukaryota > Viridiplantae > Streptophyta > Magnoliopsida > Asparagales > Amaryllidaceae > Agapanthus > Agapanthus africanus. The sequence continues at coordinate 130,271,577 of JASDDO010000014.1, read as the reverse complement.
CCATAGACTATGGTGTCCTTAACCTCGACCGTAATGTCTTTAAACTAACATTGGACTGTGGGGTCCTTAAACCCATGGACTATGATGTCCTTAACCTCGACCGTGATGTCTTAAAACTAACAACGGACTGTGGAGTCTTTAAATCCACGGACTATGATGTCCTTAATCTCGACCGCGATATCTTAAAACTAACATTGGACTGAGATGTCCTTAAACTAACAATGGACCGTAATGTCCTTAAACTAATTATCGACCGCAATGTCACTAAACTAAACAACATAGCCCAATTGCTCTCTTGTCGGATCTAAACGATCCCGTTAAGTTGATCTTAGTCTAAAATTAGACTAACGTATCCTTAACAAACGTTTAAGTTGATCTTAGTCTCAAATGAGGCTAACGTATCCTTAAACCCAAACCCCCCAAACCCAAATCTAAGAAAGATACGGATTTAGACTAGTCCACGCCCTGCGGGCGATGACATAAATTAGTCTCCGTATACAATCCACGGGCAACCAAACACAAAACAAACACCCATGACACGAAGTGACTATCTGGAGAAGGAGAAAGTTGTTACCGCGATGCGGTAGCGTAATTAACTGCAGGGGCTTGCGCCTGTAGGGAAGAGCGTCTCCACAATCAAAAACCCCTCGAATGAGGGGGAATCTGACGAAGTCTGCTACATCGGCCGCATCCGTTTAAACGTTCGATACATGGTGCCATAAATCAACTTGGTATCTTCGGAGAGGTGGACGGATAGCACCGATTAGCATCTGCCCCGAAATTCAGGCTAGACGGTCGCCGCGTTTCCGCCGCGTTTTTCGGAGGGGAACAGATTCTGGCACGTCCGGTGGGACCTTTTCCTCTTTCTACTCCACACTTCGTGTGTCGTGTTCGCGAACGAATCACGGTTTGCTAATGGTTGCCCTTGGGTTCGAGATACCGAGATTTGGCGTTTTGCTTGGTGCAGAAAGCAAAGATCAATGGCGTTCACCTGCTCGAAATGTTCCACATGCAACTCCAACCCACGTTCTGCCTTAACTGGGTGGCATAGCTTACGGGCCCCAGGCGGCTTCCCTGTTCACGATGCCGGTAGAACAGGTCACCCAAGCCACCATAGGATTGTTTTTCGGGACCATGCTCTCGCCAACGAGCTTTAGCACTCCTATGCCAGCACCGGAAGCTCCCAAGAAGTCGGTCTTCGATCAGCTTGCTACTACCACGGCCCCTCTCAACGGGTCGTTCAACTCCTCGGTCTTCGCCAGACTGAGCCTGAACTCCGATGGGCCTGCCAAGAAGCCCATGATACTTGAAGTGGCCATCCCAAAGAGGATAGCCATCCCTGTTCCTGAAGTCGTCAAGGCGGCTTCTCCTACCAAAGGGTCAGTATTTACAAGACTGACTATTCCGACTCCCGTTCTTGCTCGAAAGTCTGTCTTTGACATATTGGATACCACTACTCAAAAGACGTCAGTCTTCAAGAGGCTGGCACCAGCGGCGCCTCATCTGGATAGGGGGCAAGACAAAGCCATCCCCATCGCCGAACCAGCCCCAACAGCTTGACACGCTCGACGTCGCCACTGGCTCCGAGTAAGGAAGGCCGGGGGCAACTCCCCCTCTGGGCTAACTCCACCGGCTCCAACGGTGGAAATTAATGCTGCTGTTCCAACCGGGAACAGCTTTGAGCTGCTAAACAAGGTGCGCAGGAATTTGCCTACCGCCGTACTAAAAGATCTCTGCCGCCGGTGGAGACTGTCATAGAAATGAAGCCGGAACGGTCCCCTCAACGAATGTCTTCTAAAGTTTACAAAATCTGGCGACAAGTCCGAGAGTCAGTGGTTGATCAAGACTATCCCCACCGGCAGAAGAAGCTGAAGGTCCGACAGGAAGAAAACCGTCCTGTTAAGCCACAAAAGACAAAGGCTACTTGGGTGCCCACTGCAGCGGCCCCCTCAACTTCGACCGCTCATAAGAGGAGAAGGCCGAAGAAAATCCCCATACCTTCGACAAATGTCAAAGGCACTGAGCCTAAACGCCCTAAGTCTAGAGGCATGGTGGTGCATACCGTCTACATGGCATCCGGAAAAGAGGATAGCCGTATCTCCACAGGTCGTCGACCGCTTACGCGATCCATGACAAAAGCTCAAGAGCAGCAGCAGAAGCTTCAGGAGATAATGACTGCAATGGCCGCACTCACCGGGCCAAAAGAAAGCCCAGAGGCATCCTCGGAGCAACGCCATGAGCAAGAAACTGATGCCGAATTCCTTCGGAGAATACTTGAGAAGAAGGACAAAGAGGCTGCGGAACAAGCAGCCAATATAAAACGAATGGTCATTCTATTCCAAGATATGGTGGGCATGATGATCCAGCCGGATCCCCCAGCCGAAGATCCTCCGGTGATAATTGAAGATGATAGAGGAGAAACATCAAACCCTCTGCCGGCTCTATCAGCAGCCAAGGAAGAGACCATCTCCAAAGCTGCACTGGATGACTATATTGCTCAGCAAATAAGAGTTCACCAGGAAAATGAAGCGGCCGGCCAAGTTGTTAGAACTGGGCGACCGTATCCAGGCTGGTATGATCAGATAAAGTACCCGCCGGGCTACACGATCCCGAAATTCCATGTGTACAAGGGGACAGGCAATCCCCATTAACATGTCGCTCAGTTCATGGCCTTCTGTGGCAATACTGGTGGCGATGATAAGCTCTTGCTCCGCCAATTCGTCGACAGCTTATCGGAGACGGCATTTGAGTGTACTCCGAACTTCCAAATGACTCCGTCAAAATTTTCGCGGAAATGGAGTTGTTGTTCACCTAGCGATTCGCAAGTGCTAGTGAACGCACCCCAATAACGGCATTGATCAATGCCAGGGTGAAGCCAGGCGAGACGTAGGTTCAGTACGCAATCCGATGGCGGAACCTGTGGTCGAAGTGCGAACAGCGCATCGAAGAAGCACCAGCGGTGGGCATGTTCGTGGGCACCCTAGACCCTCATGCGACTATTTCACAGTTCATGATGTTCTTCAAACCGACCACATTCCAGGAATTAATCGACAAGCTAGCCTAGATGGACCAGATGGGCCATAGACCGTCTCCTTCAAAGCCAGACTCTCGAAATGAGAAAGGAAAAGGGAAAGCGATCGTTGTCGCCAACGCTCAACAACAACCGAGTGGCCCGTGAGCGGTTGTTCGCCAAAGCAACAAGCAGCAATCCCTCGATGAGAAATTGAGACGTCCTTACTCGTTTCCCCGAGATAAAACAAGGAGACTGTTCGAACTGGCAGTGCGCAATGGGCTCATCACTCTACCGGAGTCGAGACACCCACCGCAACCGAATGACGTCAACGATCCCAATTACTGCCCTTACCATCGAGTATTGGGCCATCCACTCGAAGATTGCTACGTCTTCAAAAATTGGGTTGAAGACCAATACCAGTAAGGCAAGTTCGCGTTGTCTGAAAATTGGAAGGTGAACCTGCCACAACCACATGCTCCGAAAAAGATGGACATGCCGGGGGCATCGTGCTCATTCATAGAGGAAGCTCCATGGGAAGTTGTTCTTTCGTCAAAAACTAAAAGAATGCCGAAAGATCTTCAAACATGTCCAGCAACTAGGTGGAAAAGCCCGCTAGAGCCGGAGATCATCGAGGAGATGCTGAAACCACGCCAAACATTAGGAATTAATAGTGATGGTGGACAAAACATTCGGACCCAGCCGTCACAGTCTTCGAAGAAAAAGAAGAAGACCAAAAAGCCTGCGCTGTCTAACGACAAGCGCACGGATCTGCAAAAGCATATTGACGCGCTGAAAGAATACAACCAGAGGGCATGAACCCCAGTCACGCTTCAAGAGTTCCTCAGTCACATCCTTGAGAATGAAGATAATGACAATGATGAGGGAAACGACTTATCAGAAGAATCCGAAGATTATGTGGCAATTTGCCACATGATCGCTCATTTGTTGTTAAGTAACAAAGCAGCTCACTCGGCGTTAGGAGATAACGTAGAGGAGCTGGGGGCAGGAGCAGTGCCAAAACCCTTGGATTATGTGACAAGGTCTATCAAGGAGAAACCTATTTGTTTATAAAGCATCTGGCGAAACTTCGCCTCAAAGCTACGATGGACCGCAACGTCTCTAAACTAACGATGGACCGCAATGTCCCTAAACTAACGACGGACCGAAACGTCCTTAAACTAATAACGGACTGAAACGTTTTTAAACTAACAACGGACCACTATGTCCTAAAACTGGCCGTTGATCGAGATGTCGATAAACTACGATGGATTGCAGCATCCCAAAGCTGATACAAAAATAAAGAAAAAAAAGAGAGAAAAGAAAATGGTATGTCCATAAGCAAAATGGGCATGGATGAAAACCCGAAAGGGCTCCGTGAGTAAAAACAGCAGGGCTACCAGCGAGTCTTGTGAAAACCAGAAAGGGCGCGACCTCGTTAGAATAAAAAAAGAAAGAAAAAGAAAACGGTATGTCCATAAGCAAAAAGGGCACGGATGAAAACCCGAAAGGGCTCCGTGAGTAAAAATAGCAGGGCTACCGGCGAGTTTTGTGAAAACCCGAAAGGGCACAATCTCATTAAAAGACACTTGCAAGGTTCTCTCGACTTTGTAAGGAGAAACCACCCACGTGAGATCCTTACGACTCACAAGGGAGCAACACACTTAGGGATCCCCACGATTCCTAAGGAGAAATTGCACTTGCGAGATCCTCACGACTCGTAAGGAGAACCCTCTTATGGGACCCTCACGGCTCATAAGATTCAAAAGTCTTAAGCTACAGGGATCTGAACCTGTTCTTAAGCAGCCCCTACGCCTCCAATACTGCCCTATAAGCGGCTCAATGCTGACCCTTGTATACAATCTACGGACGTGAATAAACATTTCCCTAACAAATTCCCATCCGTAACTAGGGATATGTCTGCACGGTGAACAACCCTTGTAAGTCCCCTCGACTTATAAGGAGAAAACCCGCTTGTAAGATCCTTACGACTTATAACAGACCATGCACTTATGAATCCTTACGATTCCTAGGGAGAAAATGCACCTACGAGAATCTCACGACTTGTAGGGAGAAATACCTTTGTGAGACCCTTACGGTTCATGGAGTCAAAATCCTTAGTCGACAGAATCCTAACCCTGTCTACTAAGCCACCTTTGTTCGACATCGACGAAGGCAAATGATGATTCGATCCTGGTAATATCCCAGTTGTAGCGGTGTTGATGCCGAATCGGTGTCCAAATCCAAGCTTGCAACAAAAGCTGGCAAGCCACACATGCATACGAAATAGCCGGAATGATGGGGCAACTTGCAAACAAAATCAGCAAGTAAAAATGTATGCATGCAAAATAGCCGAAATGATTGGGCAACTCGCAATAAAAAGCAGCGAGTAAAAATAAAACAAATAGCCGAAATGATTGGGCACCGCGAAAAATAGCCGAAATGATTAGGGAATCGCGACCTTCGCGATATAAAAGCTGAAATGATAGAGCTTCGCGGAAAGAAATAAAAAAAATGAAATGAAAATTATGCCCTACAGGTGATATCACATCGATCCCTGTATACAATCCAGGGGCACAAACAAAGAAGGAATCACGCCTTCCCTCCTCAGACTCCATCAGAAAGAGAGCCAAGTCTTGACGGTCACATCTGCATCCCAGAAGACCAACAACAGCGCTCCTCCTTATGCCAACAAGGCACGGAAGCGACACAGCGAAACGGAATCATGGCAAAGCCCCCTAGTTCCAAATCTCGACGGTTCACAGACGGCCTAGAGGTCACCAACGACGTTTCTCCTTGCTCCAACAGGATGCAGATGCGACGTCGACAAACGACCCCAAGGTCAAAATAACAGAGCCATGGCAGAGTCCCTAGTTCCAAGTCTCGACGGCCATATTTACAGCCTAGAGACCAACAACAGCGTTTCTTCTCACTACAACGGAATGCAGACGAGACGTCAACAAGCGACCCCAAGGTCAAAACAACGGAGCCATGGCAGAGTCCCTAGTTCCAAGTCTCGACAGCCACATTTACAGCCTGGAGACCAACAACAGCACTGCTTCTCACTACAACGGAATGCAGACGAGACGTCAACAAGCGACCCCAAGGTCAAAACAAATCGGAGCCACGGGAAAGTCCCTAGTTCCAAGTCTTGACGGCCATATTTACAGCCTGGAGACCAACAACAGCGTTTCTTCTCACTACAACGGAATGCAGACGAGACGTCAACAAGCGACCCCAAGGTCAAAACAAATCGGAGCCATGGGAAAGTCCCTAGTTCCAAGTCTTGACGACCACATTTACAGCCTGGAGACCAACAACAGCGTTTCTTCTCACTACAACGGAATGCAGACGAGACATCAACAAGCGAACCCAAGGTCAAAACAAATCGAAGCCACGGGAAAGTCCCCAGTTCCAAGTCTCGACGGTTCAAAAACAACGTAGAGACCACCTCGACATTCGTCTCGATACGGCAGATGCGATGTCACCCCAGCGTTCTTCCTCCAACAAGATGTAGACGCAACACCAACAATGGAGCCATGGCAAAGTCCCTAGTTCCAAGCCTCGACAGTTCACCAACAACCTAGAGACAACCGCGACATTCGTCTCGATACAGCAGTCGCAATGTCAGCAACGGCGTTCTTTCGCAGTCCAATCGGATGCAGACGCAACATCAACAAACGGAGCTACGACAAAGTCCTTAGTTCCAAGACTCTACAGTCTACAGACAACCTATAGTCAACCAATGACCTCTCCGCCGGATCAATGCTCCGTCTCGGAAATAATTCGTTTCAACCCGAGGAAATCAGTGTCCTTGGCAACCTCCTCGATTCAGGGAAATCAGCGTCCTTGACGAGAGCAACTCGATTCGCGTCGACCCGCAGAGAAATCAGCGTCTTTGCAGAAATACCTCGATTCGTCTCAACCCCAGGGAAATCAGTGTCCTTGGCAACCTCCTCGATTCAGGGAAATCAGCGTCCTTGACGAGAGCACTTCGATTCGTGTCGACCCGCAAGGAAATCAGTGTCTTTGCAGGAATATCTCGATTCGTCTCAACCCAAGGAAATCAGTGTCCTTGGCAACCTCCTCGATTCAGGGAAATCGGCATCCTTGACGAGAGCACTTCGATTCATGTCGACCCGCAAGGAAATCAGTGTCTTTGCAGGAATACCTCGATTCGTCTCAACCCAAGGAAATCAGTGTCCTTGGAAACCTCCTCGATTCAGGGAAATCAGCGTCCTTGACGAGAGCACTTCGATTCGCGTCGACCCGCAAGGAAATCAGTGTCTTTGCAGGAATACCTCGATTCGTCTCAACCCCAGGGAAATCAGTGTCCTTGGCAACCTCCTCGATTCAGGGAAATCAGCGTCCTTGATGAGAGCACTTCGATTCGCGTCGACCCGCAAGGAAATCGGTATCTTTGCAGGAATACCTCGATTCGTCTCAACCCGAGGAAATCAGTGTCCTTGGCAACCTCCTCGATTCAGGGAAATCAGCGTCTTTGACGAGAGCACTTCGATTCGCGTCGACCCGCAAGGAAATCAGTGTCTTTGCAGGAATACCTCATTTCGTCTCAACCCCAGGGAAATCATTGTTCTTGGCAACCTTCTCAATTCAGGGAAATCAGCGTCCTTGATGAGAGCACTTCGATTCGCGTCGACCCGCAAGGAAATCGGTGTCTTTGCAGGAATACCTCGATTCGTCTCAACCCGAGGAAATCAGTGTCCTTGGTAACCTCCTCGATTCAAGGAAATCAGCGTCCTTGACGAGAGCACCTTGATTCGCGTCGACCCGCAGAGAAATCAGCGTCTTTGCAGGAACACCTCGATCCATCTCAACCCCGAGGAAATCGGTGTCCTTGGCAACCTCCTCGATTCAGGGAAATCAGCGTCCTTGACGAGAGCATCTCGATTCGCGTCGACCCGTAGAGAAATCAGCGTCTTTGCAGGAATACCTCGATTCGTCTCAAATCCGAGGAAATTAGCGTCCTTGGCAACATCCTCGATTCAGGGAAATCAGCGTCCTTGACGAGAGCACCTTGATTCGCGTCGGCCCGCAGAGAAATTAGCGTCTTTGCAGGAACACCTCGATTCGTTTCAACTCCGAGGAAATCAGTGTCCTTGGCAACCTCCTCGATTCAGGGAAATCAGCGTCCTTGACGAGAGCATCCCGATTCACGTCGACCTGTAAAGAAATCAGCGTCTTTACGGGAATACCATGATCCATTTCAACTCCGAGGAAATCAGTGTCCTTGGCAACCTTCTCGATTCAGGGAAACTAGCGTCCTTGACGAGAACATCTCGATTCGTTTCGACCCGTGGAAAAATCAGTCTCTCTGCAGGAATATACGACGTCAACAATGCGGAGCTGCGGCAAAGTTCCCAGTTCCATGACTTGGCGGTGCACAGACAAACCAAAGTCAACCCCCGACCTTCCTGTTGAGGCAATGCTTTGACTCGGGAGTAGGTCAACTCATCAATCACTTACGAGTCCTCTCGACTTGTAAGGAAGAAAATTCTCTTGTGAGATCTTTACGACTCTCAAGAGAAAACACACTTAGGGATCCTCACGATTCTTAAGGAGAAATTACACCTACGGGATCCTCTCGACCGGTGGGGAGAAAATTCTTTATGAGACCCTCACGGCTCATAAAGTTGAAAAGTCTTAGACCGCGCTTGCTAAAATCACATGGCAGCAACACAGCAAGGAGAAGAAAGCAACAATATAACAAAAACATGTGTATCTTTTATTCATGAATTCAATTGAGTACAAGGCGAATCGTATAAAAGAATAAAAAATGGATATATGTTGTTCAAAAATTACAAGTGTTCAATCTATACAAAAGCAGCTATTGGGAAGGAGGCGCCTTCAACAGACCAGCTAGCTGCTCGCGCACTCTTCTCAGCTTTTCCTCACGATCAACCGCTGCGGCCAGCTCTGCTTCAACTTGGGCCCGTTGTTGCAAACAGGATGAGAGTTTCTGATCAACTTCCTGCTGGGCAGCCTCTTGACCCTACGCGGCCTGCTCGTTAAGATCAAGCTTCTTTCTTAACACCAGCCCATCTGAGATACATCGTTGAAGGTTTTCAAAAATGGTGTTCAGCTGGGCAGCATTAGCTGCAACCTCAGCGCACAGTTGTGCAGATTCAGCAGCAGTCGCCTCACGTTCCTTTCATTTAAGGGGGTTGCCTCTCGTTCGAAATGGCGAAGGAACGGAACACTCTGCTCAACCTATGCGGCCCACTGGGAGTTCAAAGCCTGAGTCTCAGGGGCAGGAGGCATAAGCTCAAGCTCATGCAGACAGGCCTCAATCTTCCTGCAGTGATTAACCCAAGACTCGACGACGCCTTCATTATGAAAATTCACAAGCGTCGCCAGCATTGGATTGACCTCGGCAGCAAAATCTGCGGCAGATGTAGGAGCCTCCGCGTCAAGCTCTTCGACGTATTCGCTCAGCATACGCAGACTGCTCACAGCACCTTTTGAGGATGGACGTCTGGAAAAGGGCCCGGCCGGCATCATGATGCGAGATTCGAAAGAGGCCCGAGTCGAAGCGACCGCTGCAAAACAAATCACAATCAGATGACGGTTTAAGAAGTATAAGAGGTTCATGAACAATGGGATTTACTATACCAGCTGCAGCAGGTGGCAAAGCCGGGAGGACCAGTGGCGCAACTAATCTCTCATCTCCTCCTTCAATCTGTAGTACTGCAATCAAGGCAAAGAAGAATCAGAAATGATTTCATTATCGGTAAAAGAAAGAGCATTAATTGAAGGCTGTATTCACCAGCGCCGCTGGAAGAAGCAATCTCCGACGAGAAGGAGAAGTGTGGGTGCAGCACCTGATACAGGTGGTCAAAAAGGACTCCTGTAAGGACGCAATTGTTGCGCCACGGCAGCGCCCCGGCCGTCTACTCGAGGCCAAAATGCAGAATCAAAATTTTTCTTAACTTTTAAACTGGCGCTACCGCGGACAATATACCCGGATCGTGACCATTAACCTAATGCTAGCTAACAAGAGAAGGGTAGAGAAGTATACCAAGCGATCCGTGTCCTCCGGTCTTCGTCTCCACTCCGATCTCCCGCGGAATCTCCGTCCGTCACCTCCTCGTCGAAAAGGGCACCACGTAGCCGGATTCTTTTACGGGCTCCCACCTCTGGACCGAGGCAACTCGGGCGCGAAGTTGGCAAGCCGACGCGTCCAAGGGTACTGTAGGCTAGTGTAGAAGCTTGTCTCTTTTGAGGTTTGTGAAGTTGCCATGGATATTAGAGAAGAGAGTGAACTTTGGAGAGGAGGAAGGTGTATTTGTGAAGCATGAGAAAAATGGGAGATGAATAATTTCCCTCATCTAAATGAAATCTCTCTCATCATCTCCCCTCAAGTGTGGCCGGCCCCCTCAAGGAAATGGTGGAGAAAAAGCATAATACATGGGGGAGGTGAGTGTAGTAGAAGAATAATGGTGACCACACCCAAAACCATGATCACAATATCAAATCAAAATCAAATCATTTCTCATCTCAAAAAGCAAAGGAAAAGACTAATAAAGAATCTCATCATGATGAAGCTACGAAAGAAAGAAACCCCCTCCATAAATATTATTTGCAAACTTGCAAATAACCCCCTCCACCGAAAAGTCCGGCCGTGAAGGAACAAAGGAAAACTGGCCGGAACGGAATGCAAACTGGCAACTTCAGAAAACTGATCCCGTAATAAATTACAGGAAAACCCCGCTACTGCACATACATGCCCGCATTTGTATTCCAACTGAATACAAAATGCAAAGAGACAAAATCTACACTGTCTAATACTAGGATCCGGCTTAAGCCAAAGCCGGCTAGTAAAAACCGTCCGATCACGATCCGTGCAATACCGCACGTATCTGATCGAACCCTGCCATATCTCCATACGGCCTCCACAGCGTTTCACCCGAAAATTGAGTAACTGAGTGTGTGGTGGACTCTAAAGACTCGTCAATACTATGGCTGTGGATTTAACCACTAGCACGTCAGAGGTATTAACCATACGTGACGGGCCACCAGCTATTGACCAAAAGGGACGTCGATGAGCAAACTCATCCTGATACCCTACTGAGCCTGTCAGTGACAATATCCGTACAGTCCGGTCTGTTCGTTTATGAGCATCGCATGGCGGGCCTAGGGGGTTGGTAAAAGTCAGACCCCCAAAAGCGGTACAAGTCATGTCGGAGTGTAGCCCAGAACACCCTGAGATACTACTGGAATACCTACCAGTAAATCTCCTGCCTCGGCCGAGGGCTTTATGTAATGGCTCTCCTAGACACAGCGCGACCTCACCCCTAATACCAGGAGAGACGAACCCCTGCAGATCCGCTCACTGCCTCCATGTGGCTCGGGACTGTACCCAACTAAAACCTGTTTGCACGACTCCTTTGAGCCGTGGTAGGGTAGCAATCAAAGTACAGTGGGAACTCACACGAGACAAATGACGATCTCAGGTCGATGAACTAACCCGTACACATGTTACCAGGGAACTGCTATCTGACGTCTGGTATAATCCCAACTAGCAGGTTCCCGGCGAGTCTTGTCCGGTGTACTCATAACCCAATGAGCACCTGTATACATCTTAGGTGAACCAACTGACACCAATGTCTTGTGAGACCGGCCACCGCCTCTCGTCGGGGTCTCGACTGTATATACTAGTCTACTAATGGAGTATCGATGCCTAGTCTCGAAACTCCCACGACTAGGGACCTTTTAAGGATGTGCTTATAGACTCCAGCTCTCACGTATATGATCGCCTTCATACTGCTGGTAGTCAAGCAAGAATCCTAGGGGCTCTATCAACGTGTAATAGCGACTCGTAAGGTCACCTAAAGCAGTACACGATGATAAAGATAAACCAGATAGCATACTATCATCTTGAGTAAGACTGTCCTACCGGGATAGGTCCTCCCCAATCATTGCAATCACGTGCCTGTGATCCAATAATTGACTCTGAGGGCACTATCTCCAACAATCTCTCACTTGCACTCAAGGCTAATTATTGCGATGTCGTATACTCACAGCCCGTGTGATACCGAACACCCAACTCCTCTACGAGTCAGTCTCACAAAGCCTGTTCGCGAAACTATTGCGTTCGAGGAATAGCCTCAGTGAGTGGATCCGCTGTGATGTTTCTTTCTATGTCTCTCTATATCTCAAGTTCGCGGAGAAAACCATCTTCCGAAATGAGCAATACCTGTCTTAGAATGTGTCTGGATGTCTGATGGGACCTAGCTCATAAATGAACTCCAAATCCAAACTTCTTAGACTGTATCGTCAACTGAACTTAATCAGTATCCTGCGCCATGCCTTTCCCTCAGTATCCACCTGGACCATCTGTCCAAAATACTGCCCCTCGTCAGAGGGAAAACTATAACTCTGACAGCCACTCTGCCATCCATGTCACCTTGGAACCCTGGAATGATAACCGTCTCCTAAAGGAGGCTGCCGTTATCAAATCCCTAGAACATTCACTTATGTTCTAAAACTGCTTCCGATTGTTTCTCCAGGATTGGATTAATATCAACTTATTGCATCTACTGCAAGAACAACATCTGGTGTGGTACTTGACATCTCATGATTGACTCAATTGCCTAAGCAAGTGATCTGCCAATCATGCACATCCCTCTCCCCTTTAGTCTGTAAGACACCTTTAGAGAGGGTGACTCCATCACCTGCAGGTACACTACCGTGCCAGGAGTCGTCCATTCTAAATACTTATAGAATGCTGTCTAAGTACCCAGATTGGGAAACCACCCAAATCTAGATCTAAAACCATAAATCCAGTAACCAGAATGTATAATATCCAAGTCCTATATGGAGAAACCACTGTGTGACAACCAAAGTATAACCGATCGTAGTGTAGGAATTTCACTTCCTACTCTGTGTATGTCATCTAAATACCAGGACATCACAGCCTACTACTTTCTTAACAGATCCATCCCCTATTCTGATGAAGTCAAACCTATGACTGTCACATCAGAAATAGATGATCTATCTCCTCTATATCTGCTTTAGTCTATAAATAGACATAAGCCACTTGTCCACCAATGCTTCCGCTGCTCCCACTGACTACGACAACCCTCTGGCAGAGTCATATAGACGTACACTTCTAAAGCCAGTTTAGAATGACGCTATACTCATCCTCCTGCCGGATCTCACAGTCTGCAACAACAGCAATGGCAAGTCTGGGTAAACAAGAACCTCCCTGCCACCGTCCTTGAGCATACCGAAGTACCTCTCAGGTGCCTGAGGTTACCCATTTTATCTGCGGAGTGGCCAATGGAATGTCAAATCAGATTGAATCTTTAGGTTCTTATCAAATCTTCAGTAATCGTTTGCGGTTCTGGAATCACTTCCAGTTCTACCATACTCCCACTACTGTTTTCTGAAAAAAATCCATTTCTTTTAAAATTGTGGCGAGTCAAGAACAATATCACTATTGATCTTCCAGATGGTAGAAAGTCAACCCTCGTCATAGCCTGGGTCAACCCACAAACAGCCATTACAGAAACGTGCCTTGAGTTATCCAGAGTCTGGTTTTAAGCATAAGCCGAACAACTCCCCGTACCTTAACATCGTTAAGATATGAACTGTTCTATATCCAATACAGAAACAGAGGCACTGATTTAATTGAACCAGATTCAAATCATGCAGCTGTCTCCAGTGCATGTCAACTAAATGGAAGAGAGACCGATCAATATTACTCAATTTAGGAGTACTTCCAATTATGAGTAACCTGAAAGAGAAGCAAGTTATCTTAATCATTACTATCAACTGAATACCATTAACAAGTATCTACATCTTCGATTATCTTGAAGAATCCCGATACTTGCAATACCTGGTTCTCTACTTTACTCTTATACCTATAACTTCTCAAAATTCGGACCTTGTGTTTCTACGAAACACTTGTCTAAAAACTAGAGAAGTCTTAAGTAAGCCGAATATAGTACGAGGACCAACCCCTCTGTCCTAATGGACACTGGACAATATACAATACTTTGTACAAGTCCCTTGAGTCTAATAACTCATTCACTGTGTGTCGTAGGTTGAAAACTGTACTTATGGTTAAGAAGAATTACACCGCTGTTCAATACTCCTTACCTAACCATCCACTGATATATGTAAATGTCATAGACATAATTTCAAAAAGGTATATCTCACTCTATAAAAATAGACGTACAGATATATCAATTTGAAATTGGTGCATAACAACGGATATTCAAAACCAAATATTTGCCGTCCGGCAAACAACCCAGGTGACTTCCTCAAATATCACCAATTACAACGAATCCCGATATAATGAGGATGATCACCTAATTCCCAATAACTTACTCCCACTCATCATCTGTAAAACCATACAGATGTGAGAATCAAACCTGGTAAATAAGTGTCTAATTGGGAAATCAGTTTTCTTTTAACAGTATACAGTGGAACTGAAACATTGAAATGTTTCGATGGGGTATCTGGGTATTCCTAGCAATGCCTCTTCCATTATCCAGATTCACAATTGTAACCGTATAATTCTTTGCCATCTCTCCAAATCCCTTTATATGTCTTTAGTCATTACCTTCTGCACACCCCTTTAGGCCAAATGGTTTTCTTCCTTCCCTACCTTTCGGCACCAGCCTATGGTTTGGAAGAAGACTATCCAATAAGCATAATGGGTGTACTGTCCTAATCCTAGGAACACTCGTAATGCGAGAGAAGGTGAAGATAAAAGACAACCGAATAAACCTTATTCCTATTTCTCCTGAACCAGGATCCATCCCCGAACTGGAACAAGTTCCTTTCGAGTTCGTATATAACCATACGATGGATTATTCAATAAACTTGGGATCTTCGTAGTGATACGGAGTGTCCTGGAGAAATACAAAGGTGATTTAGGATTGGCGAAGAAATACTTGGTTTGGTCGTGAATAGCAGTCGCAATTTATTTTGCCCTCTTACTAATCCCTCTCTTTGTCTTAACTTAATACCTTATGTACACCATTTAGGCTAATTGGTTTTCTTCATTCCCTACCGGTCGGCACCTGCCTATAGTTTGGAAGAAGACCATCCAATTTGCGTAATAGGTGTACTATCTCCTAAACCAAGGAGTACTCGCAACCTGAGAGAAGGTAAAAGGAAAAGAAAACTGAATAGTCTTATTCGTTTTCTCCAGAACCGGAAACCATCCTCGAATTTCTTCTAGTTCGTATATAACCATACGATGGTTTTGTCCAATGGAAGTAGACGTTCGTAGTAATACGGGGTGTCCTGGAGAAATGGGTAAAAGTAGGAGTGGCAAAGAGGTTTGCAACTCTGATAATCCAAAAGCCAGTCTTGTAAGAAGGTTCGGTTAATCTTGGTCACTGAGTCATAGTCTAGGGTCGGGTCAATGGTCGCTGCCAAGGAGAGAGAGAAAAGAAACACTCAGCGTGCACTCTAACCTAGATCAGAATGGTTATCACTTTATCTAATCAGGAAACCTCCCACTGTAATGTCAAATTCTTCCCCAAACTTGAAAGAAGAATTAGTCGGGATCACCCGAGGAGTAAACCAACTCATCAGTGGGAATCGGGATCCAACTATCATCGCATGACAACGTGATGGAATCCACTCACGTTACCACACTCCAGAAGGTATGCGCATGCCTGGCAAGTTTCAGTTTCTTTAGAAACTCCCGATGTGATTTTTACCCCTAAGACTCAAGTGACCTTGACGGAGTCAACAAATCAAAGAGTCCTAGTCAAGTTCAATCCGTCATTATCTTGATTGCATTAAACCCACCCGTACGTGCCCTTGACGGAGTCAACAAGGCCGCACGACTGTCCTAACCAATCCCATTTATGCAACAAACAAGCACCACTTAGCTACCGTACACTACGCCTTGACGGAGTCAACAAACGCAGCACGAATACTAAACAATACTCTTAAGAAATGACGGAGGGCTACGGCTGGTTTTTGGCGAAAAACCTTTAACGTAATAAACTTGATATCGTTGAAGGAACTGCATAGCTTTTTAGAAAAATATAGTGACGAAAACCTTTGCTAAAGAGGTCACTCCCGGTGAAGGGATCTCGGCTCTTTCCCCGTGGAATGAGGTGCAGGATATTCCAACTGAATACCACGATGCAAAGCAAAAAGTAATCGGCTATAGTGAAATTATTGCCCTGACGCAAACTTTTGTCCAAGGGGTCACTCCCGGTGAAGGGATCTCGGCCCTTGCCTCGTCGACTGAGGAGCAGGATATTGCAACTGAATACCACGATGCAAAACAAAAGTGAACGTCCTTGCAATAACAGCTTTTTGAAAAATGTTCCAACAACATCAGAATAGGTTTGTTTATGTTGCATTGATCCGAATCAACGCAGTCCCATCAATTGATCACACCACAAAAGAACGAAAATAATGATGTACGTATATGCCATCCGCATTCGCCACTGGGTCCCGTCATCACCCGTTAGGTTACTTAACTAACGACAGAGCGGGGACTGGACTAGCGCGGACGCAAAACATATACAACATCTACTAGTATATATATAATATATAATATTTCGCTCAAGGCGTGATAAAATGCAACATCACAGAAATGTACAGCATCACAGAACAATACAGATATCTGGAAGCCCCGGGTTTCACAGAGCCGCTGCTGAAACCCGACGTTCCCCTGGTCGTGTGGATAGCCTGTGCAATGAAAATCCTAGACCCCTACGGGCGCGGCAAGTCACTCGCCAAAACCTGAAGTGAGGCAGCCCCCTTCAGCAACGTGAATGGACCACCCAGCACTTTACGGAATCCGGTAACTTGGGCACCCCTCCTTGGGCCAACCTGTACCCCCTACGAGTGCGGCGAACAGCCCACCAATTCTAGAGTAAAGACCCCTTCGTCTCAATGCCATGAGATGCGGGCTCGTTGCCCTCTAGAACCCGGCTGTCCGTGCACCCCTCCGCGGGGTAAACCTAATACAGAAAGTAAAATATACATACAACGGGTACATCGACCGCAACCTGGTCGTGCCCCAAAAGAATAATACAAACAGGCAGTGACGGCAGTCCACATGTCGGACGCTCGCCCCGCAATATCAAATGTACATATAAAATAAAACTGTACTACCACTGCAACCAGGCTATCCCCACGACCGATCCGCAACAACACAGCACAATCACAGAACATCAACGTGAATGTCACGTTCGCAAATCCGTCTAACCGGGCTATAGCAGTTAGACAGGATTTACCGATCGAGTGACATTCACGGTCGCAGATATAATGTAAATACTGTGAACTAATGTATTTAAAATATCTGATCGAACAAATTTTATCAAGTGGGCCCCCAAGCATTACTGTAGCACATAAAGAAAATCTGGGCCCAAAAAGAATATACCAAAACCCCTATTTCCAGCCCAAAAGCCCACTGCAAACATTTGGTGCGTTGACAAGTCAAAAGCGTGGCGGAACCGCGGCGCAAGCATGGGTTTGGCCGCGGTTCTGCGGCGGTTTGGTGAGATCTCGCGACTAAATTTTCACAGATTGCTTGTATTTCCATGCATAGTATTCTTCAACATCAAAAAAAGTTTGGAGCCAAAAAAATTTCGACAGAAACTGTGTATTTGAAAACGCGGATTTTTGGAATTTTGTTCGATCGAAGATGTAAACACACTAGAACAAGCTAGATTAGGTTAATGGCGTGGTTCTGATACCATGTTGCGCCCCGGCAGCGCCCCGGCCGTCTACTCGAGGCTAAAATGCGGAATCAAAATTTTTCTTAACTTTTAAACTAGCGCTACCGCGGACAATATACCCGGATCGTGACCATTAACCTAATGCTAGCTAACAAGAGAAGGGTAGAGAAGTATACCAAGCGATCCGTGTCCTCCGGTCTTCGTCTCCACTCCGATCTCCCGCGGAATCTCCGTCCGTCACCTCTTCGTCGAAAAGGGCACCACATAGCCGGATTCTTTTACGGGCTCCCACCTCTGGACCGAGGCAACTCGGGTGCGAAGTTGGCAAGCCGACGCGTCCAAGGGTACTGTAGGCTAGTGTAGAAGCTTGTCTCTTTTGAGGTTTGTGAAGTTGCCATGGATATTAGAGAAGAGAGTGAACTTTGGAGAGGAGGAAGGTGTATTTGTGAAGCATGAGAAAAATGGGAGATGAATAATTTCCCTCATCTAAATGAAATCTCTCTCATCATCTCCCCTCAAGTGTGGCCGGCCCCCTCAAGGAAATGGTGGAGAAAAAGCATAATACATGAGGGAGGTAAGTGTAGTAGAAGAATAATGGTGACCACACCCAAAACCATGATCACAATATCAAATCAAAATCAAATCCTTTCTTATCTCAAAAAGCAAAGGAAAAGACTAATAAAGAATCTCATCATGATGAAGCTACAAAAGCAAGAAACCCCATCCACAAATGTTATTTGCAAACTTGCAAATAACCCCCTCCACCAAAAATTCCAGCCGCGAAGGAACAAAGGAAAACTGGCCGGAACGGAATGCAAACTGGCAACTTCAGAAAACTGATCCCGTAATAAATTACAGGAAAACCCCGCTACTGCACATACATGCCCGCATTTGTATTCCCACTGAATACAAAATGCAAAGAGACAAAATCTACACTGTCTAATACTAGGATCCGGTTTAAGCCAAAGCCGGCTAGTAAAAACCGTCCGATCACGATCCGTGCAATACCGCACGTATCTGATCGAATCCTGCCATATCTCCATACGGCCTCTACAGCGTTTCGCCCGAAAATTGAGTAACTGAGTGTGTGGTGGACTCTAAAGACTCGTCAATACTATGGCTGTGGATTTAACCACTAGCACGTCAGAGGTATTAGCCATACGTGACGGGCCACCAGCTATTGACCAAAAGGGACGTCGATGAGCGAACTCATCCTGACACCCTACTGAGCCTGTCAGTGACAATGTCCGTACAGTCCGGTCCGTTCGTCTATGAGCATCGCATGGCGGGCCTAGGGGGTTGGTAAAAGTCAGACCCCCAAAAGCGGTACAAGTCGTGTCGGAGTGTAGCCCAGAACACCCTGAGATACTACTGGAATACCTACCAGTAAATCTCCTGCCTCGGCCGAGGGCTTTGTGTAATGGCTCTCCTAGACACAGCGCGACCTCACCCCCAATACCGGGAGAGACGAACCCCTGCAGATCCGCTCACTGCCTCCATGTGGCTCGGGACTGTACCCAACTAAAACCTGTTTGCACGACTCCTTTGAGCCGTGGTAGGGTAGCAATCAAAGTACAATGGGAACTCACATGAGACAAATGATGATCTCAGGTCGATGAACTAACCTGTACACATGTCACCAGGGAACTGCTATCTGACGTCTGGTATAATCCCAACTAGCAGGTTCCCGGCGAGTCCTGTCCAGTGTACTCATAACCCAATGAGCACCTGTATACATCTTAGGTGAACCAACTGACACCAATGGCTTGTGAGACCGGCCACCGCCTCTCGTCGGGGTCTCGACTGTATACACTAATCTACTAATGGAGTATCGATGCCTAGTCTCGAAACTCCCACGACTAAGGACCTTTTAAGGATGTGCTTATAGACTCCAGCTCTTACGTATACGATCCCCTCATACTGCTGGTAGTCAAGCAAGAATCCTAGGGGCTCTATCAACGTGTAATAGCGACTCGTAAGGTCACCTAAAGCAGTACACGATGATAAAGATAAACCAGATAGCATACTATCATCTTGAGTAAGACTGTCCTACCGGGATAGGTCCTCCCCAATCATTGCAATCACGTGCCTGTGATTCAATAATTGACTCTGAGGGCACTATCTCCAACAGCAATAGTGCAACGTCAGTACGTAGGTTATACAGCTTAAAAAAAATAAGACTGATGAGTTACAAATCCGCACCTTCCAACATCTGAGATGGTATGAGAGAGGGTAGAGGAGATGCCACCGTCAAGGCGGTAGCTGATGGCGCTGCCTCGGGTAGTGCGACATCAGCACTAGCCGCACCTGCATTAGAAACAAGATAAACCCTGTCAGGAAAGATTGCAGAATGAAAAGGAGGGCGGTGACCTAAAATTTACCTGATAAGTCGCTAGCCGGAGCCGTGACGAGGGCGTCACTTGATACAACGGCGGCGTCTCCCTCCTCCATCGGGGTGGTCTCACCTCCCGTCGCCTCATCCCCTGACTCCATGAGAGCCGTCGTCACGCTCGCGACGCCAGGAGACGGCAAAGAACCGTAGGCGGGAAGAGCGATGATCGGAGCGGTGCCCGACACTTGAGAAAGAGCGGCCATCTCGGGCCCAGCAATTGTACCCGTTTCGCTCGCCACCACCTCGGGCTCAGCGATTGCAGCCGTCTCATCCACTGCTGTCTTAGGCTCGGTCGTGGTAGCTGTCTCACCCGCCGCCACCTCGAGCTCGGTAGTGGTGGCTATCTCGGGCGTAGCAATCGTGACTGTCTCGTCAGCCACTACCTCGAGTCCAGCAATTGCGGCCACATCGCCTACCGCCGCCCCGGGTTCGGGAATAGCAGCCACCTCCTCCACCGTTCCCTCAGGCTCAGCGGTCACCGCCGTTTCTTCGGGAAGGCTCATCCCTACAAGATAAGGTATATGAGAACTGATAGCTTAAAACTTTGACAACGGAACCTCACGGCACATTACCTGGAGTTGATTTACCGTTCGCTTCCCAAGACGCACGTGCCGCCCGTCTATAAGCAGTAGACAAGGCGACCGGAGACTCCTCTGAAGGAGTAGCAGCAGGGGCAGCGGCGCTCGAACCCGCACTCACAGCTAGAGCAGCATTACGCTCCCTTACTGCACGCCTCTGGCGCTTCCTTTCCTCCCGGGCTGTCAAAGCAGACCTTCTAGAAGCCTCCCTCAACAGAGCGTCATCATCCATACCCAGGGTTACCTCTGGAGCCGTCAAGGCTTCCGTCATCGGTCGTTTGAGTAAAGCCTCTTTCGGTAATACCGAAGAGGCTGGGACTTCGGTGGCTGGCCTGGGAAGAGTCTCCGCATCACCTTACGGGTCCGGCATTGTGGTCCCTGCGATGAGATAAAGAAAGGGTTAGATTGTCCATAAAAAAGAGAATGAAGACTCAATGAGCCGAGACATACCAATTCCCAATAGAGCGCGATTCCTCTCCTCCTCTTCGAAGGACCTGAGGGAAGTCGCCAGAATCTCTTCAGTGGTAAAGCCTGCTACAAAAAGAGAAATGTCAATCAAAACATGATAATAAGAAGGAAGGTATAATGCAATAATAAAATGCGACTAACGTTTACTTGATTGCACGAGGGCGGCTATTTCTGTTTGAAGAGTGGCAGAGCACACAGAAGCTGCAATAGCGGCCTCGAGATCAGTGTCTTCTGGCGCTATGACGTAACCCTCATTGGTCCCATATTCACTTATGCCCGCGTTATAAGGAGCCTGAGGCTCTAGGCCGAGTACGGCATCAAGAAAGAGGACCGATTTCTTCTTCTTCTTCTGTGCGCGAGCTCCGGTCGCAGCCAGAACCAGCTTGCGCTTCGTGGGCACTTTGGGACGGCGAGTCCCGATATCCGAGCCCACGCCAGATTCAGGTGAAGCTACGTTTACCGTCTCTACGGGAGCACGGGGCACCGATGGCGCATCCACCGTTTCCACAGGAGCATAGGGAAATCCACGCGTGGGGCTTAGCACACATGGAGGCTTAACTGCAGCAACCCCTCTTAGCGGAGGGGGGACAGCGATCCGTCGCTTCAAAGGGACTTTACGATCACTGGCAGGTGGTGCACTTTTGCGATCAAGCAGCAACCGCCTTTCTTCCTTAATAACGGCGCCCGTCGAATGCTGATACCATGCTATATATGCATTAAGGATCCGTGGGACACAACTCGGCTCGCTGATAAAGAAGTGAGAGCCCGTATTCAGATGCATGAAGTGATGCAGCGCGCTCCGCATCCCTTCTTCAGTGGCAGTGGGTTCCAGCAAGAAAGCCTCCAGCGGCACTCCTTGGTTATAGCTCAATTGTTGGGCAAAACGATGCGGATTATATCTCATGAAAAGCGCCACATCATTTTGCCTAAACACCAGGAAGCCCGGTCTGATAGAATATAAATGGAGGGTCTCCCGAGCTGTCAGAACTGAGGCTCCATCTTTGAAAATATCCTGCAATGACCGCACTGTTGTGGTAGACTCTTTTCCGATGGTTAACACCTTGTCAGTGAAGGTAATCCCGTCTCCAACCGTGCGGGGACGAAGGAGCAAACCTCTAGCGTCCCTCGGTGACGGATTTACAGTTGAGGTGCCGACCAATCACATAATCCGAGGGAAGCTGCACCTGTCATAGAATGAAGGCCTTCTATGGATACCAAAAACGCCAAGTTCATGTAGCTCGAGCCATGACATGAAGTAATGCATCGAGAAGTTCACATGCTGTACTCCAGGTTCAGTAGTATCCGCCGCTTGACTAAGGCCATAATACAGATGGGCTAAGCCGGTGACCCCGACAGCCACTTTCACCCCAATAGTCATTCGGTGAGCCGGATAAAAGATAGATGGGCTCATGCGGCGAGGGTGCATCGGGAGCATGAACCAGCTCAACCATAGCCCAAGAAATCCCCAAAAGAATGCTTCCTCATCCATCCCAGGGACTGCAATCTCCGCAAAAGGAATAACCGGAGAGTTGGGAAGGAAGAAACTCTTCTGATTTACCTCCGTTGCTGGCAGGTTGTCCAAACCTAAGCTGAAAGGGTCGTCAAGCATGGCGAATTTAATGGCCTCCTTCGAGAAGACTTTTGGGTGAAGGAAGCGAGCGATAAAATCCTCGAAACTAACCCCGCGACTCCCAGATTCGAGAAAAAGGCGCTCGTAGATATCCAACACTTTGATCAAACTGGGAAACTGGTGTTGAATAGTATTCACCGGAGTAAGGCCCATTATCACTGGCTTGGCACCGAAGACATATTCGTCTATGGGAAGCAGCTCCTCATAATGTTCCCTTATGACCGGTAAGCCAGAAACTTCTGCAAACTCCTCTAAGGAGATTGACACTTCCCGGTCCAGTGAAAGGAATGTGTGAGTAAGGATATTCCACTGCTCCAAAAAGGCCTTAACCCACCAGGTGGGGAGCGTAGGATACTGGAAAAGAGAAGTATAAACGGCGGTATACAACCCAAGCCTCATCAACTGCGACTTTTTCGCTGACAGAATGTAGCGGGCCCATTGCAGATAACCGGTCGGATGACGAGGAATCAGACCTATGTTATATGGTTTCCCCCACGGCCGCGCCTCACCTTGACAAATACGACGTCCCAAGGTATCTAAAACCATGGGAGGCTGAACGGGAATCGAAGCTATAGCGGGCTGAAGAAGGCCTTCTGAAGTCCAATTGACCATCTCCACGGCGTAGTTCACCGGGGATGAGTTGGCGTAATGGATCGCCGTGATGGGCTCCGATGGTACCGTGCATGAAAAGCTTTGTCGACCCCTGATAATCTGATTGTACCATGACCCCCAAAGGTGAAGATTCTTATGTTCTGGATCATGGTCTCTGATCAAAGCTAGGACCTCCCGGTCTACGGGTGCTCCAGGAAATCCTCCCTTTGAACGAACGAATGGGAACGAAGTATCGAAAGACATGTTGCCTGCAAAAGGAGGGACAGAAATCAACTGTCAGTGTTGTAATTTAATTTTTTTAATTTCTGACACTCGGCACTTTAAAATTTGTACCACACTGCAATGCAGTGGAAAGGGGACCAAAGGACCCATAAAATCCAGATGACAATGCGTCAATTAATAAAACAGCCTCATCATTGGATGAGACTGTCAATTAATGAGAAAATCCTCAAAGAATTTTCTCATTGAATGAGAAATCTCTCGGGAAAAGGAGAAAATCTCCCTTTGAGAGCAAAGCTCTATAACAAAGTGACACTTGTCAAACTCTGGTTATGAAGGAATAAAATTCCTTAAAGAGCCTGCCTCTGTAATAATGATGGAAAATCCATCAAAGATTAATTAAAATTAATTCTTGAGAATTAAAAATTCTGGGATCTTCAAGATCCATGAAAAAACTCTTAAGAGTTCTTCATCAAAAGATCAAAAGATCTACAAAAGAGCAGAGCTCTGATGCATGGGATAAAAACCCCAAGAAAAGATCTGTTTAGATCTATGGATTCTTGAGAGAATGGCTCTATTTATGAAACTCTAAAGGGGTTTTCTTTAGATCAAGGATCTATGAAAAGCAAGGCTCTGTTAATGGGTAAAAACCCTAATTTATTAAAATTAATTTAATTTTACCGAAGTTTAGTAGAGTTCTAACTCTTGAAAGTTCTTGAACAGAAGTGCAAGGCTCTGAATAAAAATTCTTAAGAAGAAGATGATAATCATCTGAGGACCAAAGCTCCTATTTATAGGCACTGAACCGCCTCTTCAACTTCTGAGTTGATCAAAGGGCTCAAATGTTGCCACCGCTGCACTCACGTGTGCGCTACGTGAGCGCAACGGTGGGGGGAATTTATTTCCCCCAATCAGAGTAAAGCTCTATTTTGAATTTTAAAATTCAAAAATTGAAGCAACGCTTCAGATCCCGTGCGCTGCGTGCCACGTGCCACGTGTCAAGCGCAGACGCGCTAGCGCCAGGTGCGCTGTGCCCTAGGCAGCGCACCCCTAATCAGAGCAAAGCTTTGCTTCAAAATTCAAAATTTAAATTGAAACAACGCTTCAGATCCAGCGCTCTGCGCTGCGCGCAACGTGTCAAACACGGGTGCTCTAGCGCAGTTGCGCTGTGTTCTGCGCTGCGCGCCACGTGTCAAACACGGGTGCGCTAGCGCAGTTGCGTTGCGCGCCACGTGTCGAACGTAGGTGCGCTGGCGCAAGGTGCGCCAGCGCTGGAATTAAAAATCCCCCCACCGTCAGATCAAAAGATTTACTAATAATAAATTATTAATTAATCAGAACTAAAATTCTGTTATGGAAAGATCTTTCCAATCTTATTAAAACAAGAAAATTATCTTCTGTAAAACAGAAGCCTTAGGATCAAAGATCCAACGGTGGGAAATATTCTCAAATCAATCAGAGAAAGATCTCTTAAAACTGATTTAACAAATTAATTGGCCCTATATAAAGGACCCTAGACTTCAAGTCTAAGAGATAAAGAAGACAGAGAAGAAAAGAGAGAGAAAAACCTTCTGCAAAAAAGAGCGAGCTCTTAAAAAGAAGAAGATTTTTTCTTCATCTTCAAGATAAAAAGAACTATGTTCTTGAATAATAGAGATAAAACCATCTCGTAAAAAGAAGAACCATCTTCTAAAAAGATCAGAGATCTATGAAAAAGACCAAGATCTTTAATAAAGAAAAGATCAAAAAGATCTAATCATAAAAAGACTAAAAGAAGTATTTTACTTCATTCACAGATCTTTTGATCTATAAAGGCAGACCCTTTTATAAAAACAAGAACTTTTGTTCTTGGATCTTGAGGAAAAAGCCTCATTTGAAGAACATAAATTTGTTCTTTGATTTTAAAATTTGTGCCTTGCACTCATGAATTGCGCCCTTGCGCTCATTGGACCGGCGCTCAGCGCCAAAACCTGCCACGTGTCAACGAGAAACACAATCTGTGCTTTGCACTTCTAAAACAGAGCATTACGCTCATAGGTTGGCGCTCAGTGCCAAGCGCGCCACGTGTCACTCACTGGCGCACCAACAGACTAGCGCAACGCGCTCATAAATTAAAAGCGTAATGCGCTAACAAACTAGTGCTTAGCGCTAAGCGCGACACGTGTCCTCTTCGTGTGCGCTACCCGACAGAAGCGCAATGCGCTCTTTGACTGGCGCAACGCGCCTGGCGCGCCACGTGGCGCACTGTTAGAACAAACTTTGTTTCTGATACAAGACAAAAATGTCAGAGCCCAATGCCTAGCATTATTAAAAGGGCTGAGCCCAAATAAAGGCTTAATAGCCAGAACAAAAATAAAATGTTAAAACATTTTAATTAGACTTAGCCCAATTCTGGCCATAAGTCCTCAACTTATTTTGAATTGAACACATCTGCTCTTTCAACCACCTCACCTTGGTTCAAGGGTACATCTCTTCACTCCTTTGATATTTGTCGTTGTAATTCCTCAACGTCTTCAAAGAGGTGACGGGTCCCAACAACCACACATTACTACGGACTGTGGGGTCTTCAAACTCATGGACTATGATGTCCTTAACCTCGACCGTGATATCTTTAAACTAACATTGGACTGTGGGGGTCCTTAAACCCATGGACTATGATGTCCTTAACCTTGACCGTGATGTCTTAAAACTAACATTGGACTGTGGGGTCCTTAAACTCATGGACTATGATGTCCGTAATCTCGACCGTGATGTCTTTAAACTAACATTGGACTGTGGGGTTCTTAAACCCATGGATTATGATGTCCTTAACCTTGACCGTGATGTCTTAAAACTAACATTGGACTGTGGGATCCTTAAACCCATGGACTATGATGTCCTTAACCTCGACCGTAATGTCTTTAAACTAACATTGGACTGTGGGGTCCTTAAACCCATGGACTATGATATCTTTAACCTCGACCGTGATGTCTTAAAACTAACAACGGACTGTGGAGTCCTTAAATCCACGGACTATGATGTCCTTAACCTCGACCACGATGTCTTAAAACTAACATTGGACCGAGATGTCCTTAAACTAACAATGGACCGTAATGTCCTTAAACTAATTATCGACCGCAATGTCACTAAACTAAACAACAGAGCCCAATTGCTCTCTTGTCAGATCTAAACGATCCCGTTAAGTTGATCTTAGTCTAAAATTAGACTAACGTATCCTTAACAAATGTTTAAGTTGATCTTAGCCTCAAATGAGGCTAACGTATCCTTAAACCCAAACCCCCC
Organism: Agapanthus africanus; assembly: GCA_030015575.1. Taxonomy (NCBI): domain Eukaryota; kingdom Viridiplantae; phylum Streptophyta; class Magnoliopsida; order Asparagales; family Amaryllidaceae; genus Agapanthus; species Agapanthus africanus. The sequence goes on along the minus strand of JASDDO010000014.1, from coordinate 130,244,702 downwards.
AAACCCAAATCTAAGAAAGATACGGATTTAGACTAGTCCACGCCTTACGGGCGACGACATAAATTAGTCTCCGTATACAATCTACGGGCAACCAAACACAAAACAAACACCCACGACACGAAGTGACCATCTGGAGAAGGAGAAAGTTGTTACCGCGATGTTGTAGCGTAACTAACTGCAGGGGCTTGCGCCTGCAGGGAAGAGCGTCCCCACAATCAAAAACCCCTCGAATGAGGGGGAATCTGACGAAGTCTGCTACATCGGCCGCATCCGTTTAAACCTTCGATACATGGTGCCATAAATCAACTTGGTATCTTCGGAGAGGTGGACGGATAGCACCAATTAGCATCTGCCCCGAAATTCAGGCTAGACGTTCGCTGCGTCTCCGCCGCGTCTTTCGGAGTGGAACACCGACAATCCTGACATGTTGTCCCGATGGACATATCCTGTTGTCTGTATAGAAAAACCTGTTCCTGCTTGATCCTGTGTTGGCATTAGCTTCAGATTTATCAATACCTGACTTGAATACATAACTTAGGGTTTAGGGAAATCAAGAATGTAACCGAACATAACTCAAAGGGCTATCATATTGTTTGTCATTTTTCCGGGCGTTACGGAATACTTATTGTTTGCCGTTTTTCCGGGCGTTACGGAATACCTATTGTTTGCCGTTTTTCCGGGCGTTACGGAATAATCACCATTGGGTTACGATGAGGATTACATTAATTGATTTCGAAGACTTTAGAATAGATAACCCAGTGGCACAGTTTAGATTACTCACCGCACGTCATATGTGCTTATACCCTTCACTGTTTCTTATTTGTGTTACCGTTATACTTTTATTACTGTTCATACTCATGCCTGCATGACTTATTACCCCCTGATTATATTATTATTGATATTATGACGCACTGACGTCTGGGTTTTGCATGGCCCAGATCTTCTACCTTTGTCGCAGGCTGATCAGGAGTATTTCCGCCGTCAGGCCGAGCAGTGAGGATCCTGTTAGTATCCAGTTAGTTTAGTTATTTTCGTACCTTCCAGATTGTTATTGTTATTTGGATTTATTGCTTCCGCATATTATTTCTTGACTCGTTTATTCTAGCTCATGGACATATACTAGATAGTTTATTTTATTTCTACTGTTCTTGATATCTCTAGACAGCCGTAATGTGACCGTGGAGGGATGTTTCCCAGCCACAGGTAGCATGGTTGGCTCTGTCACGTGCCGATCTTAGCGCACTCTGGGAAGCGGGGCATGGCAGATATTGTGTAAGATGAAAACTCATGAAAATCGGTAGCTGGGACATCGACCGGTCTTCATTGCATATGCCCAAACAAAGCGTATAGCCGGTCAGAATGTGAAAGTGAGCCCGGATATCTGCGTGCCCGCACTCCTCGCTCAACACCGAGGTAGCATCAGAAACGTTCTCAATGCGCACCTTTGGGGCCTACCTGCCCCCCAGCGTTGGGGAACAAGGAGTGGCCACCCCTTGGGGATGAGCCTGGCACATAAGAAGAAGAGCTTCCTCGGCTTTCAGAAACCGAAAAAGACTCACTAGACTCGGTGTCAGAGGACAAGGCCTCATCACCAAACTCTACCTTAACTACATTTTGTATAAGATCAGAGGAAGACATCTGACCTGATTCAAAAAAAGAAAAGGCTGGCAAAAGGATTAGAAGTCGACCCAAGATCAGGAGCGCCGAGCAATCGGGAGATTAGAAATGCAAGAAAGCAGAAGTATTTGTTGAAAGTAGGGCACCCTATTTATACCCTCGGCAGAAATGATCCGACAGTCCAGGCGACGCCACGTCATGGCCGATCATTGGCGGCCTTCTTCATACGCGGATCCAAACAGCCGAAGCGACGTCTCACATCCACGCTCCTGATGCCATCACGTAGCACGAGATCGACGGTCCACCCGTCACCACGATGACCCAAGCAAACGAAACGACTTCACCATGATGCCGCCGTCCTTACAGCGATCCGCTGACGTCATCGAGAATACGCACTAAAATTAAAGTGCCCGATAGACGCCACATGGACTCGATGATCGAAAAGACAAAACCGCCAAACGCCATGATGTTCCCGGACAACCTTCCATGAAGATTTCTAGAACCAAGCTGAACTGAGAAGACCGAGCAGATCATTCTTGATCCTACCCATAAATAGGCCGGAACGAGAGTGGGGGCTAATGATTATACTCGTAAGTGGGGATTACCCAGATCACGACACCTTGCAGATGACGCATCATCCACGTAAACCCACTATATTTCTAGGGGCTACGGAACTGGAATTAGTATGATGCAAAGGGAACATTTCTCGGAACCTCGTCTCCGTAGCTCAGTCCGAGGAATAGGCTCTGACCTCTCAGGGCCTCCACCTGGTGGATTCCTCCTTCGACTAGCCGCCGGTCAATTGCTAGCCTTTAAGTAATCCTAGAGCTGAGCTTTCTTAGCCTCCTTGCCGTCCCGACCAACTTGGGACCGGTAGCTCAAATCCCGAGCTTCCTCGGATCGATCCTCCTTAACTTCCCCTTACCGAGCTTCCACACAATGGCTTCGCATCTATCACCACGACGGAGTCAACCACCCCACGTTCTGCATCTCACACGAGTGTATCTCGCCATTAATGCGACGTGGAGTGTTGGCAGAACTGATGGGGAGGACCTCGCAATGGCTCGTTTCAATGCGGTATATAAACCCCTCCTCCAGACAATTCAGGTGACTCAAACTTAATCCAATACGTCGCTACTCTGTCCAATTATTCCACGGTCCTAACTTGATTGTCAGAGGATCCTACGGTAGTTTCCCACCCGGGACTTCTTTTGTAGGTAGCTCGGCGACAACACCAACCAACAACCCATTGAGATCTACACTCTCTCTTCAAATCACAGCCCTTAAACTCGCTCGCCACTAGATCGACGGAGGACAGCAAATGAGGGAGGTTCCGACCTTCATCAAGTTACAACACTCTCACCTCACTACAAGTGAACACACTCATAAAGAGAACACTCAAAACAAAGAGAAAACTAGCTAACGAGAGTATAAACACTCTCTTTCCAAACTCTCTTCTTTAACACAAAGTCCTCACAAATGTTCTCTACACAGCAATAGCTACAAAGCACTTCCTCTCTCAAAAATGATGTTGTGCTGCAAAAACCCTCTCTCAATAATGAGCTAGATTAGCTTCCATGGAGGGCAAGATGCGAGAGAACCAATTGATTGGTTTGGGCATATGCAACGAAGAACAGTCGATGTCCCGGTTAAAAAAGTGGCAAAATTGTAGTTCTTAACACAACTAGAGATAGGGGTAGACCTAAACGAACATGGATAAAGGGTATTAAGAACGATATGTTGGTTGTTAATTTAACAGAGGAAGCGCTATTGACAAGGCAGAATGGAAAAGAAGGATTTATATAGCCGATCCAAAAATTTGGGATGAAGGCTTGTTGTTGTAGTTGTTGTTGTATATACATGCATATATGTATAAGCATATACATGTAAATATGTGTGAGTGTGTATGTATGTATATGTATTTGAACGTACATGTATCTGTGTGCACGCCTGCGCACATGTGTGAGATGGAATCTATGGTGTTAATCTATGGGGTTTGCACTTTGTTCAATGTCATTCCTAGCAAATTGTTAAAGTTTAACTTTTGATTTGCCAGGAGGAATTATTATTATTATTATTATTATTTTGTGTGTGTAAGTTTGACGGCTTTAACAGCACGTTTACATACCCACTAAAAAAATCAGGATTCACTTTATGTTGAAATACACTGGCACGGTCTAGCTTCATCGCCATTGTCTAAAACCTGATCCCATCTATGTATTTGTAAATCTTTTGCCTTCATTTTTAATGGCTGCAAAAATTCTTGGTGTTGTCTAGATGTTGTTTTCATTTACAAGTTCGTAGTGATAGATGGATGGTGTTTGTTTGCAAATGGTTGCAAAACTTTAGTGGCTGGATATTGATATAATTTTGGCCGATCCATCCTGCTTACTTTCTTACAGTATACATTTTTGTTGTGTATGCCTTCCACTCCGATCCCTATTGATTTCCCATAGATTAAGACTTATCTACAAGATAAGGGATAACAGATTCAGATTTATTTATAAGGCAAGGGATAACAGATTCAGACTTATCTACAAGAGATTGATGCTTTTGAGATATTTTTTGAGAGAGAACTATTTGTGAGAGGGATTTGTATTCGTCCAGCGTTTGTACTCCTCCACTTTTGGTTATTAATAAATTCGTCTTCGCGTAATCAGTAAGTACTCGTATTTTATATTTGCTTATGGTTTTGTTTTTTCTCCGTATGGCATTTTATGTCCTCAAATAACCAATGAGTAGGGATCGATACAAACACAATTATTTAGCAGATAAATGTACTGTGTGGTGTGGCTGGCAAGATCTTTTTAGGACACAAGTTGGAGGTTTATTTATTCCGCCTCAATCAATAATGGAGAGGTCCCTGAGAAGATAAGTCACATGTGGTCGGCAATGATAGGGTTGTTAAAATTAATTGCAAATTCGGCTCGTGATCAAGAGTCTAAGAGTGAATACGTGCAGTGCACGGTGCACGCAGTGGGTTTATAATTAGAGTGGGATTTAGATTTATTTAAATCTTGTAAGTTAAACTTATCTCTAAGTAAAATCTCTCTAGATATATATTAATTAATTAAGTAGTGGAGGCAATCAATAAATCCACAGAGCCTATATATTAGGGTTCAGCCAATAATGGAAATCCATTGAGTGAGAAAAAAAGAATCCAGAGAGGGTTTTTATTGTAGGCAGCTGCTAATCAAGGCTGTAGAGAGGAGAGAGAGAGATTTATAGAGATGTCGTATTTGTATTTGGGCAGTGATCGGAGAGGGCGGATTCTCATGTATTACTTTCTTAATGGTGGAAGTTTCCGTCGTCGGGTAAATCTTGTGTTTGTTATTTGGTGTGCTTTTGATAATTTGTATTGTTTTGATAGATTGTCCGGTAGATCTTTTTCAAATAGTTTGTTTGCACGCGATCCTGATAGATTATTTTTCCGCTACGACTCTTCGTGTGTTTTGTGACTCCTTGGAGAATTACAGATATAGAAAATTCATAACAAGTGGTATCAGAGTATCTGATTCGGCGTTTTCGAATTATTTAGGGAGATGAAATCTACGCATTATAAGATGGTCAAGTTTGATGGGCGGAACAACTTTAGCTTTTGTAGGTTGAAGATGAAGGCTATTCTCAAGCAACAGGGGGTTCACAAGATCGTCTTTGCAAAACACAGTATTCCGGAGATGGCCACGGATGATAAGAAAGAAAAGATGGAAGACAAGACCTTCAGTTCGATACAGGTTCATTTGGCTGATGAGTTTCTATGCGAGATTGTGCAAGAGACAACGACGGTAGGTTTATGGAGCAAGTTGGAGTCCCTATACATGAAGAAATCACTTACAAATTATCTCTACCTCAAACAACGATTGTGCACGCTAAAGATAAAGGATGGGACATCCGTCAAAGATCATATGGACGAACTCAACTAGATCATGATGGACTTGTGGAATGTGGAGGTGCAGATAGAGGATGTGTATCAGGCGATGATTCTACCCTGTTCGTTGACCTCAGAATACGGGTAGTTCATCAAGTCGATGGTGTATGATCGTAATAAGCTTTCTTTAGAAGATGTCAAAGCAGGTCTGCACAGTATGGTGTATGATCGTAATAAGCTTTCTTTAGAAGATGTCAAAGCAGGTTTGAGGAAGAAGGTGGTAGGTGAAAAGAGTAGTCACGGTGACGCGTTATCTGTTAGATACCGTTTAGATGGAGGCTCCAAGGGAAAATCGAGAAATCGCGATAATGACAAATGTTTTATTTGTAAGGAGAGCGGGTATTGGAAAAAGGATTGTCCGAAGCGCAAAGTAAAAGGCATGCAGATGTCTTCTGGTAATATAGTTGTGGTGAATGATTCGGATGAGAGCAGCGATAGTTCGATTCTATCGGCATGTGCGACTTCAGACCCACATGGATCGTGGATGTTCATTCCATGTGACTCCGAATCAAAGTTGGTTTGTTGCGTATTGTTCAGCTGATTGAGGCTCGAATTTTATGGGGAACTGAATGGTAAGGAAAGTTGTTAGGATTGGTGCAGTTAGGATCCATATGCATGATGGGAGAGTTCGGACGTTGACAGATGTCAGGCACGTACCAGATCCGAGGAGGAGATTGATTTCATTAGGTGCTTTGGACGAGATCGTGTCACGCCCCGCTTCCCAGTGTACGGCGAAGGGGACGCGACGAGGTCCGCTACGTATATACTCAGAAGTACATACGCTAAGCGTATCTAAGCAATATAAAAGAAAATACACAAGAGACAAGAGATAATTAAAACAACTTTTATTTATTAACATTCTTTTGTACAATGCATGAAAAGGAAATACAACTGGAATAAAACGATGCCTAAACAATGGCATAACAGGAAATGAAAAGTACTGAAAAGAAAAGTGTACAATGAAACTAAAGTGCAGGGTCTTCGGCAAACTGTTCCAAGTCTTCTACAGATGGCTCGATCTCTACCGGATCCAAAATACCTGATGACATTCAAAGAAGAAAGAAATAGAATGTCGTCAGCGAACAGGTTGCTCGGTAAGTCCCAAAGATAGGGGAGAAATAGACAGAGAGTAGGAGAGAGAGAGTAGCTTTTAATGTTGTATTGTATTGTTGTAATGTTGTATTAACGCTGTTGTTTGTAGCTTGGTACAGAAGAATGCCAGTGTATACGAGAGGGATCTCTATATGCTAGAGAGCAGGGCAAACGGAATATAGAGTACAAGGCTCCGTTAGAAGGCCCGGAACAACGGCAATTGGATTCATGTTAGGTGTCTTAAATCTGACCGTCTCGTGCCACTTTTAACATCTTCCGTACCAATCTACCCCTTAAACCCCGCGATGTCTTGTTTATATTGTTATCTTGTAAAATTTTATTGATTGCATGATTGATTGACTGACTGACCGAAACCATGATATCAGGAAACGGTTATAACCGCAGAGTCATGTAAATGGAATACTGAGAATCATATAAAAGGAATATATATATCTATGGATCGGTTCAGTCAAGTGGTATAGATTGATAATTGTATTCATGGATTCATGTGTTCATTTTGAATTGGAAACTTGTAGATTATAGATTGACTTGAATCATATTCAAGTCAGATTAATCAGACTCAAACCCGAGTCAGACAATCAGGGATGTGAATCGAAGTCTTATAATTGCTAGGGTCCTTAGGGTAATTTATAAAACTTGATGGGGTTTTATGAAAAAATACTTTTATATACTTTTCAAAATACGCCTCAAGTATTTATTTTTCGTCTTTAGAGTTGTAGTGAGGGTGGATTTTATATTGTGACATTTCTAGTGAAAATATCCTAGTTTTATAAATAAGGGTATTTATCTGTAATATTGATTATTTGAAGTTCATGGTATTTTAGTGTAAACTTTATTCTTGTGATTTTTAGAAAAATGTGGAAAATTTATATTATAATAAAATAGGTATTTAAATGATAAATATACATATGTTTATACAAAAGTAATTTTAATAAATATTTTATATTCCAAAAATCTCATTTTCTTAAGATATCGTATTTTAAACCTTTCGAGTCCGAATGCTCCTTGCGGAGGTCTGAATCTCGCACTACTATCCCTAACGGGTTCCCCAAAGGTGGGTTATAGCGGCGCTTTGCAAACATTGTAAAATACTAATCCTTTAGAAAACGGTTTTATAAAATAAAAGGTATTTATTTGCAAAGAGTAATTTTCCGTATTTTAGATTTTAGGGTTTCCTAAGCCAACTAGCCTATTTCTAAATGGTCTAAATGGCAAGTCGTTAGAAGCCTCAAATCGCCTCTTCACCGCCAATTGTGGCCAGGTAAGTACAAGTGAGGAAGGAGGGATCCGCTCACGAATCGTGAGACGGGCCTTTTAAAGTTACCTAAGCTCACTTGCCTAGCCTAGACACCACAAAGTCAGGTTTAGATAAACGATCGATATCCACAACTTATTGTATTTTCCCAATACAAGGTATTTATTTAAAAGTGTATCAAATCTAAAACTTTTAAGAATGGTTTAATTAAGATTATGGTATTTAAATGAAAGTTTCGTTTTATCGTATTCTAAGTTTTGATGATGTCGTTTAGGGTTGTATTTGCGTTTGTATGGAGGTAGGTCATTATCTCGTGCTCTACTTTAAATGTATAGCAAAGTTTAGGGGTTAAATGTGAAATCGAAACATGATGGTATTAAAGTGAAAAATACGATAGATTGGAAAGGTTATCATTTCATGTGAGAAAACTTGTTCAAATTATTCGTTAAATGTTTAATAGTCAACAATAAGATGTTTAAGCATGATTGAATTGATTAGAAGTGAAATTTTATAGAAAACCGAGTCGAAAATCGGATTTGTTCCGATTCCGTTGGGTTTCGTAATTTCGTATTTTAGAGAAATAGAAAGGGGGATAGAATGAGACTTACGGGTTTCGATCTATACTAAGCAGTGTAGGGGAACTAAAGGAGTTGCCGAGGCATTGCTTCGTCGCCGGTTGTTTCTAAAAACGTCGCCGGAATTCCCGTCGGAATTTCGTCGAAGCTTCGCCGCGAACTTGTTTTCAAAGCACACACTTCTTGGGAAAATTTTGAGAGAGTGAGCTTAGGCTTTTGGGATGAAAGAGTAGAGGGTAGGAGGTGTATTTATAGGGTAGGCTAGGGTAGGGTAGGTGAAAGGTTAAAAATAAAAATGTGATAAAATGTATTAAAAGTGGAGTAATTGGGGTTTTTAAAGAGCTCTGGAAGTGGTCTGAGGCTGAAATTTTGCAGGTGCATAGGGAATATGAAAAGACACAACTTTCATGTTTTGGCCGTCGCCGGAATCGGCCGACTCGGGGGTGACTCGGCCGTGACTTGGTCGGAGCACTGAGTCGGCCGAGTCGAGGCCGAGTTGGCAGATTCCCGGCCGAGTCCGGCGGCCAGGATCCTCCCCGACAATTCATCTAACTCCTGCAAGTGTTACATCTTTGGGTGTAGTGGGGTTTTTGTAAGATATGCACGTGTAAACTCTTGATATTCTAAAGGTTTTAAAAAAAATCAATATAAAAAATAATGTGGGGTATGGGATTTGAACTCTGGTGGTTTGGTTCAGCAATGCAAGGTATTACCAATGAGCTACAAGCTCCCTCTTGTAATTATTATGGGAAAATAAATACTTAAAGTGGTAACAGCAACATTAAATACCCCAAGTATATTTCAAATTTAAATGAATTTTATGTATACAAAAATTGGAGTTGTTTAAAAACAAAATAATTACTTATATATTGTGCTCAGGTTAAAATACTTCTATATGGATAAAAAATTTAAAAATTTGTATAGAAAAAAGGTGTATAAGAAAATTAGGGTTGTTACATTCTACCCTCCTTATAAAAATTTCGTCCTCGAAATTTGTAAAAGAAAAGTGTAACAGATCCAAGAAAAGTTTGGTGCTGGTGTACTGACAATATGTGAAAAATAACAAGGTGGTGCAAGGGTTTAAAAATGTGAAGAATGTGTGAAGGAATGAAAGAATGCGAAGGTTTTGGTAAAATTGTAAAAGAGGTGAGGGAATTTTGGGTTAGGACAGATTCAAGATATATGATTCAAAGAATAAGAAATGATGGGATTCAAGGAACATGATTGTAAAGAATGTTTTAGTTGCTGGTTCTTGTGTTTTATATTGCTTAGGGTTCCATACAGCTATGACCTGCATGGGCCACCAACAAAACCTGTCACGGCCCGCTTCCCGGTGTACGGCGAAGGGGACATGACGGGCCCACTACGTATTTACTCTAAGTAAATACGCTAAGCGTGTCTAAGCAATATAAGTAAAATGCACAAGAGACAAAATATATCAGCAACTTTATTCATTAACATTCTTTTACAGTATATGAAAAAGTAAATACAACTGGAATAAAACGATGCCTAAACAATGGCATAACAGGAAATGAAAAGTACTGAAAAGAAAAGTGTACAATGAAACTAAAGTGCAGGGTCTTCGGCAAACTGCTCCAAGTCTTCTACAGATGGCTCGATCTCTGCCGGATCCAAAACACCTGACGACATTCAAAGAAGAAAGAAATAGAATGTCGTCAGCGAACAGGTCGCTCGGTAAGTCCCAAAGATAGGGGAGAAATAGACAGAGAGTAGGAGAGAGAGAGAGAGTAGCTTTTAATGTTGTATTAACGCTGTTGTTTGTAACTTGGTACAGAAGAATGCCAGTGTATACAAGAGGGATCTCTATATGCTAGAGAGCAGGGCAAACGGAATATAGAGTACAAGGCTCCGTTAGAAGGCCTGGAAAAACGGCAATTGGATTCATGTTTGGTGTCTTAAATCTAACCTTCTCGTGCCACTTTTAACATCTTCCGTACCAATCTACCCCTTAAACCCCGCGATGTCTTGTTTATATTGTTATCTTGTAAAATTGTATTGATTGCATGATTGATTGACTGGCTGACCAAAACCATGATATCAGGAAACGGTTATAACCGTAGAGTCATGTAAATGGAATACTGAGAATCATGTAAAAGGAATATATATATCCATGGTTCGGTTCAGTCAAGTGGTATGGATTGATAATTATATTCATGCATTCATGTGTTCATTTTGAATTGGAAACTTGTAGATTATAGATTGACTTGAATCATATTCAAGTCAGATTAATCAGACTCAAACCCGAGTCAGACAATAAGGGATGTGAATCGAAGTCTTATAATTGCTAGGGTCCTTAGGGTAATTTATAAAATTTGAGGGGGTTTTATGTAAAAATACTTTTATATACTTTTCAAAATATGCCTCAAGTATTTATTTTTCGTCTTTAGAGTTGTAGTGAGGGTGGATTTTATATTGTGACATTTCTAGTGAAAATATCCTAGTTTTATAAATAAGGGTATTTATCTGTAATATTGATTATTTGAAGTTCATGGTATTTTAGTGTAAACTTTATTCTTGTGATTTTTAGAAAAAAGTGGAAAATTTATATTATAATAAAATAGGTATTTAAATGATAAATATACATATATTTATACAAAAGTAATTTTAATAAATATTTTATATTCCAAAAATCTCATTTTCTTAAGATGTCGTATTTTAAACTTTTCGAGTCCGAATGCTCCTTGCGGAGGTCTGAATCTCGCACTACTAGGTCTGAGGGTGCACGATAAACCATACTATCCCTAACGAGTTCCCCAAAGGTGGGTTGTAGCGGCGCTTTGCAAAGATTGTAAAATACTAATCCTTTAGAAAACGGTTTTATAAAATAAAAGGTATTTATTTGCAAAAAGTAATTTTCCGTATTTTAGATTTTAGGGTTTCCTCAGCCAACTAGCCTATTTCTAAATGGTCTAAACGACAAGTCGTTAGAAACCTCAAATCGTCTCTTCACGGTCAATTGTGGCCAGGTAAGTACAAGTGAGGAAGGAGGGATCCGCTCACGAATCGTGAGACGGGCCTTTTAAAATTACCTAAGCTCACTTGCCTAGCCTAGACACCATAAAGTCAGGTTTAGATAAACAATCGATGTCCACAACTTATCGTATTTTCCTAATACAAGGCATTTATTTAAAAGTGTATCAAATCTAAAACTTTTAAGAATGGTTTTATTAAGATTATGGTATTTAAATGAAAGTTTCGTTTTATCGTATTCTAAGTTTTGATGATGTCGTTTAGGGTTGTATTTGCGTTTGTATGGAGGTACGTCATTACCTCTTTCTCTACTTTAAATGTATAGCAAAGTTTAGGGGTTAAATGTGAAATCGAAACATGATGGTATTAAAGTGAAAAATACGATAGATTGGAAAGGTTATCATTTCATGTGAGAAAACTTATTCAAATTATTCGTTAAATGTTTAATAGTCAACAATAAGATGTTTAAGCATGATTGAATTGATTAGAAGTGAAATTTTATAGAAAACCGAGTCGGAAATCGGATTTGTTCCGATTCCGTCGGGTTTCGTAATTTCGTATTTTAGAGAAATAGAAAGGGGGATAGAATGAGACTTACGGGTTTCGATCTATACTAAGAAGTGTAGGGGAACTAAAGGAGTTACCTAGGCATTGCTTCGTCGCCGGTTGTTTCTAAAAACATCGCCGGAATTCCCGTCGGAATTTCGACGGAGCTTCGCCGCGAACTTGTTTTCAAAGCACATACTTCTTGGGAAAATTTTGAGAGAGTGAGCTTAGGCTTTTGGGATGAGAGAGTAGAGGGTAGGGGGTGTATTTATAGGGTAGGCTAGGGTAGGGTAGGTGAAAGGTTAAAAATAAAAATGTGATAAAATGTAATAAAAATGTATTAAAAGTGGAGTAATTGGGGTTTTTAAAGAGCTCTGGAAGTGGTCTGAAGCTGAAATTTTGCAGGTGCATAGGGAATATGAAAAGACACAACTTTCATGTTGTGGCCATCGCCGGAATCGGCCGACTCGGGGGTGATTCGGCCGTGACTCGGTCGGAGCACTGAGTCGGCCGAGTCGAGGCCGAGTTGGCCGATTCCCGGCTGAGTCCGGCAGTCAGGATCCTCCCCGACGGTTCATCTAACTCCTGCAAGTGTTACATCTTTGGGTGTAGTGGGGGTTTTGTGAGATATACACGTGTAAACTCTTGGTATTATAAAGGTTTTAAAAAAAATCAATATAAAAAATAATGTGGGGTATGGGATTTGAACTCTGGTGGCTTGGTTCAGCAATGCAAGGTATTACCAATGAGCTACAAGCTCCCTCTTGTAATTATTATGGGAAAATAAATACTTAAAGTGGTAACAGCAACATTAAATACCCCAAGTATACTTCAAATTTAAATGAATTTTATGTATACAAAAATTGGAGTTGTTTAAAAACAAAATAATTACTTATATATTGTGCTCAGGTTAAAATACTCCTTTATGGATAAAAAAAAATAAATTTAAAAATTTGTATAGAAAAAAAGTGTATAAGAAAATTAGGGTTGTTACAGATCGGTTACAAGTGCCTGATCGATAGAGATTCCGTGATGATTTCCAGAGATGCTCGTATTATCATGAAGGAAAAGAGGGTAAGGAATCTGTATTTTCTTCAAAGACGGACGGTCTTATGAGATATTGTTAGAACTTTTAACGTTTCAGGTGGTTCAGACTCTGTCTAGGTGTGGCGTCCACGACCGGGCCATATTGGCGAGGCGAGTTTGGAAGGGTCTCGAAAGAGGCTGTCACTTGGAGATGTAAAGATCAGCATGAGAGATCTTCATGATACTGTGTTCAAGAGAAGAAGATAAAGATGGTTCCGACAACTGTTTGTTCTCGAGATAGAGTCAGGAATCATGGTTCCTTCATTGATGACTTCTCGAGAAAGTTGTGGGTGTATGTTGTTGAGCCAAAGGTGGAGAATTTTCATATTTTCAAGAAGGCTGTTATGGAGTAGCAGTTTGGGAAGCGTATGAAGATTCTTCGTTCCGATCATGGTGGAGAGTTCTGCAAGTCAAGAAGTAATATGCATCACACCACTTTTGATCTTACGTATATTGGCGGAGCTGAGCGGAAGGTTCGAAAGGTGTTTGGGAAGAACATGTATTCACGGCTTATGATTGCAGTTCCGAGGGAGTTTTGGGTGGAGGCCCTATCTACTGCCAAGTACCTCATCGATCGGTCACCATCGACGGCAGTAGACAGGATAATTCCTAAGGAAGTATGGACTGGAGGGGCTGGGAATTACCCAGGGCTTTGTAATTCTAGAAGTGAAGCAAAAGGGTACAGCTTGTGGTGTCCTGGTACTAAGGGTAGAGTAATCAGCCAAAATATCATAGTCGATGAATCTGTGATTTCTCGAAGAAAATAGGCTCGGTCAGATGATGAGCAGAGAACAGGATCATCGAGTCAGGTGGTGTTCGAGGCTTCAGTCCATGTTATAGATGAGGTGGTCGATATTTCGATTCAAGCGGAGAGTCCGGTACAGCTAGTTGTGCGGAGGCCTATGAGATTTAGGCGTACGAGAAAGGCTAAAGATAAAGCTCTGAGGATATAGGATCAGGAGTTCGACAAAAAGTCTGCATGCGAGATTCGTGGTATGGATATTTTCATGTGGGTAGTTGCATCCGTTGCAGCGGTATATGGAGCAGGTTTTCGCTTGGTATGGGAGAGAGACTCGGCTCGTGTCTTCTCGGTTAGAGACGCATTCAGATTGGTGTCATCGTTAGGGATAGCTGGCGATAGGGACAATTGCAGATCGAGGACGGGTTATAAGGACACGAATGCAGTGTCAGGTAGATCAACACTTCAGATTGTTATCGCGGCACCAACAGGAGAGGTAAGATTGTTGATCGTTTTAGAGATGGTTTGGGAGACCAAGTATTTGCAGAGATTGTTGGTTTTGGGTATTCCACAAGATGTGAGAGTGTTCTTCTTAGACGACGAGAAGACGGTTATACCTCTTACAAAGGTTGGTATCCATAAGAATCCGACGGTTGCATTTACAGAGATGGTTTCGGATTTCGAGTTCAAACCATGCTTGGACTTGATCTGCCTAGTTGATTGATGAGGCACGACAACAACGAGAGCAAGAGTTCCAAGTTTGTAAGAAAGTGTTAAGATTATGATGAATTTGAATTAAGGTGGAGATTGTTAAAATTGATTACAAATTCGGCCCGAGATCAAGAGCCTAAGAGTGAATACATGAAGTGCACATAGTGAGTTTCATAATTGGAGTGGGATTTAGATTTATCTAAATCTTTTAAGTTAAACTTATCTCTAAGTAAAATCTCTTTAGATATATGTTAATTAATTAAGTAGTGGATGTAATCAATAAATCCACATAGCCTATATATTAGGCTGCAGCCGATAATGGTTTTGCTCTGCGGCCAAGGAATTAATATGAAATCCATTGAGAGAAAAAATGTGGCGGCCAACAAAAAGGAGAAGTCTGCAGATACTTTAAATTAAAATCCACAGAGAAGGGATTTAAGGTCTGCGGGTGGCTGCGGCATTATAAAAGAATCCATAAAGGGTTCTTTTGTAGGCAGCTGTTAATCAAGGCTGTAGAGAGGAGAGAGAGATTTGTAAAGAGATTGTATTTGCATTTGGGCGGCGATCGGAGAGGGCGGATTCTAGTGTATTACTTTCTTAATAATGGAAGTTTTCGTCGCCGGGCAAATCTTGTGTTTGTTCTTTGGTGTGCTTCTGATAATTTGTATTGTTTTGGTAGATTTTCCGGTAAATCTTTTAAAGTAGTTTGTTTGCACGCGATCCTGATAGATTATTTTTCCGCTGCGATTCTTGTTGTGTTTTGTGACTCCTTAGAGGATCACGGATATAGAAAATTCACAACAAGGAGTGGGAAAGCCTGATTGAAGTGCTACGAAGAAGGGGTTTTGGAAAGAGATGGATAGGGTGGATAAAGGAGTGGCTGTCATCGGCCAAGTCAACAATTATCTTTAATGGTACGCCAAGAAAGGAAATCAAAGCGGTCTTACACAAGGGGATCCTTTGTCACCACTTATGTTCACCTTAGTGGCGGAAGGCTTAAATAGGATGATTGAAAGATTCCGTGCACATAATCTTATTACAGGCCTAGGGGAAATGGAACAGTGTAATAGCATTGTGAATCTACAATATGTTGATGATACTCTTATCTTTGGCATATCTGACAACATACAGATTCTGTATGTTAAATGGATTCTCTTTTGCTTTGAATAATGGTTGGGGTTGAAAATTAACTTCCACAAAAGCGCATTGATTGCTATGGAAAGGGAAGAGGGGATGGATACGAAGATGGCCCAAATGTTTCATTGCAAAGAAGAAAAGTTCCCTTTTAACTATCAGGGTATGACTATCAGGCCTGGAAAGCTTAACAGACAGGATCGGACACCAATAGTTGAAAAAGTCGAAAAGAGACTTGAGGGATGGAAAGGTAAATTTCTTTCGATAGGAGAATGTATCACTTTGCTTAACTCGGTTCTGTCTGATATCCCTAACTATTACCTCGCCTTTTTTCAAATACCGGTATAGATGGAAAAGAGAATCGATATGATCCAACGTAGTTTTCTATGGAGAGGAACGTCTAATAATCCTAAAGGTTATAATCTTGTACGGTGGAAATCTATATGTATGAAAAAGGAGTTTGGTGGATTAGAGGTTGTTAATTTGAGGGAGATGAATCAGGCGCTGCTCATAAATGGTGGTGGAAACTACATGGTGACAGTCCGAAAAATCAGTCGAAATTCGTAAAAGGGAATTACTTCAAAACCACGGTGTGACGAGGTAAAGAAAAAAACATTGGATCAATGTTCGGATTCTGGGGAGGAATTTTGAAAGTAAAGCGCATTTTGTATGCAGGTTGTTGAAAGTAAAAACCAAATGATGGGACTTTAAATATAGTGTCACAATGGAAACAACAAAAGAAACGCATGGGTATAAGACATAAAATGGGTCACACCTCAACAAGACTTGAATCTTATTGTTGGAACCCACTTATATCAAAGGCCCATGTGTATATGACATAAAATGGGTCACACCTCAACAAGATTCTATCGTATGCTCACACACATACAACGAGCAAGGTTGCACTTGCTTATGAATGAACTCCAATCGATAAATATTGATCGCTACAGGCGGATAAATATTGATCGCTACAGGCGGATAAATGCATTTCACGTTTAGAACTCGAAGGGTCATTCATGGTGAAGTCCTTATATCGTATACTTAATTGTGGTGGCACCACGATTGCCTCAACAACAGATCTATGGAAAGCAGCGACTGTTATATTATTTATAGTATAAATAATTTCAATAAATTAAAATGTTTTTTTTTGGATTTATAAATTTTTAATGGGATGAAATTTCATTTGAATTCAAACTCTCTCCCATTTTTGTTGGTGGCAAACCTTCCTCCCATGTTGTTGGAGGGAGTAGTTATGTGAGTTAGGATAGTTATAGGAGTTATGAGAGTTATAGGAGGTTTGATTTTGAATTCAAATGGTGAAAGGATTCCATTCGCATCCATTCACTCCTGTTTAAACCAACTTGTTTTCTTTGTTCCAGACACACAAAAAAGCATAACAACTCATTCTTTTATCTTCTGTTATTTATTTTTCTTTTGGTACTCATAAAGATTAAGTTCTTCAGGACAATTCCCTACGGGTGCAACGCAGGAGATTGTAAACACAAGATTAGGCTGTATCATGAAAGCAAATCGCATCAATCCACGTTGCAATGTAGGGAAGCGTATATTGCTTTAAAGATAGCAATTACGTATCTCAACCCAATCTATTATGTTTGTATTTTTTCTTATCATTGATTTCAACTCCAATTTTGCACCAACATTTTAAAGCAATATTTCGTGATCATTAATGGCACCGAAAATATCAACGATGAAGATGACGAGTCTCAAACTTGTATACTCACTACTTTGATCCCCACTGCGCCAAACTATGAAGAGGATTTGTGAAAAGTATTTGATTCAAAACACAAAAATGTAAATTTGGAAGAGAGGAAACTTTTAAGTAACAAGTATCAAAACTTTGTTTTTGTTAATACATTTTATATTCATGTAATTTTTCATAAATTCTCTAACTTTTTGAAAGACTGTCAATTTCTCAAAATAGAGAAATGGAAATGAAGAATGGATTCACCACAATGTTTTTTGGAATCAATGTGGTTGGAAATGACATAGATCGGTATCTTGATTCGGGTGCCACTAGGCAAATAACGAATAATCGGTCTATATTTGAAACTTTCAAGGAAGAAAGTGATGGCCATCAACTTTTCATGGGCAATGAATCGACTGCAACGGTTAAAGGCATTGAAACAGTTAATTTAAAATTCATTTCAAATAAGTCAATGAAATTGACTGAAGTGTTGTATGTTCCAGAAATTCGTAAGAATTTAATGTCTGTAAGTTTGCTAAGTAAACATGGTTTTAAAGTTGTATTCGAGTTCGATAAAATTGTAATTACCAAGAATGGAATATTTGTGGGAAAGGGTTATACATGTAATGTGAAATTCAAATTGAGTCTAATTAATAAATATGCTAGTTCTGTTTATATTGTTCATTCGTTTCTTCTATGGCATGATAGATCAGTACATGTATATTATCATCGCATGAATGACATGATTAATTTAGATCTTATTCATGCATGTGACATATATTCAGATTTAAGTGGAAAACTATGATATCGTATAAACTTTGGAAAAGAAGAGAAAATATATCTTATTTAATTTTATGTATAGCGATGTAATGCTCTTGTTATACTTTCAGAGCCTAGACAAAATTTATTGCTCATCCAATTACGGAAAGAAAGCGGAGCGGTCAAGGAATTTTCTTTGTATCCTTTGTTGCCCAAGTCTAAGCCACTTATTATCATTAACTGCGACAATGATGATGCTAAATCAATAGCGTGGAAACTCTAGACACTTGAGTCTAAGACATTGTTGTATTTGACAATTACTCAATAATGAGTGAATAATTGGGATAAACTGTATGCGTACAAATCAGAATCATGTTGATCCTTTCATCAAAAGTTTGTCAAAAGATTTGCTACAGAAAATATCATTGGGGATACAGTGAAAACCTTACACTTAGATCAACTATCGTTGAAATCATACTCAATACTTGTGCTCCAAGTACTGCAAGTTCAAAGGAAGTGTAAATGTTATGATTGATTGTAAAATCATGAAAATGTATTCTTATCCCTAAAATGATCATGCTTGGATCTTGTAGATAAAGGAAGAGAATGAATATTTCTTAATAGGTGATAAAGTATGATTACAAGATATACTAAATTACCTACCTATATGAATATGAGGGTGCAGCCGTCTTCTATGAGATCAAAAGGTTTTCTCAGAAGCGTTCATGAAACCAAGACATGCATATGGCCATAATAGTGCAAACTTATGAATTACTTGATCTTTGAAATGTATGTATATGCTTTATATCTGGTACTTTTGCAAACGGGTTCTCGTTCAAAACGTCGATGATCGTGCACCTTAATTGAACTTTGATGTGAATACACCAAGTGAAGACTCAAGTTCAGAAGACATCTTCATGGTATGTATGCACATTTAGTACCAACTTTTATTTGTTTTTGGAATTTTTTGAATTTAGTGGGGGATATTATATTATTTATAATAGAAGTAATTTCAATAAATTAAAATGTATATTTTTTGGATTTATAATTATTTAATGGGATTAAGTTTCCTGTCTCTCATTTTATTGGAGGGGTAGTTATGGGAGTAATGGTAGTTATGAAAAGTTTGATTTTGAATTCAAATAGTGAAAGGATTCCATTCGCATATCTTCACTCCTATTTAAATAGTCACGACCTGGAAAAGGCACGTGACTGGCACTTGAATTATGTGAAGTCTATAGGACCACACCTAATTCAAATAAGCCAAAAGCCCAGAAATCTAAACCATTTTAGAGAAAAAAGTGGAGGTAAAGTTTTTGAAACAACGGTATAAGAAATCAACGTTCTTCTTTTAAAACATAAGTTATATTATATAAAAATGCAATGTTTTATATCTGTTTTGAAAACATTTTCGTCATTTAAAATTTCGGCAACACCTCCTTTGTAAATTTTAACCCGGAAACGAATACAAGTAATAATAATTATAGGCATCCCCAAGCGGGAGCTAGTTCTTCGCCAATTGGCGGAAACAACCACGCAATAATATAAATATACAACGCTGAAGGCGAGGATCAAAACACAGAAGAAAATAAATAAAACAAACATCATCAAGAAGCCAAAAATAAGAATAAATACATGAGCGTGACTCTACGGCCGAAAGAATATACAACAACGTTTTCTAGGTCTACAAATATACAGCCTGGTTGATGGAGCTTTAACTAGATACAACTGAAATAATATACAAATACAATGGTGGTCATGATGCAAGCAAACCCACCTACTAAAGCAATCATCCGGAAGAAGCGGTGTGCCAGCAAAGTCGCTATGAAAATCTGTGCGGTCAAACCTGCAAGAAAACTGTGGTACAACGGGGGTGAGTTGCCAACTCATGAGTAGAAAACATCACCGAGTAGAAATCGAATGTATGACGATCTCTTAGGTCATACAATAATATACTAATAATATAGTAACATCGAGTGGTAACCAAGGGGCAACAGTATAAGCATAAGTATAATACTAATGTACTCGTGTCCGTGTCATAAAATGGTAAAATGTCATATGTATTATGTATAAATGCATCATCCAACGTGTGTCCAGCAACGACACACAAAATCATAATAAAACCTGAGTGCCCAGCATCGACACTCTAAAATATCATGAAAACCATGTTCGACAGCGACACATAAATCTCATATCTCGGGCTCCGTCAGTCCGGATCGGCCCTATATCTATTTGATCTCACGACTATGGTCGGTATCCTCCGGATATCCGCCATGCCAAACTATCACCGGTCAGTAGTGCTCCACTACCGGGCTTAACGTCTCTCTATACGATCTTCTTGTCCCGGGATACCACACCGGGTCCACCATATACCCGTAGACGGTGTCTCCTCCCTCCTCGTGGTGGGTAATCATATATCATATATGCTCTAGAACCGAGAAATTTCATGGTGGACGTCATACATCATATAAAGAAAAACCACATTTTTCTTTTAAAAAGGAGCATAAGTTTTCAATTTTAAATGCGGTTTCCCAAATCCAGAAATCTCATGAAATACCGAAATCTCAAAATCATGATTCAATAAGAAAATAATGAATATTGACATAAAGCCCCTCAACAGTGCATAAACAAAATGTATATATGAATGCATGCGGTATTTAAGTAAGGAATGCAATATCTAAATTAGCAAGTGAGATCATGATGCTAAATAATACTAGTAAATTACAAATTTTCAGATAGTACGAGTGAAGTAACGATTCTCTAATATGTACGTGGTATGGCAATTTCCGATGATGATGTGTGTGAGCCAGCCAGTAAGTATACGTGTAACATACGCATCATTGGTAATGGTGCATGTATTCTAGCAGACGAGATCATGACAGCAAATGAAAGCACATGTATATATGCAATGCAATGAGAATAACATGAACATAGCTGAAAAGTAACAGTAAACGCAACACATAAAATATCTATATCTATATACGAGCCATACAGTTATAATATTTAAAATAGCATGAATCTTTGTTTTTAGAAAAGTAGGGAATACAGTGTTTTTGAAAAAAGAAATATCATTTTGAAAATCCGTAGCGTCCCTAGGTTTGCTATTTGAAAATACCCACGATTCGTTAGTTTTGAAAATAGGTATGACTCGAACTTTATTCTAACACCTACTTAAGTAATTAAGAAACTAAACTAAAACAGTGTCGAAAGTGAATAGAAATCTATACATATCCGAGTCGATATATCTAACAGTCGGTGATCCAGCCTCATAGCATCACCTATGGTATAATCTATCATACGGCATTCTCGAGTCAAGAGTGCGGATCAATCATCATATTTATATCTCATACGGTATAGTCCATCATACGGCATTCTCAAGTTAAGAGTGCGGATTAATTATCATATATATATCTCGTACGGTATAGTCCGTCGTACGACATCCTCAAACTCGAGGGTGCGGGTCAAATATCATATATATCATAATTCGTACGGTATCATCCATCGTACAATATCAAAACCAAGGGTACGGATCTAATATCACGTACAATCTATTATCTTATCGAGCCACATGTTATCGCATGTTATGTGTATATCGCCCAACGATATTTTAATATATCAGAATATATCATATCATATACGAGGTCTCACTCGATCATATATTATACCTCACGACATCATGTCTGATCATATCGACTCATATCCATTAACAAATAATATCCTCATCTCACGTGTGTGTGTGTATATATATATGAACAAACAAACAAACACACACACACACACACGCACACTTATACACACAAATAAACACACATATAAATACCAAGTGTGTGTGCGCGTGCGCGTGTGTGTGTGACAACACAGATCCTAAGGTTCACTACAAAGATAAAAGAGGCTAAGGTTATACCTTCGTACGAATACGCTTATTCTAATCCTACGGTCTCCTAAAACCCTATTTGCTAAGTATCCAAGTCTTGCATCAACACATCTATATAATAATTATATAACCTATTCTACGGTTGCAGGGGTGGTATACGCCATCCACCCAACTTCTCCTGTAGATATACATCTACTCACATTTAATCCTCGCTCTAGTCGATCCCGATAGATGCCTTGCCTTCCTTCGTCATCCTAAAAATCCACGCGCTTGTACCTACAAATCAAAACACATCGTATCGCATCAAAATCACATTCGAAAACCGACACGACATGCGAAGCACGCATAGATTAGAACCTATGGTCAACGTGTGCTAAAACAATGAAATACTCTCTGACGCCAACGTGCGAACGTCGAACGACTAAATTACATCAAGAAATCCAAAAATCCAAGATTTAAATATCGGAAAACATTGACAAACCAACTCAAAATACTCCCAGATTTTGGCATAGGTAATCTAGGACAAAACTAACAATACAGTAACTAAGTTATAAGGAGTGTGAGATACATGCCAAACCCCAACATCTAATGTCACGCCCCGCTTCCCGGTGTACGGGCAGAGGATGCGACTGGCCGCTACGTATTTACTCCGAAGTAAATACGCTAAGCGTAACTAAGCAATATAAAGTAAAATACACAAGAGGCAAAATATATAATTGAACAGCAACTTTATTTATTAACATTCTTTTACAGTATATGGAAAAGTAAATACATCTGAATGAAAACAAATGCCTAATCAGTGGCATAACATAAATGGAAAGTACTGATATGGAATGTGTATAATGAATCTAAAGCTCTGGGTCGTAGGCTAGCTGATCCAAGTCCTCGCTGGTAGGCTCGATCTCCTGAAGGTCCGAATCACCTGACAACATTCCAAAGAAGAAAGAGAAGGAATGTCGTCAGCGAACAATCACTCGGTAAGTCTAAAAAATAGGGGAGAAAAAGAATAGACACATACACAGAGAGAGTGTGTATTGTTATTAATCTTGATTTAAATGGTTAACGCTCTTATTTGTAGCTTGGTACAGAAGAGGCCAGTGTATACGAGAGGAGTCTCTATATGCCAGAGACTAAGGGCAAGTGGAGCACAAGGAACCGTTTATGCCACGGTACAACAGCAACGGAAATACAGGTTATGTGTATTATGGTTACAGTCTCGTGTCACTTCTAACATCTTCCGTACCAATCTACCCCTTATAAAACCCCGAGATGTCCTGATTGTATTGTTTGTATTGTATTACAACTTGTATTGTCTTGTAATATAGATTGTATAATGGGATGACTTGCCGAAACTATGATATCAGTAAATGGATGTGACTGGAGAATCATGTAAATGGAAGTATATCCATGGTTCGGTTCGGTCAATACAGATTGAATAGATTGAATATATGGATTCATATTGAATGGTAGTTTGTACTTGAATCATATTCAAGTCAGATTATTTAGAATGAGGCTCAGTCTGAGTCAGAGCAATTATAAAAGAAATTGAAGTCCTGATTGTTTTGATGTTATCGGTAATCGCTGCAAATGGGCAGTTGGATTTGTGTCTTTTTTTCAAAGACGATTATCTTGTTGATAACATCGTTTGTTAAGTTGTCTACCTTAAATAGGCAAGCACCCATATCTCCGGCTCCCTGAGGCTCAAGAGACGGGTCCCACTTAAACCTATGTTTATTAGGGTCCTTATTGTAATTTAGTATAACTTGAGGGGGTTCTCTGAAAAATAGTTTTAATATATTTTCAAAATAAACCTCAAGTATTTATTTATCGTATTTAGGGTTTTCATAGATGTCATTTTTTTTATAAGATGAGATATTCTTGTGGATATAAATCTAAATTGAATAGTATATGGTATTTTTATGTAAATTTATATTTGCCCCAAAATATTGTTTTCAAGCAATCGTGCTATATCAAGATGCGTGTTGTGAGAGGTCGGTCATTACCTGTGAGATTTTTCTAAAGATAATATAAGCAAATATGATAAAAGACATCGTATGTAAAATTTATGATAATTAAACGTAAAAGTGCAATAAAAATTACATAACATGGTATTTTTGTGAAATACATAAATTAGCGAAAATATGGTTTTAAATGTTTACCATTAATTTTATTTTTGAGAAAAACCATATATAAAATTTACTATAATTTTTCCATGTTTTAATAATTAATAAACTAATTATCGATAAGGTTTATTTAACCGTAGAATAATTACATTTATTCCGGCAAAAGTTGTCCCGGTCATGATAATCGCCTTATGACTTAGTTCAATATGTCCAAGCATGAATCCAGGGTTGTTCGTTATCCCGTGATTTTATCATGAATGATAACTGCTAAAAATTCGTTATATTATTATAGTTTAATATTATTTTTTAATCATCATACTCAAAAAATAGATAATACAGTTAAAACTTTATAATTAGGTCCTAAAATATTTTTCACAGATAGATATTTTCATGATGAAAATAACAAGGGGTCAATTGTTGAGAGATCTTATCTAAAATGATCTAGCAAAATAAAATTCGGTGAACGTCAGGTTGTACGAGAAAATAGATATATTGAAGCCGAGAATTTTTCTACCTCTGAGACTTGGCCCAGAGTGTAGAAGACTCAAAGAGGAAGCTCTGAAAATGTTTTAGGATTTTTTTGTCGAACTGATATTTTGTGGTGAATTTTAGAAGTTCAGGGCTATTTATAGGGATTTATGGGATTAAATTATTATTATTATTTTGACTGCTACAGTAATTGACCAAATCCAACCGTTGATTTGATCAGATCCGACGGCCCACGTTTATCATGTGTGAACAGTGGTGGGGCCCGGCTGGTTGTTGTGGGTGTTTCTTGACCGTTGGATCGTTGATCCGACGGTCCAGATTAAAGGCGGCTATATATATATATATATTTAAATAATATATATATATATATATATATATATTATAATAAAAAAATATTGGAAAGATTTGGGCCATTGATTTTTAAATCTGATGGTCCAGATTTATTTCAGCTTAAAAAAAAATTATTTTTATTATTTAAGAATGTTTTAAAAATTGTTTTTGGCTTCTAAAAATTATTTAAAAATAGTAAAAAATATTTTTAAAATCTGAAAAAATTATGTGAAATGTATTTTGATATTTTATGTCTTTTGCATCCAAATTTGGTCTAAAATAGATCTTCTTATCGGTTATAAATGTTTTCCCTTCGATAAAAAAAACATTTAAATTCTTAAAAATTCCCAAAAATTCCTAAAAATTCCTAAAAATCATATTAATTTATTTTAATCAAGGAAAAATATTTTTAAAGTGTTTTATACCAATAGAAACAGTAAAATAATTGTTTTGACATCGAGAAAAATTATAAAACGTTTTTATTACGTATCTAGGGTTCACAGTCGTTACAGTCTACCCTCCTTGAAATAATTTCTTCCTCGAAATTTACAATTATATAAAGAATAATTTACAAATAAGAAAGGGTATCTTGCACGCATGTCATCCTCACGTTCCCACGTTGATTCTCCTGGTGTGTCTTTTCTCCACATCATTCGAACCAAGTTGACTTCCTTGTTCCGAAGTGACTTCACTTTCCTGTCCAGGATCTCCACAGGTTGCTGCTCACAAGATAAGTCGGGCTGTACAGTTAGCTCGGAATGATCGAGGATGTGGCTAGGGTCACTCACATACCTTCTGAGTTGGGATATGTGAAACACATTGTGCACTCCTTCCAATAAAGGTGGAAGTGCCAAACGGTATGCCACTTCACCAACTCGTTCGAGTATGTCGAACGGTCCAATATATCTTGGACTTAGCTTACCTGTCTTCCAAATCGAATCACTCCGCGGTTCGGAGATATCTTTAAGAATACATGATCTCCTGGCTCGAACTCTAAGTGACGTCGCTTTGCATCAGCCCAGTGCTTCTGTCGATCTTGGGCTATGCGCATCTTTTCTTTGATAGTACGAACCGCATCAACAGTTTCTACTATCATCTCATGTCCAAGAAGTTCTCTATCTCCGATGTCGTCCCAACTTAATAGTGATCAACACTTCCTTCCATAAAGTGCTGCAAAAGGTGCTATTCCGATGCTTGCTTGGTAGCTGTTGTTGTATGAAAACTCCACAAGATGTAGGTGATCTTCCCACGATCCTCCAAAGTCTAACATACATGCTCTAAGCATATCCTCCAAGATCTGAATAGTTCGCTCAGACTGACCATCAGTTTGTGGATGATAAGCCGTGCTGAAGTTCGGACTTGTTCCTAAGCTTGCTTGCAGACTCTACCAAAATTGCGATCGGAACCTGGTGTCACGATTGGAGACAATGCAGACCGGTACTCCATAAAGTCGCACAATTTCCTCCATGTACTTCCTTGCTAATGTCTCAGTTGATTGGCCAACTCGAAATGGGATGAAGTGAGCCGACTTTGTGAGTCGATCCACAATAACCCATACTGCATCGTTACTCTTTGTGCTGCGAGGAAGTGCAGTCACAAAATCCATTATGATGTGTTGCCACTTCCATTCTGAGATTGGTAAAGGTTGAAGTAATCTAGCAGTCCTGTGATGTTCAGCTTTTACTTGCTGACACACCAAGTATTTAGCGACGCTTTTGGCTACTTCACACTTCATTCCATGCCACCAGTAATTCTGACGTAGATCTTTGTACATCTTTGTACCTCCAGGGTGTACTGAGTAGGGAGAGCTGTGAGCTTCTTTCATTAACTCTTCCTGAACAGAACCTTTTGGTACACATAATCTGCTGCCGTATCTCAAAGATCCGTCTTCATGGATGATGAAGTCTGTTCTGAGTCCATTCTCTACTTGTTCTCTGATCTTTTGCAACTTAGCATCACTTGTTTGAGCTGCTTTGATCTGATTGACAATAGTAGATTGAACTTGTAAGTTCATCAAACTTGAAGCGTTACCTGGCATGACTACTTCAATCTCCAGCTGATGTACGTCTTGTTGAAGCTTCCATTGAGCGGTGAGATGCATTGCTAATGGTTGGCGACTAAGAGCATCAAGTACCATATTCACCTTCCCTGGGTGATATTGCAGGTGGATGTCGAAGTCCGCCATGAGTTCTAACCATCATCTTTGCCGCATATTTAACTCTTTCTGAGTAAACACATATTTCAGACTCTTGTGATCTGTGTATATGTTCACTTGCTCACCAAGAAGATAATGGCGCCAAATCTTGAGAGCAAAGATAACGGCTGCCAATTCCAAATCATGCGTCGGATAATTGCGCTCATGAATCTTCAGTTGTCTTGAAGCATAAGCCACAACTCTTCCATGGTGATGTAGAACACATCCTAATCCCTTACCGGATGCATCGCAGTATACTTCGAAACCTCCAGTTTGATCCGGTATAACGAGAATAGGTGCCGATGTCGGCTTTGACTTGAGTTCTATGAAAACTTGTTCGAATGCTTCCGACCACACGAATTCTTCATCTTTACGTGTGAGCTTGGTCAGGGGTGTTGCTATCTTCGAAAAACCTTCAATGAACCTTCTGTAATATCCAGCTAGACCTAAAAAAACTTCGAATGTCCTTCACTAACTTTGGTGTCGGCCATTCGCTTACTGCTGAAACTTTTGCTGGATCCACAGAGATTCCTTCACCTGATACGATATGTCCAAGAAAACAACCTTGATTTAGCCAAAACTCGCACTTGCTGTATTTGGCATATAGTTGATGTTGTCGTAGAGTTTCCAGGACAATTCGTAGGTGTTCGGCATGTTCTTTCCGACTCTTAGAATACACCAGGATGTCGTCGATGAAGATGACAACGAACCTGTCTAAGTACTCCTGGAAAACCTGATTCATTAGGTTCATGAATATTGCTGGTGCGTTGGTCACTCCAAATGGCATCACAAGAAATTCGTAATGTCCATAACGAGTTCTGAAAGCCGTTTTGTGGATATCAGACTCCTTGACCTTCACCTGATGATAACCTGAACGAAGATCTAACTTAGAGAATACACAAGATCCACTTAGCTGATCGAATAAATCATCGATGCGTGGAAGTGGATACTTGTTCTTTATGGTTACTTCGTTCAAGGCTCTATAATCGATGCACATTCTGTATGAACCTCCTTCTTGTTCACAAGGAGTACTGGTGATCCCCAACTTGATGTGCTGGGACGAATCCATCCTTTCGCCAATAATTCGTCCAACTGAGTTCGGACCTCCTTCAAACCTTCCGGACTTAACCGATAAGGTGCTTTGATCACTGGTTGTGCTCCTGGTACTAAATCAATGCTGAATTCAAGAGCTCGATCGGGAGGCAAACCTGATATATCGTCAGGAAACACATCGTCGAACTCTCGAACCACTTCTGGCCTTGATTCTTCCTCTGCTTGAGTTGCTGCGATCACTGCTTCTTTAGGCTTCGCCTTGTAAGTACTTGGCTCCAGGGTACAATCTCCACTTTTGAAATAGAAGATTGGATGGTCTGGAATCTCGAATACCACCCTCCTTTTACGACAGTCAATGGTAGCATAGAATGTTCCGAGCCAATCCATTCCTAGAACCACATCGAAGTTCGGTATATCCAGCATTTTGAAATCAGCATAGAATTCTCTGCTGCAGACGACTACTGGACACAAGCTGTATCCCATTGTTGCCTTTAGAACGCTGTTCCCGGAACTGACATTCCAGCTGGATATAAGCAGTGTGACTGGAATCGCATGAGTTCGGACGAACCGTTGCGACATAAAACAGTGAGATGCTCCAGTATCGAATAGTGCTAGTGCAGGGAGTGAGGCTACTAAGATTGTACCTAAGATATGTGGGATATGTTTTAGGTATAGGTAAAAATATGTGGGTTGGTATTAATACTGAAAGAAAAATTTGAGAAGAAAGGGTTACCAGTGATACCTTGGCCAGTGGCCTCAGCTTCTTCCATGGTCATCGTGAAAGCCTGTCGCCGTGGTACATTCCTCCTGGCTGGAGGAGCATTCCTCATAACATTCCATTGAGCTTGATGGAACTGATGAGGAGGAGGTGCAATTGGTGTTCCCCTAGGTGGTGGAGCAGGGAGAGCGAATCTTGGAGCAGGTGCTTGAAGGGCTGGTCGCTGCTGATATGTGATTGCTGGCCTGGGTGTAGCATATGGATTTTGTCTTTGGGGACAAGACTCAATACCATGAGTAGCTGAGCCGCAGACTAAGCAAAGACGGTTGGCTCTCCGGCAGTCTTTCATCAGATGCCCATCTTTCTTGTAGTAGTTACAAAAGTCTGGGCTAGGACGGTTGTTCGGTACACCCGGTCTCCTTGGCACAAAAGATGGCCTTGACGAGGCTCCTCCTACCATCTGGTTGACAGGGCGCTTAACTCTTGCAGACTGAGGTCTGCCCCTCTCCTTTACCACTGCCTCATAACGGCGGGCAGCTTTCAGAGCCAATTCATGAGTCGGAAAATCTCCTGTGGCCAGTGCAGCCTGGATCTCCGAATCCAAACCTTGTTGAAATCGACGGGCTCTGATCTCATCCATCGGTATCAGGTGTGCCGCAAATCGACTGAGCATGGTGAACTCAGTGTCATACTCATCTACTGACTTGGTCCACATCGAACCTTGTTGCAGATGGATGAATTGCTGTTCCATGTCGAACCTGGCAGTCTCAGGGAAGTACTTTGCGTCGAACATGTCGCGGAAAGTCTTCCATTTGATGGGTTGTTCAAGACGGCTTTCTTCCGCCTTCCACCAATTCCGTGCATTGTCCGTGAGCTGCAGTTTCGCAACACGGACCAAAGCTCCCTCTGGCACTTGTGCCGCTGCCAGATCATCTTCGATACTCTGAGCCCATTCCTTAGCTTTCAGTGGGTTCTCCTTTCCTGAGAACTGTTTGGGGTGCAAAGCCCTGAATTGCTTCACCCCAGGTGTTTTTGTCTCGGGACGGTTCATTAAAAGAGTAGTCTGCTGCTGCTGTCTTTCTAGGAGGCTGCGGATCACCTCAAGTAGAACCGTCTGCTCGTTGAGCGGGGTAGTTACGGTAGGTGTGAGTGGTAGTGGTGGAGGTGTGTTGTTGACATTCGTACTGGTGTTGTTTGGGGAATCCATAACCTTGAATGAAAAATTCGGGTTATGACAGATTCAAAGTTTATGAAATTGGAAGATTCAAGGAATATGAATTGTAAATAATATTTTCAGTTGCTAATTCTTGTGTTTTATATTGCTTAGTATGTCCCACGCAGAACTGAACTGCATGGTAGTGTTCCATACAGCTCTGGCCAACATGGGCCACCAACAAAATCTATCACGCCCCGCTTCCCGGTGTACGGGCAGAGGACGCGACTGGCCGTTACGTATTTACTCCGAAGTAAATACGCTAAGCGTAACTAAGCAATATAAAGTAAAATACACAAGAGGCAAAAGATATAATTGAACAACAACTTTATTTATTGACATTCTTTTACAGTACATGGAAAAGTAAATACATCTGAATGAAAACAAATGCCTAATCAGTGGCATAACATAAATGGAAAGTACTGATATGGAATGTGTATAATGAATCTAAAGCTCTGGGTCGTAGGCTAGCTGATTCAAGTCCTCCCTGGTAGGCTCGATCTCCTGAAGGTCCTAATCACCTGACAACATTCCAAAGAAAAAAGAGAAGGAATGTCGTCAGCGAACAATCGCTCGGTAAGTCCCAAAAATAGGGGAGAAAAAGAATAGACAGAGAGAGAGAGTGTGTGTGTGTGTGTATTGTTATTAATCTTGATTTATATGGTTAACGCTCTTATTTGTAGCTTGGTACAGAAGAGGCCAGTGTATACGAGAGGAGTCTCTATATGCCAGAGACTAAGGGCAAGTGGAGCACAAGGAACCGTTTATGCCACGGTACAACAGCAACGGAAATACAGGTTAGGTGTATTATGGTTACAGTCTCGTGTCACTTCTAACATCTTCCGTACCAATCTACCCCTTATAAAACCCCGAGATGTCCTGATTGAATTGTTCGTATTGTATTACAACTTGTATTGTCTTGTAATATAGATTGTATAATGGGATGACTTGCCGAAACTATGATATCAGTAAATGGATATGACTGGAGAATCATGTAAATGGAAGTATATCCATGGTTCGGTTTAGTCAATACAGATTGAATAGATTGAATATATGGATTCATATTGAATGGTAGTTTGTACTTGAATCATATTCAAGTCAGATTATTTAGAATGAGACCCAGTTTGAGTCAGAGCAATTATAAAAGAAATTGAAGTCCTGATTGTTTTGATATTATCGGTAACCGCTGCACATGGGTGGCAGGATTTGTGTCTTTTTTTCAAAGACGATTACCCTGTTGATAACATTGTTTGTTAAGTTGTCTACCTTAAATAGGCAAGCACCCATATCTCCGGCTCCCTGAGGCTCAAGAGACGGGTCCCACTTAAACCTATGTTTACTAGGGTCCTTATTGTAATTTAGTATAACTTGAGGGGGTTCTATGAAAAATAGTTTTAATATATTTTCAAAATAAACCTCAAGTATTTATTTATCATATTTAGGGTTTTTATAGATGTCATTTTTTTATAAGATGAGATATTCTTGTGGATATAAATCTAAATTGAATAGTATATGGTATTTTTATGTAAATTCATATTTGCCCCAAAATATTGTTTTCAAGCAATCGTGCTATATCAAGATGTGTGTTGTGAGAGGTTGGTCATTACCTGTGAGATTTTTCTAAAGGTAATATAAGCAAATATAAAAGACATCGTATGTAAAATTTATGGTATTTAAACGTAAAAGTGCAATAAAAGTTACATAGCATGGTATTTTTGTGAAATACATAAATTACCAAAAATATGGTTTTAAATGTTTACCATTAATTTTATTTTTGAGAAAAACAATATATAAAATTTACTATAATTTTTCCATGTTTTAATAATTAATAAACTAATTATCGATAAGGTTTATTTAACCGTAGAATAATTACATTTATTCCGGCAAAAGTTGTCCCGGTCATGATAATCGCCTTATGACTTAGTTCAATATGTCCAAGCATGAATCCAGGGTTGTTCGTTATCCCGTGATTTTATCATGAATGATAACTGCTAAAAATTCGTTATATTATTATAATTTTATATTGTTTTTTAATCATCATAATCAAAAAATAGATAATACAGTTAAAAATCCATAATTAGGTCCTAAAATATTTTTCGCAGATAGATATTTTCATGATGAAGATAACAAGGGGTCAAGTGTTGAGAGATCTTACCTGAAATGATCTAGGAAAATAAAATTCGGTGAACGTCGGGTTGTACGAGAAAATAAATAACTTGAAGCCGAGAATTTTTCTACCTCTGAGACTTGTCCCAGAGTGTAGAAGACTGAAAAGGGAAGCTCTGGAAATGTTTTGGAATTTTTTTGTCGAATTAATATTTTGTGGTGAATTTTAGAAGTTCAGAGTTATTTATAGGGATTTATGGGATTAAATTATTATTATTATTTTGACTGCTACAGTAATTGACCAAATCCAACCGTTGATTTGATCAGATCCGACGGCCCACGTTTATCACGTGTGAACAGTGGTGGGACCCGGCTGGTTGTTGTGGGTGTTTCTTGACCGTTGGATCGTTGATCCGACGGTCCAGATTAAAGGAGGATATATATATATATATTTAAATAATATATATATATATATATTATAATAAAAAAAATATCGGCAAGATCTGGGCCGTTGATTTTTAAATCTGACGGTCCAGATTTATTTCAGCTTAAAAAAATAAAATAAAATTATTTTTATTATTTAAAAATGTTTTAAAAATTGTTTTTGGCTTCTAAAAATTATTTAAAAATAGTAAAAAATATTTTAAAAATTTGAAAAAATTATATAAAATGTATTTTGATATTTTATGTCTTTTTCAACCAAATTTGGTCTAAAATAGATCTTCTTATCGGTTATAAAAATTTTCCCTTCGATAAAAAAAAAATTTAAATTCTTAAAAATTCCCAAAAATTCCTAAAAATTCCTAAAAATCATATTAATTTATTTTAATAAAGGAAAAATATTTTTAAAGTGTTTTCTACTAATATAAACAGTGAAATAATTGTTTTGACATCGAGAAAAATTATAAAACGTTTTTATTACGTATCTAGGGTTCACAGTCGTTACAGTCTACCCTTCTTGAAATAATTTCGTCCTCAAAATTTAAAATTATATAAACACTAATTTACAAATAAGAAAGGGTGTCTTGCACGCATGTTATCCTCACGTTCCCACGTTGATTCTCCTGGTGTGTCTTTTCTCCACATCAATCGAACCAAGTTGACTTCCTTGTTCCGAAGTGACTTCACTTTCCTGTCCAGGATCTCCACAGGTTGCTGCTCACAAGATAAGTCGGGCTGTACAGTTAGCTCGGAATGATCGAGGATGTGGCTAGGGTCACTCACATACCTTCTGAGTTGGGATATGTGAAACACATTGTGCACTCCTTCCAATAAAGGTGGAAGTACCAAGCGGTATGCCACTTCACCGACTCGTTCGAGTATGTCGAACGGTCCAATGTATCTTGGACTTAGCTTACCTGTCTTCCAAATCGAATCACTCCGCGGTTCGGAGATATCTTTAAGAATACGTGATCTCCTGGCTCGAACTCTAAGTGACGTTGCTTTGCATCAGCCCAGTGCTTCTGTCGATCTTGGGCTATGCGCATCTTTTCTTTGATAGTACGAACCGCATCAACAGTTTCTACTATCATCTCAGGTCCAAGAAGTTCTCTATCTCCGATATCGTCCCAACTTAATGGTGATCGACACTTCCTTCCATAAAGTGCTGCAAAAGGTGCTATTCCGATGCTTGCTTGGTAGCTGTTGTTGTATGAAAACTCCACAAGATGTAGGTGATCTTCCCACGATCCTCCGAAGTCTAACATACATGCTCTAAGCATATCCTCCAAGATCTGAATAGTTCGCTCAGACTGACCATCAGTTTGTGGATGATAAGCCGTGCTGAAGTTCGGACTTGTTCCCAAGCTTGCTTGCAGACTCTACCAAAATTGCGATCGGAACCTGGTGTCACGATCAGAGACAATGCAGACCGGTACTCCATAAAGTCGCACAATTTCCTCTATGTACTTCCTTGCTAATGTCTCAGTTGATTGGCCAACTCAAAATGGGATGAAGTGAGCCGACTTTGTGAGTCGATCCACAATAACCCACACTGCATCGTTACCCTTTGTGCTGCGAGGAAGTGCAGTCACAAAATCCATTGTGATGTGTTTCCACTTCCATTCTGGGATTGGTAACGGTTGAAGTAATCCAGCAGTCCTGTGATGTTTAGCCTTTACTTGCTGACACACCAAGCATTTAGCGACGCTTTTGGCTACTTCACACTTCATTCCATGCCACCAGTAATTCTGACGTAGATCTTTGTACATCTTTGTACCTCCAGGGTGTACTGAGTAGGGAGAGCTGTGAGCTTCTTTCATTAACTCTTCCCGAACAGAACCTTTTGGTACACATAATCTGCTGCCGTATCTCAAAGATCCGTCTTCATGGATGATGAAGTCTGTTCTGAGTCCATTCTCTACTTGTTCTCTGATCTTTGGCAACTTAGCATCACTTGCTTGAGCTGTTTTGATCTGATTGACAATAGTATATTGAACTTGTAAGTTCATCAAACTTGAAGCGTTACTTGGCATGACTACTTCAATCTCCAGCTGATGTACGTCTTGTTGAAGCTTCCACTGAGCGGTGAGATGCATTGCTAATGGTTGGCGACTAAGAGCATCAGGTACCACATTAACCTTCCCTGGGTGATATTGCAGGTGGATGTCGAAGTCTGCCATGAGTTCTAACCATCGTCTTTGCCGCATATTTAACTCTTTCTGAGTAAACACATATTTCAGACTCTTGTGATCTGTGTATATGTTCACTTGCTCACCAAGAAGATAATGGCGCCAAATCTTGAGAGCAAAGATAACGGCTGCCAATTCTAAATCATGCGTTGGATAATTGCGCTCATGAATCTTCAGTTGTCTTGAAGCATAAGCCACGACTCTTCCGTGCTGATGTAGAACACATCCTAATCCCTTACCGGATGCATCGCAGTATACTTCGAAACCTCCAGTTTGATCCGGTATAACGAGAATAGCTGCCGATGTTGGCTTTGACTTGAGTTCTACGAAAACTTGTTCTCATGCTTCCGACCACACGAATTCTTCATCTTTACGTGTGAGCTTGGTCAGGGGTGTTGCTATCTTCGAAAAACCTTCAATGAACCTTCTGTAATATCCAGCTAGACCTAAAAAAACTTCGAATGTCCTTCACTGACTTTGGTGTCGGCCATTCGCTTACTGCTGAAACTTTTGCTGGATCCACAGAGATTCCTTCACCTGATATGATATGTCCAAGAAAACCAACTTGATTTAGCCAAAACTCGCACTTGCTGTATTTGGCATATAGTTGATGTTGTCGTAGAGTTTCCAGGACAATTCGTAGGTGTTCGGCATGTTCTTTCCGACTCTTAGAATACACCAGGATGTCGTCGATGAAGATGACAACGAACATGTCTAAGTACTCCCGGAAAACCTGATTCATTAGGTTCATGAATATTGCTGGTGCGTTGGTCACTCCAAATGGCATCACAAGAAATTCGTAATTGTTTACCGCCGGAAGCTGGGAAGACTGAACGTCTTGCCTGAATCTGGGGGCAGATGCTAATTGGTGCTATCCGTCCACCTCTCAAAAGATGCCAAGTTGATTTATGGCACCATGTATCGAAGGTTTAAACGGATGCGGCCGATGTAGCAGACTTCGTCAGATATGGCTTTGGCAAATCACTTCCTTGTCTTGATCCTGCTTTTATTTGCGGTGGATGTACTTTGATCTGGTAGGAGTATTTCGACCCTTTTGTCCATTCGCCGTCGTTTGGCCTTTTTAAATATGGCCATCTCGCGCTCCCGATCAGCTTTGCTTTTTAGACGGGCTTTGGTAAGGAATGCGTCAATCATTTCGTCTGATGGTCCTAGAAGTTCCGGCTCAAGATCTGCCCCCAATTTCTTTGCGTCAGGAGCTTCTTCACCGTTTATTAATGAGTGAGAGATCATATGGCAGCTTGCCACATAATCCTCGGGTTTATCTGACGAGTCTTCTCCATTGTCATCACCTCCGTCCTCAAGGACGTGGTTGAGGAATTCTTGGAGTGTGACTGGGGTCCGCACCTTCTGATTATATTCTTCCAGCGCGTCAATATGTTTTTGCAAGTCCGTGCGTTTGTCATCGGGTTTCACGGGCTTCTTGGTTTTCTTTTTGGAAGACTTTGACGGCTGGGTATGAGCGCTTTGACCGTCGCCACCAGTTTTTGGAATTAGGCGCGGCTTCAGCATTCCCTCGATAATCTCGGGTTCCAGCAGATTCTTCCACCGGATTGCCGGGCATGTTTGGAGATTTCTCAACATTCTTTTATTTTTTGCTGAAAGAGCGACCTCCCATGGAGTTTCTTCAATGAAAGAGCATGATGCCCCCGGCGTGTTTGGGAGCGTGTGGCTGTGGTGGGTTCATCTTCCAATTCTCGGATAGGGAAAATTTACCCTGTTGGTATTGATCTTCAATCCAGCCTTTAAAGACGAAGCAATCCTCAATTGGATGGTTTACTGTTTGATGGTAAGGGAAATAATTGGGACTATTAGCCTCGCCGGGTTGCAACGGTCGTTTTGGATCCGGCAGATTGATGAGTCTGTTGCGCACTGCCAGCTCGAACAGTCTCCTCGTTTTATCCTGGGAGTAAGGACATCCCAGTCTCTCCTCGAGGGACGGGCATGGACGTACGTTGTTTTGGCGAACAACCGGCTTTAAGTTGCTCGGCCGTTGTTGAGTGTTGGCGACGAAGGTTGCTTTCCCCTTCCCTTTTTCGTTTCGTGGCTCTGGCTTCGAAGAGGAAGGCCTGTGGCCCATCTGGTCCATTTGAGCCAGCTTGTCAATCAAGGCCTGGAAAGTGGTCGGCTTGAAAAACATCATGAACTGTGAAATAGTTGCATGAGGGTCTAGGGTGCCCACGAACATACCCACTGCTGGTGCTTCTTCGATGCGCTGTTCGCACTTTGACCACAGATTTCGCCATCGGATTGCGTATTGAACCCACGTCTCGCCCGGCTTCACCCTGGCATTGATCAACGCCGTTATTGGGGTGCGTTCACTGGCACTTGCGAATCGCTGGGTGAACAACAACTCCATTTCTGCGAAAGTTTTGACGGAGTCGTTTGGAAGTTCGGAGTACCATTCAAATGCCGTCTCCGACAAGCTGCCAACGAATTGACGGAGCAAAAGCTTATCATCGCCCCCGGTGTTGCCGCACAGAGCTCTGAACTGGGCGACATGCTGGTGGGGATTGCCTGTCCCCTTGTATACGTGGAATTTGGGGATTGTGTATCCCGGCGGGTATTTTATCTGGTCATACCAGCCCGGATATGGTCATTCAGTTTTGACGACTTGGCCGGCCGCTTCATTTTCCTGGTGAACTCTTATTTGCTGAGCAATATAGTCATCCAGTGCAGCTTTGGAAATAGTTTCCTCCTTGGCTGTTGACAGAGCCGGCAGAGAATTCGATATTTCTCCTCTGTCATCTTCAATTATCACTGGAGGATCTTCGGCTGGGGGATCCGGCTGTATCATCATCCCGGCCATATCTTGGAAGAGAAGTGCCATTCGCTTTATGTTAGCCGCTTGCTCCGCGGCTTCTTTGTCCTTCTTTTCGAGGACTCTGCGAAGGAAGTCAGCATCGGTTTCTTGTTCATAACGCTGCTCCGATGATGCCTCCGGGCTTTCTTTTGGTCCGGTGAGTGCGGCCATCGCAATCAGCGTCTCCTAAAGCTTCTGCAGCTGCTGTTCCTGAGCTCTTTTGATGGATCGGGTGAGTGGTCGGTGGCCCGTAGAAGCGCGGCTATCCTCCTTCCCGGATGCCATGTAGACGGTATGCACCACCATGCCCCCAAACTTAGGGTGTTTGGGCTCAGTGCCTTTGACATTTGTTGCAGGCACGGGGATTTTCTCCGGCCTTCTCCTCTTATGAGCAGTCGAAGTTGAGGGGGTCGTTGTAGTGGGCACCCAAGTCGCTACCGCCTTTTGTGGATTAACAGGACGGTTTTCTTCCTGTCGGACCTTCAGCTTCTTCTATCGGCGGGGATAGTCTTGATCCACTACCAACTAGTGGACTTGTCGCCAGACCTTGTAGATTTTAGAGGACAGCCGCTGAGGGGACTGTTCTGTCTTTGCTTCCGCAACATTCTCCACCGGAGGAGGAGATCTTTTCAATACGGCGGTACGGGAATTCCTGCGTACCTTGTTCAGCAGTTCGAAGCTGTTCCCGGTTGGAATAGCAGCATTAATTTCCGCTGTTGGGGCTGGTGGAGTTAGACCAGAATGGGAGTTTCCCCCGACCTTCCTTACCCGGCACCAGTGGCGACGTCGAGCGTGTCGAGCTGATGGAGTTGGTTCGGTGACAGGGATGGCTTTGCCTTGCCTCCTGTTCAGGTGAGAGGCTGTTGCTGGTGTCAGCCTGTTGAAAACTGTTGTCCTTTGAATAGCAGGAGCGGGAGTGGGAGTTGGGACAGTCAGTCTTGTAAAGACCGACCCTTTGGCGGGAGAATCCGCTTTGACGACTTCACGAGCAGGGTTGGTTACTCCCTTCGGAATAACCTTTTCTTGAGGTGCACGCCTCATCATGGACCCCCCTGAACTTTGGCCCAGTCTGGCGAAGACCGAGGAGCTGGAGCTGGACGACCCGTTGAAAGGGGCCGCAGTAGCTGTAAGCTGACCAAAGACCGACTTCTTGGGAGCTTCTGGTACGAGCACGGGGGTGCTGAAGCTTATCGGCGGAAGCATGGTTCCGAAAAACAATCCCGTAGTGGCTTGAGTGACCTGTTCCATGGGCATCGTGAACAGGGAAGCCGCTTGGGGCCCGTAGGCTATGCCCCTAGTCGAGGCAGGACGTGGGTTGCAGTTGCATGTGGAACACTTTGAGCAGGTGAACACCATTGATCCTTTGCTTTCTTGACCAAGAAAAACGCTAAATCTTAGTACCTCGAAACCCAAGGGCAACCATTAGCAAACCGCGATTAATTCGCAAACACGACACACAAAGTGTGGAGTGGAAAGAGGAAAAGGTCCCACCGGGCGTGCCAGAATCTGTTTACCGCCGGAAGCCGGGAAGACTGAACGTCTTGCCTGAATCTGGGGGCAGATACTAATTGGTATTATCCGTCCACCTCTCCGAAGATGCCAAGTTGATTTATGGCACCATGTATCGAAGGTTTAAACGGATGCGGCCGATATAGCAGACTTTATCAGATTCCCCCTCGTTTGAGGGGTTTTTGATTGTGGGGATGCTCTTCCCTGCAGGCGCAAGCCCCTGCAGTTAATTACGCTACCGCATCACGGTAACAACTTTCTCCTTCTCCATATGATCACTTTGTGTCGTGGGTGTTTGTTTTGTATTTGGTTGCCCGTGGATTGTATACGGAGACTAAGTTATGTTGTCACTCGTAGGGCATGGACTAGTCCAAATCCGTATCTTTCTTAGATTTGGGTTTGGGGGGTTGTGTTTAAGGATATGTTGGGATATTTGAGGCTAAGATCAACTTAAACGTTTGTTAAGGACACGTTAGTCTAATTTTAGACTAAGATCAACTTAACGGGATCGTTTAGATCCGACAAGAGAGCAATTAGACTCTATTGTTTAGTTTAATGACATTGCGGTCGATAGTTAGTTTAAGGACATTACGGTCCATTGTTAGTTTTAAGACATTGCGGTCAAGGTTAAGGACATCATAGTTCGTGAGTTTAAGGATCTCACAGTCCGGTGTTAGTTTTAAGACATCGCGGTTGAGGTTAAGGACATCATAGTCCATGGATTTAAGGACTCCACAGTCCGATATTAGTTTTAAGACATCACGGTCAAGGTTAAGGACATCATAGTCCATGGATTTAAGGACTCCACAGTCCGATGTTAGTTTTAAGACATCACGGTCAAGGTTAAGGATATCATAGTTCGTGGATTTAAGGACTCCACAATCCGATATTAGTTTTAAGACATCACGGTCGAGGTTAAGGACATCATAGTCCATGAGTTTAAGGACCCCGCAGTCCGTAGTAATGTGTGGTTGTCGGGACCCGTCACCTCTCTGACGACGTTGAAGGATTACAACGACAGATATCAGAGGAGTAAAGAGATGTACCCTCGAACCGGGTGTAAATTGATTGGAAGAGCAGATGAGCTCAGTTCAATTTAAATTGAGGACTTATGGCCAGAATTGGGCTAAGTCCAATTAAAAATGTTTAACATTTTATTTTTGTTCTACCTGTCAGGCCTTTATTTGGGCTCTGCCCTTTTAATAATGCTAAGCATTGGGCTTTGACATTTTTTTGTCTTATATTGAATGCATAGCATTTATCAGAACAAAGTATGTTCTGACAGCGCGCCACGTGGCGCACTAGGCGCTTTGCGCCAGTCAAAGAGCGCATTGCGCTTCTGTCGGTTAGCGCACACGAGGAGGACACGTGTCGCGCTTAGCGTTAAGCGCTAGTTTGTTAGCGCACTGTGCTTTTAATTTATGAGTGCGCTGCACTAGTTTATGGGTGCTCCAGTGAGTGACACGTGGCGCGCTTGGCGCTAAGCGCCAACCCAAGAGCGCAGTGCGCTGTTTTCAGGAGCGCAAAGCGTAGATCGTGTCTATGGTTGACACGTGGCGTGTTCTGGCGCTGCGCGCCGGTCCAAGAAGCGCAAAGGCGCAATTCATAAGTGCAAGGCACTGTTCAATAACACAAAGCGCATCTGATCAACTTTAAGATCAAAGAACAAGTTTATGTTCTTCTTTAAAGGAGGCTTTGCCTCAAGATTCAAGAACAAAAGTTCTTGTTTTTATAAAGGCTCTGCCTTTATAGATCAAAAGATCTGTCAATGAAGTAAAATACTTCTTTTATTATTTTTTTGATGATTAGATCTTTTTTCTTTCCTTTAAATCAAAGACCTTGGTCTTTTTATAGATCTAGGATCTTTTTTAGAAGATGATTCTTCTTTTTACGAGATGGATTCATCTCTGTTGTTCAAGAACACAGTTCTTTTTACCTTGAAGATGAAGAAAAATCTTCTTCTTTCTAAGAGCTTGCTCTTCTTTTTGCAGAGGGTTTCTCTCCCTCTTTCTGTGTATTCTCCATTTAGACTTGAAGTCTAGGGTCCTTTATATAGGGCCAAATAATTTGTTAAATCAGTTTTAAGAGATCTTTCTCTGCTTGATTTGGGAATATTTCCCACCGTTAGATCTTTAATCCTAAGGCTTCTGTTTTACAGAAGATAATCTTCTTGTTTTAATAAGATTGAAAAATCTTTCCATAACAGAATTTTAGTTCTGATTAATTAATAATTTATTATTAGTAGATCTTTTGATCTGACGGTGGGAGAATTTTTATTCCAGCGCAGAGCGCAGCGCAAGACACGTGGTGCGAAACGCAAAGCGCAGCGCAACTGTGCTAGCGCGCCCGTGTTCGACACGTGGCACGCAGCGCAGAGCGCAGCGCAACTGTGCTAGCGCGCCCGTGTTCGACACGTGGCGCACGTCACAGAGCGCTGGATCTGAAGCGTTGCTTCAATTTAAATTTTGAATTTTGGAGCAGAGCTTTGCTCTGATTGGGGGTGCGCTGCCTAGGGCGCAGCGCCCCTGGCGCTGGCATGTCTGCTTTTGACACGTGGCGTGCAGCGCGCAGAATCTGAAGCGTTGCTTCAATTTTTACTTTAGATTTTTAATACAGAGCTTTGCTCTTATTGGGAAAAGGATGCGTCGCTTCATTTCAAATCTTGGAATTTGAACAGAGCTTTGCTCTGATTGGGGAAACAAATGCCCCCCACCGTTGCACTTACGTGGCCCAAGCGTGAGTGCAGCGGTGGTCGGATCAACTTTTTGGAAATTGAAATGGCTCTGAATACCTATAAATAGGACCTTTGGTCCCTTTAGATGATTCCCATCTTCTTTCTTGAGAATTTTCTCTTATTCAGAACATTGCTCTTCAATTTAAGAACTTTTCAAGAGTAAAACTCTGTCAAAACTTAGGTAAAGTTTATAAAAACTTTTAATAAACTAGGGTTTTACCCGTTAACAGAGCTTTGCTCTTCATAGATCTTTGATCTAAAGAGAACCCTTTTAGGGTTTTATTAATAGAGCTTTGCCCTCTAAAAGGTTTTTATTTATGATTTCTTAATTCATTAATGGAGCTTTGCTCCTTTCAAATCATATAGAAGAACTCTTAAGAGTTTGTTCATGGATCTTGAAAATAAAAAAAAATGAAATTTTATATTTGATGGGTTATATCATCTTCTTAAAGCAAGGCTCTCAACGTTCTCGGGGAATTTCTTTAAATTCCCCTCATAACTTATTTTGACAGGTGTCACTCCTGTCCGCAGAGCATTGCTCTCGAGGAGTTTAACTCCCTGTGTCTGGTTTTTTCTCATTGCTAATCTTCCAATGATGTTTTTTTCAGGCACTATGGCTGTTCATTTATACAGTCTGAATGAGTTCATTACTTATGAGGATATCCGCGTACAGGGCCGTCACCAAAACCAAGAGTTTACAGATGCCCAATGTGCAGAGATTATGGGCCGTCTGTACGCACGCGTTGGTTGGTTGCTTCCTCGCCGTTCTGCTCTCTTGAAAGTCGTACTGGGAGAAATTTGG
This sequence comes from Agapanthus africanus, assembly GCA_030015575.1. Taxonomy (NCBI): domain Eukaryota; kingdom Viridiplantae; phylum Streptophyta; class Magnoliopsida; order Asparagales; family Amaryllidaceae; genus Agapanthus; species Agapanthus africanus. Next base: position 130,201,947 of record JASDDO010000014.1, on the reverse strand, counting down.
AGAGAACTTCCAGGGTTTCATGAGGCCATGCCGCTTAATGCGCTGGATGATGCCGAAGATAAGGTGCATTCAGTGTACTTGTCAGGGCTGATCTCGAAGAAACGACGAAATAGCCTCATTGATATTCTGCATCAAATTTTTCAACAGACGACAATAATTACTTCGTATCAAAGGGTGGGGGGCATTGCCGAAGATCTTGACATGCGTGAGCGCGAGAGGATGCACACGAGAATGGTCAGAAAGGCCAGAAAGACTCTAGACGGCCTTACTTTCGAATTCCTCAATCCATGCCCTGGATCTGAGGTTTTGCCATTGTAATCATCTTGATGATGTCTTCGTTTATTGCTTTCATAATTGTAAGAGCCCCCCTTTTTTAAGTATGAATGGCAAATTTCTCATTTCAGCATGTCTTATTTTGTGTACTGAATCTTTTGCACATGCATGAATGGGTATGCCTCGAACGCTTAATTAAATGCAAATCAGATGTTCTTTCTATCGCTTCCTTCTCCTTGCTGTGTTGTTGCCGTGTGATTTTAGCAAGTGCGGCCTGTAGATAGTATATAGCCGTCAATCTTGGATTTTTTTTTGTAGAATGGTGATGGCTTAGGAAACAGGGTTAGGATCTATCACCTAAGACTTTTCAATTTTACGAGCCGTGAGGGTCTCATAAAGTCTTTCTCCCTGCAAGTCGAGAGGATCCCGTAGGTGTATTTTCTCCTTAGGAATCGTGAGGATTCCTAAGTGCGTTTTCCCTTATAAGTCGTAAGGATCTTATAAGAGAATTTTCCCTCTTACGAGTCCAGAGGACCCGTAAGCGGTTGTTTCCCTCCTTGTCGATGTTCGACTTCAGAGAGTATGGCCTGCAGATAGTCTATCTTGACCTCCTTGTAGGGCACCGATGGCTTAGGAAATAGGGTTAGGATCTGCTACCTAAGACTTTTCAAATTTATGAGCCGTGAGGGTCTCATAAAGACTTTTCTCGCTACGAGTCGAGAGGATCTCGTAGGTGGTGTATTTTCTCCTTAGGGGTCGTGAGGACTCCTAAGTGTGTTTTCTCTTGAGAGTCTTAAGGATCTCACTAGAGAATTTTCCCTCTTACAAGTTGAGAGGACTCGTAAGTGGTTGTTTCCCTCCTTGTCGAGATTTGGCTTTGGAGAGTGTGGTCCGTGAATAGTATGCAAGAGTCTGTTTTGGACCGACTTGCAGGGCCCCAGTGCTTAGGAAACAGGTTTTTTTTAATCCCCGCTGCCTAAGGCTTTTCCTCACGAATCGAGACGAATCGAGCATTTCTCGCAAGAATATCCTAACGTCACAGTTAACCTCTGCTCTTTACGACAGAGGTCCATTAGGGTCTGTGGTACTAGGGTTTTGTCCGTCGTACCGTCGCGTTGGCTGATGTATTCCTCGATAGGTAACCTTGCTATTCAAGTAGCCTTGCGACTGTTATGTCCCTGATCCCTTCGGGGGCTGGACAAGACGTCTTCAAGCAATCCTCCTAGGCATTTTGACCGTCGGAAGAGCAAGCGTTAGGAATTTTACCATGCCGCTTTTTACTTGAGGTTAGGCTCATTTTGGAGAGCCCCGATGAGTCATAACCACTCCATGCTGGTGTGGGATGATCTCCGATAGTCTTTCAGGTTTTATATGAGTTGCCGTCAAGACCCTGAAGCTAGGAATTTGGCCTTTGCTTCGTTTTCTGGCATTGCGTCTGCTGTATTGAGACGAATGTCACGGTTGTCTCTAGGTTGCTGGTGAACCGTCGAGGTTTGGAACTAAGGATTTTGCCGTGGCTCCGTTGTTTGATTGTCGCATCTGAATCCTGCTGGAGGAAGAATGCTGTAGTGACATCTCGTCTGTTGTGTCGAGACGAACGTCGAGGTCGTGATCACTCCGCGCTGGTGTGAGATGATCTCCGATGGTCTCTTCGGTTTTATATGAGTTGTCGTCAAGACCTGAAGCTAGAAATTTGGCCTTCGCTTCGTTTTGTGGCATTGCGTCCGCTGTATCGAGACGAATGTTGCGGTTGTCTCTAGGTTGCTGGTGAACCGTCGAGGTTTGGAGCTAGGGATTTTGCCGTGGCTCCGTTGTTTGATTGTCGCGTCTGAATCCTGCTGGAGGAAGAACACTGTAGTGACATATCGTCTGTTGTGTCGAGACGAACGTCGAGGTGGTGATCACTCCATGCTGGTGTGAGATGATCTCCGATGGTCTTTCCGGTTTTATATGAGTTGCCGTCAAGACATGAAGCTAGGAATTTGGCCTTCGCTTCGTTTGCTGGCATTGCGTCTGTTGTATCGAGACGAATGTCGCGGTTGTCTCTAGGTTGCTGGTGAACCGTCGAGGTTTGGAACTAGGGATTTTGCCGTGGCTCCGTTGTTTGATTGTCGCGTCTGAGTCCTGCTGGAGGAAGAACGCTGTAGTGACATCTCGTCCGCTGTATCGAGACGAACATCGAGGTGTTGATCATTCCGCACTGGTGTGAGATGATCTCCGATGGTCTTTCCGGTTTTATATGAGTTGCCGTCAAGACCCTGAAGCAAGGAATTTGGCCTTTGCTTCGTTTGCTGGCATTGCGTCTGCCGTATCGGGACGAATGCTGAGGTGGAGTTATGATTCTGCCATCACTCCGCTTTGTTTTGACGTTGCGTCTGTTGTAACGAGACAAATGCTGAGGTGGAGTTGGCATTTTGCCATTACTTCGCTTTGTTTTGACGTTGCGTCTGTTGTAACGAGACGAATGCTGAGCTGGATTTGGGATTTTGCCATTACTCTGTTTTGTTTTGACGTTGCGTCTGCATCTTGCTGGATTGCAAAGGAACACCGTTGTTGACATTGCGTCTGCTGTAACGAGACGAATGCTGAGGTGGAGTTGGGATTTTGCCATTACTCCGCTTTGTTTTGACGTTGCGTCTGTTGTAACGAGACGAATGCTGAGGTTGAGTTGGGGTTTTACCATTACTCCTCTTTGTTTTGACGTTCCGTCTGCATCTTGCTGGATTGCGAAGGAACGCCGTTGTTGACATTGCGTCTGCTGTAATGAGACGAATGCCGAAGTAGAGTTGGGATTTTGCCATTACTCCGCTTTGTTTTGACGTGAGGTCTTTTGTTGACGTTGTATCTGCGTCCTGCTGGACTGCAAAGGAACGCGGTTGTTGACATTGCATCTACTGTAGCGAGACGAATGCCGAAGTGGTCTCTAAGTTGTCTATGAACCGTCGAGACTTGGCTCCCTTTCGGATGGAGCCTGGTTGGAAGGTATGGTTCCCTTTTTGTTTGTGCCCCTGGATTGTATATAGGGATCGATGCGATCTTACCTGTAGGGCATAAATTTCATTTTTCTTTATTTCTTTCCGCGATGCTATATCATTTCAGCTTTTACATCGCGAATGTCACGATTGCCCAATCATTTCGGCTATTTTTCGCGGTGCCCAATCATTTCGGCTATTTATTTTATTTTTACTCGCTGCTTTTTATTGCGAGTTGCCCAATCATTTCGGCTATTTATTTTCTTTCTACTCGCTGCTTTTTATTGCGAGTTGCCCAATCATTTCGGCTATTTGGAATACATACATTTTTTTACTTGTTGATTTTGTTGCAAGTTGCCCCATCATTTCGGCTATTTATTTATTTTTACTCGCTGCTTTTTATTGCGAGTTGCCCAATCATTTCGGCTATTTGGCATGCATACTATTTGGCATGCATACATTTTTTTTACTTGCTGATTTTGTTGCAAGTTGCCCCATCATTTCGGCTATTTCGTATGCATGTGTGGCTTGCTAGCTTCTTACTGCAAGCTTGGGATTAGACACCGATTTCGGCATCAGCACCGCTACAACTGGAATATTACCAGGAGCGAATCATCATTTGCCTCTGCCGATGTCGAACAAAGATAGCTTAACGAACAGGGTTAGGATCCTGTCGACTAAGGCTTTTGACTTCATGAGCCGTAAGGGTCTCATAAAGGTATTTCTCCCTACGAGTCGTGAGGATCTCGTAGGTGCGTTTTCTCCTTAGGAATCGTGAGGACTCCTAAGTGTATGTTCTCTTATAAGTCGTAAGGATCTTATAAGAGTGTTTTCTCCTTATAAGTCGAGAGGATTCACGAGGATTGTTCACCGTGCAAACATATCCCTAGTCGCGGATTGGACTTTGTTAGGGAAATGTTTATTCGCGCCCGTGGATTGTATACAAGGGTCAGTATTGAGCCGCTTGTAGGGCAGTATCGGAGGTTGTGGGGACTGCTTAAGAACAGGTTCAGATCCTTGTAGCTTAACACTTTCAAATCTTATGAGCCGTGAGGGTCACATAAGAGGATTCTCCTTACGAGTCATGAGGATCTCGCAAGTGTAATTTCTCCTTAAGAATCGTGAGGATTCCTAAGTGTGTTGCTCCCTTGTGAGTCGTAAGCATCTCACGCAGGTGGTTTCTCCTCACAAGGTCGAGAGGACCCTATAAGTATCTTTTAACGAGGTTGCGCCCTTTCGGATTTTCACAAACACTCGCCGGTAGCCCTGCTGTTTTTACTCACGGAGCCCTTTCGGATTTTCATTCGTGCCCATTTTTCTTATGTACATACCGTTTTTTTTTCTTTTTTTTCTTTTACCACGTCAGCCTGAGGATGCCGCGGGTTGGTAGTAGTTTATCGACATTTCGGTCATTTGCAAGTTTTAGGACATTGCGGTCCGCCGTTGCCGTATTTGAGGCGAATTTCTAGTTTACGGACTTTTCAGTCCACAGCCAGTTTTAGGACATAATGATCCATCGTTAGTTTAGGGACGTTTCGGTCCGCAGCCAGTTTTAGGACATAGTGGTCCATTGTTATTTTAACGACGTTTCAGTCTTTTGTTCATAGGTCAGTTATGTTTGAAGATCTTTCAGCACTCTTTTAGTTTTTTTGCCGAAAAACAATTTCTCATGGAGCTTCCTCTATAAAAGAGCATGATGCCCCCGACGTGTCCATCCTTTTCTGAGCATGTGGTTGTGGCGGGTTTACCTTCCAGTTGTCAGACAACGCGAATTTGCCCTGTTGGTATTCATCCTCAATCCAGCCTTTGAAGACGTAGCAATCTTCGAGTGGGTGACCCATTACTCTGTGGTAGGGACAATAGTTAGGATTGTTAACGTCACCCGGTTGCGACGGATGTTTTGGATCTGGCAGCGTGATAAGCCCGTTGCGCACTGCCAATTCGAACAGTCTTCTTGTTTTATCCCTGGGAAATGAGTAAGGACGTTTCAACTTCTCATCGAGGGATTGCGGCTTGTTGCTTTGACGAACAACCGGTCTCGAGCCACTCAGTTGTGGTTGAGCGTTAGCGACGAAGGTTGCTTTTCCCTTCCCCTTATCCTTTTTGTTCGATCCCTTGTTTGCGGGTCCGAGATTCTTTTCGGATAGCGTGTGATTGCGCAGCTGAATGTTATCGCAGCTCTTTATTTCTTCCTCTTTTCCTGAGGTGGATTCTTTGAAGAAAGGGCTGGGAGCCATTTCTTCTTCAGAATTGCTCCCGAAGGTGAGAACTTGCGATCTTCTGCTATCAACCATGTGACAGTTGTCGATGGCTCTTCCTCGTTCGTCTGTCGCATTTTTTTGTTGTCGATGAGTTTCACGCTTCTTCCTCTTGAAGTGCTGCTGGTGAGCAACGTATCCTTACCACCAACACTTAAAGGAGTTTCAGTCTTCAGTAGGATGTGCGATCTTCTGATGATACAAGCAGAAATTAGGATATAAGTCTGCTTCATCAAGATATATACCACCAGGAGAATTTTCTCTAAAAGAGGGCAGCTTCATCCCCATCGATATGGCTTTGGCGAATCGCTTCCTTGTCTTGATCCTGCTTTTATTTGCGGCGGATGTACTTTGATCTGGTGGGAGTGTTTCGACCCTTTTGTCCATTCGCCGTCGTTTGGCCTTTTCAAATATGGCCATCTCGTGCTCCCGATCAGCATTACTTTTTAGACGGGCTTTGGTAAGGAATGCGTCAATCATTTCGTCTGATGGTCCTAGAAGTTCCGGCTCAGGATCTTCCCCTAATTTCTTTGCGTCAGGAGCTTCTTCACCGTTTATTAATGAGTGAGAGATCATATGGCAGCTTGCCACATAATCCTCGGGTTCATCTGACGAGTCTTCTCCATTGTCATCACCTCCATCCTTAAGGACGTGGTTGAGGAATTCTTGGAGTGTGACTGGGGTCCGCGCCTTCTGATTATATTCTTCCAGCGCGTCAATATATTTTTGCAGGTTCGTGCGTTTGTCATCGGGTTTCACGGGCTTCTTGGTTTTCTTTTTGGAAGACTTTGACGGCTGGGTATGAGCGCTTTGACCGTCGCCACCAATTTTTGGAATTAGGCGCGACTTCAGCATTCCCTCGATAATCTCGGGTTCCAGCGGATTGTTCCACCTGATTGCCGGGCATGTTTGGAGATTTCTCAACATTCTTTTATTTTTTGCTGAAAGAGCGACCTCCCATTGAGCTTCTTCAATGAAAGAGCATGATGCCCCCGGCGTGTCTGTCTTCTTGGGAGCGTGTGGCTGTGGTGGGTTCACCTTCCAATTCTCGGACAGGGCAAATTTGCACTGTTGGTATTGATTTTCAATTCAGCCTTTAAAGACGAAGCAATCCTCAATTTGATGGCTTACCGTTTGATGGTAAGGGCAATAATTGGGACTATTAGCCTCACCGGGTTGCAACGGTCGTTTTGGATCCGGCAGATTGATGGTCTGTTGCGCACTGCCAGCTCGAACAGTCTCTTCGTTTTATCCTGGGGAAACGAGCAAGGACGTCCCAGTCGCTCCTTGAGGGATGGGCATGGACGCACGTTGTTTTAGTGAACAACCGGCTTTAAGTTGCTCGGCCGTTGTTGAGTGTTGGCGACGAAGGTTGCTTTCCCCTTCCCTTTTTCGTTTCGTGGCTCTGTCTTCGAAGAGGAAGGCCTGTGGCCCATCTGGTCCATTTGAGCCAGCTTGTCAATCGAGGCCTGGAAAGTGGTCGGCTTGAAAAACATCATGAACTGTGAAATAGTTGCATGAGGGTCTAGGGTGCCCACGAACATGTCCACTGCTGGTGCTTCTTCGATGCGCTATTCGCACTTTGACCACAGATTTCGCCATCGGATTGCGTATTGAACCCACGTCTCGCCCGGCTTCACCCTGGCATTGATCAACGCCGTTGTTGGGGTGCGTTCACTGGCACTTGCGAATCGCTGGGTGAACAACAACTCCATTTCTGCGAAAGTTTTGACGGAGTCATTTGGAAGATCGGAGTACCACTTAAATGCCGTCTCCGACAAGCTGCCAACGAATTGAACGAGCAAAAGCTTATCATCGCCCCCGGTGTTGCCGCACAGAGCTCTGAACTGGGTGACATGCTGGTGGGGATTGCCTGTCCCCTTGTATACGTGGAATTTGGGGATTGTGTATCCCGGCGGGTATTTTATCTGGTCATACCAGCCCGGATATGGTCGCCCAGTTTTGACGACTTGGCCGGCCGCTTCATTTGCCTGGTGAACTCTTATTTGCTGAGCAATATAGTCATCCAGGGCAGCTTTGGAAATAGTTTCCTCCTTGGCTGTTGACAGAGCCGGCAGAAGATTTGATGTTTCTCCTCTGTCATCTTCAATTATCACTGGAGGATCTTCGGCTGGGGGATCCGGCTGTATCATCATCCTGACCATGTCTTGGAAGAGAAGTGCCATTCGCTTTATGTTAGCCGCTTGTTCCGCGGCTTCTTTGTCCTTCTTTTCGAGGACTCTGTGAAGGAAGTCAGCATCGGTTTCTTGTTCATAACGCTGCTCCGATGATGCCTCCGGGCTTTCTTTTGATCCATGAGTGCGGCCGTCGCAGTCAGCATCTCCTGAAGCTTCTGCTGTGTAACGTTTTGAAAATCGTTTCGGTGAAATTTCGGAAAAATCGGTAAAATAAGGGGGTTTTCTGTAAAAAAAGTCAAAATACAAATATCTTTATTATAAAATTAAATATACATATTCTAGCTATGGAATTGCTAGTATTTGGTGTTTATTGAGCCACTGGTAAAATTTCTAATTTTCTGAAAAAAAATTCCGAAATTAATTATTTTAATATTATTTTAAGCCGTCACTGTTCCCCTCCGAAAGACGGCGCGCAGGACTGCGGTGTCTTGGCGCTGAGATTCGGGGCAGATGCTAATTGGTGCTATCCGTTCACCTCTCCGAAGATGCCAAGTTGATTTATGGCACCATGTATCGAAGGTTTAAACGGATGCGTCCGATGTAGCAGACTTCGTCAGATTCCCCCTCGCTTGAGGGGTTTTTTAATTGTGGGGACGCTCTTCCCTGCAGGCGCAAGCCCCTGCAGTTAATTACGCTACCGCATTGCGGTAACAACTTTCTCCTTCTCCAGCTGGTCACTTCGTGTCGTGGATGTTTGTTTTGTGTTTTGTTGCCCGTGGATTGTTTACGGAGACTGAGTTATGTCGTCGCCCGTAGGGCGTGGACTAGTCCAAATCCGTATTATCTTAGATTTGGGTTTGGGGGTTTGGTTTGAGGATACGTCAGCCATACTTGAGGCTAAGATCAACTCAAACGTTTGTTAAGGATGCGTTAGTCTAACTTTGTGACTAAGATCAACTTAACGGGATCGTTTAGATCCGATAAAGGAGTGTTTGAACTCCATTGTTCCAGTTTAGGGACCTAGAGGTCCAACGTATGTATGGCCGTCAGGACCCGTCACCTCTCTGACGACGTTGAAGAATTACAACGACGGATGTCAGAGGAGTTCAGAGATGTACCCTTGAGCCAGAGTTAATTGGGGGGATTTATAGTCCACTCTGTTTGAAGGTTTAAGGATACGTTAGCCATCTTTGAGGCTAAGATCAACTTAAACGGGACCGTTTAGATCCGACAAAAGAGCATGCGGGGCTCTATTGTTTTAGTTTAAGGACATTGCGGTCCATGGGTAGTTTAAGGACATTGCGGTCAATGGGTAGTTTAAGAACATTGCGGTCCACTGTTAGTTTTAAGACATCTCGGTCAAGGTTAAGGACGTCGTAGTCCATGGGTTTAAGGACCCCACAGTCCGTTGTTAGTTTTAAGACATCTCGGTCAAGGTTAAGGACGTCGTAGTCCATGGGTTTAAGGACCCCACAGTCCGTTATGTGCTCTGGATGCTTCACACGGGTTCACTGCCGTGTTCTGCGAGGACCAGGCTCCGCTCTGGACGTTTTCCACGGGGTCAAAGAGTGACATTATCCGCGTTCCACGTAACCAGGAATTTGCATTAAACACGGGTTTAAGGTCCCGCAGTCCATATCAATGTGTGGTCGTCGGGACCCGTCACCTCTTTGAAGACATTGAGGGATTACAATGCCAAGTATCAAAGGAGTGAAGAGATGTACCGTAGAACCGGAGTGGATTAAATAGTCCTTGGCCCAATTTGGGGTCAAGACGATTAATTATGTTATGAGTCCATTGGCCCAGTTAAGCACAAATTGAGGACTTATGGCCATCTTGGGCTAAGTCCAATCAGGAGAGGCTTTGCCTCCATCCATTTAGGCCAATTGGGCCAAAGCCTAGTGTTAAACACTACAGAGCAATCAGTGTTGAACACTGGGAATGAGGTTGACAAGTTAGTGTTTAACACTAAGAGATAATTGGTGTTTAAACACCAGCAACAAGGCTTTTCAAATTAGTGTTAAACACTAAAACAGATCAGTGTTGAACACTGCAAATGAAGATCTCAGATTAGTGTTAAACACTAAGGCAATCAGTGTTGAACACTGCAGATAAAGCTTTTTAATTAGTGTTGAACACTAAGGCCCAACAGTATGTTAACACTGGGTTCGAGAGTTTCAATTTAGTGTTAAACACTAAGGCAAGAGGGGTCACGTGGCAGCACGTGAGAGCGCCCTCCCTTCATTTATTCTGCTGAGATTATCGCGTCTTTCAGAGCGTCACGTGCCATCACGTGATGGGCATTCAAATGCCTATGTATTAGAGCTTCTGCCAAGGGTCACGTGGATCACGTGGGGTGCTGCCTCAAAGGGGCTTTCTGTAGATCTTTTGGGGGGTCACGTGATGACACGTGACCCTGCCTCTATGTATTTTGTTTAGAGGCTTTGTTAATCTTTTTTTTTCAGGAATTAAATTCCTCAAGCTTTAAATTTCAGAGGAATTAAATTCCTACTTCCTTTCGAAGACTTATATTCTGGGATAGAGTTTAACTCTGAATTTTCTGTAGGAATTAAATTCCTCATATATGTAAAGAACCAAATAGGGTTAAACCCTAATAAAAGTTTTTAAGGAATTGAATTCACATTCCCTGTTAAATGATGATTAAAGGAATTAAATTCCCGTCGTTTCAACAGAACTAAGTTCTTAATTAGGGTTAAACCCTGTTTCTTTTTATTCTGAAGGAATTAAATTCCCATGATACAGGGTCAAGCCCTAATTTTATTTTAAAGGAATTAAATTCCTATAGTTCTGTGAGAATTAAATTCTCATGCTTGCATTCCCTCTCTATGTTTTGGATCTGCATGGCAGGATCTCGACCCATTGAGAATTAAATTCTCAACCTTAAGGGGAGATGTGCACTTTGCAGATCCTCTATCAAAGAGAAGAAATATGTTCTTCTGTTTTTATGTATCATAGTTAAACTCTGTTGAGAATTAAATTCTCTTCTTCTTTCAAGGAGCTTTTCCCTTTCTTACCTAGGGTTTTTGCAGAAGAACCAAGTTCTCCAAGTATCGAAGCTCTCTTTCTTTTCTCTTTTTTTTTCTCTCTGCGTATGTGTATCCTTTTTCTCTGTGTCTCTTGGCTCCTATTTATAGGAGAAGCAGCCGAATCAATCAGTTTTTGACGAATCTTCATGAGAGATTTAATTTGCATCCATCATTCGTTTTGGACCTCTGGATTATTAGGTGAATTTTATTCACTATTGGATTTTAAATCCAGAGATTCTCCTTTGTTATTTTGGTTAGATTTAAAGGGGAAATCTTTCCAAACCCGAGATTTTCCCATAGATAGATCACCTCTGAATCTTTAATTCGATCGTTTCCAGATAGCCGCTTTCCTTTGGAAAGATTTGATTCTCCTTCAGAATTTAATTCTGTTTGACAAAAATGGGCTTTGAAAGCCGGTCACGTGTGACCACGTGACTCATGGTCACGTGTGGGCACGTGACCCCCTTTGGAATGAGCCTTTTCCTTTCTTTTGCGCTCTGTCTTCTGATCGTTTCTTAAACGTCACGTGCCACCACGTGACCCCTGGTCACGTGTGAGCACGTGACCCTTGTTTGAACTCTCTTTCCTTGGTTCATCTGGAGAACGAGTCTGCTGTCTTGAACGTCACGTGGCAACACGTGACCCTGGTCACGTGGAAGCACGTGACCTCTTCCGAAGCCTTTTCCTTGACTTGATCAGGGAACTGGTGTGCCTTTTGACTCTTGCATTTAAATGTCACGTGTCGCCACGTGACCCGGGTCACGTGGGAGCACGTGACTCTTTCTGAAGCCCCCTTTCCTTCAACGTAGTCAGGAAACTGAACTTGCCTTGATGATGTTTTTAGGTGTCACGTACCAACACGTGACCGCTAGTCACGTGTAAGCACGTGACCCTCTTCTGAAGCTTTTCCCAGAAGCTTTCCTGATTTTAAATCAGGAAACAAATGCCCCCACAGCGTTGTTCTTACGTGTCTGCACGTGAGTGCAACGCTGTCACCTCTTGCGACCGTTGGATTCTTCTAGGGATCTGGGGAGACGAAACGTTTTCATCGTCTTCTATAAATACCTCTGTCTCTTCATAGGAGCCTTCACTTTGTTCATCTTCTTCTTCTGAGAACTTCTTCTTTGAGAATTTAATTCTCGCTTTCAGAGCTTAGTTCTCTGTCTTGAAACAATCTTCAGAGTTTAACTCTGTTCGAAAGGAATCCTTTTTCCTCAGGTAATGTTCTTGGACAACGATGGACCTTCACATTTCTCTGGATTTTAAATCCAAAACAAGGGTTTTTACCCTTTTTTCTTCATATTTTCCATAAGAACATGAAACTGTTTAATCTTTCAACTGTAGATCTCTTAGGGTTTAGATGATCTTTGGGGAGATGATGATGACGGTTCAAATCCATGGAATTTAATTCCATCCAAAATGCTTCTGGGAATTTAATTCCCTTTTCTCAATAAGGAATTTAATTCCAACGAAGAACTCGATTTCTTCACACAGAGGCTTCCTGGGGTCTCTTGGCCCGAGGTTGTTCTTCTGCAATTAATGCGATGGGGGTTTTGTAATGAATCTCACGACCTTTATTTCAGGTATCATGGATGCCCATCTGTATGATCTTGACGAGATCATTTCCTATGGGAATATTCGTGCGCTGGGCCGCAGTCAGAACCAGGAGTTCACCGATGCTCAATGTGCCGAGATTATGAGCCACTTTGATGAGTACAACCATCGGTTACTCCCCCGTCGCTCTTCTCTTCTGAGGCTGATCGTGTTGGCGATTAGGGAGGCTCTCCCTCTATTCTGTGCTGGTGTGCCGTTTGGGGCATTGGACGCCGCCGAGGATAAAGTACACTCGGTGTATCTGATGCACTTGATCTCAAAGAGAAGGCGGGATAATCTCATTGATCTCCTGCATCAGATGTTCCAGCAGTCGGCCATACTTGCCGCCTATCGAAGGGTGGAGGACATTCGTGAGGACCCCGATGCTTGTGATCGTGAGAGGAAACATACTCGGGAGGTTCGAAATGCTTGGAAAATCTTGGATAAAGTTAATTTTGAGTTTCTCAACCCATGTCCCGCATCTGAAGCTTTACCGTTGTAAATGCGTCCTCTGTGTTTTGTATGAACCTCTTGAAGTATGAGTGACAATTGTTATTATGTCTTTCTATGTTTGCATCTGGGATTTTATCATTTTTGCTATTGTTGTCGTTTGTGCTTTTAATATGCAGGGTACTACTCTATATATTTCCTTTTAAGCGCGCATCAGGTTTAGGCCTCACGTGTTCTGCACGTGGGTCCCTTGATGGGGCGGTTCACAAAATTTTCTCATGCCGTATTTTCAGTGCATAATATTGGATGCAGAGAAAGGGCCTTGGAAATAGTTTCATTTCCTTGATTTTAGATGCCCTTCCTTTTTTGGGCCTCGGAAATAGCCTTACCATGCCAGATTTTCCGCGCACAGCACTTAATGCACTTCTTTATATATGAAGCTATAGCTTTCTTTTCCTTTCACAGAGAGCTTCATATTATTATTATTATTATTATTTTTTTGAGTAACTTATCTTGAGAAACAAACGAGCGTCATGGCCTGCAATCGTCCTCATGCTCGCCGACAGCCGTGGGAAGTTCCTATTGAAGAGATGATCCCCCGCTTTGCTGCTCGGTTGGTGGATCCCCTCCTTACCGACAACGAATGCGACTCAGCCATGCACGAACTCTCGATCCGTAGGGGATCTCCCCTCCCGATGGGTTCTCTCTGGCTCCGGATGATCCTCATGGCCGTGCTTGCCGACATTCCTCCTCACCCGGCAGAGATGACCCTGGCAATGCTTGATGCGGCGGAAGAAAAGCTCGAGGGCTTTCATGAAGCATGCCTGATTACTCAGGCTTTGAAGGACTGCTCAATTCATCTGCTGAGCGAGATAAAGGCCCGGCGAGCTATTATGTTTGCATTCGCGGACGAACATGGCACCAACCGATGGGGAGCGACTTCTCGCGAGAATCGTCGCTTCGATGTGCTGGAGAAAGCGGAGAGAGAGATGGAGAATTTTATCCTTTGCTTCATCAACCCCTGTGCCGTTGATCCTGTGTTTGGTGACCTTTTCCGTTAGTGTAGAACCTCTTTAAATTAGTCCCTCCTTTTTGTATGCTTTATGTTGAACCTCCATGTAGGCTCGGTACTCGTATGTATGTTTCCGCTTGCATGAATAAATTTTGTGTTCCTTTTATGAAAATTTTCTTCAATTATCAATACTGTTGTCATGTCGCGTGCACATTACATCTTCGAATTTTATTTCCTTTTTCGGATGTTCACATGATTGCGAGCACATGCTTGATAGGATAATCGTCGGAAAAATTTTGTTGCTTTTCATACCGGGTTGTGTGAGCGCGTTTTGGATCGATTATTGCTGTCGATCGGAAGCCCATTTATATGGTCTTGTAAATGTCTTGTTTCCAAGGCCGCTGTCACGAAAGCGAGCTTACGTGGCTTGATAGAGCGACACGTAGCGAACATATTGTTGTGCGAGAAAAGGGCTCGGCCGTAAATTTTCGGAAAGGGCATTGGCTTCTAAGGCGCTGAGCGAGCTTCAGGCCAGCCTTATAGCCAAGGCCAACAAAGCATACGAATTCTGGCGGGTGCTTCAGGAGTCCACAAAAGAGGTGGTGGCTCTTGATAAAGTTGCCATGTTCACTCGTGAGAGGGTCGAGGCTCATAAAGCCACCGAGAAAGAGCTCGAAGCTCGGCTCGCTTCGTCTCAGGATCAGCAAGCTCAAGCGGAGGCTCGTCTTCTGGAGATCTTGCGTCATGAAGCCGTGGCTCAGCAAAAGCAGGATGAGCTGACCAAGCTGCTGAATCGCCCGCCGGCTTGAAACATTTGTATCTTTTTCTTCCTTTTTGTACATACTCATGGATGAGAGTATTTTCTTTTTGTTTCTTTCATGAATTGTACTTTGTACCCGTTTTGGTTTATGAATAAAGATACATTTTTCTTCTCAATGATGTGTCTCCTTTTCATCGAACGTATTCTGCGGATATTCTATCTTGATCTTCTTGTAGGACAGCAATGGCTCAGGACTCAGGGTTAAGATCTGCTTCCTAAGACTTTTGCATTTCACGGGCCACGAGGGTCTCATAAAGAGCTTTTCTCCCCACAGGTCGAAAGGATCCCATAGGTGTAAGTTCTTCTTAAAGATCGTGAGGATCCTTAAGCGGGTCTTCCCTTGAGAGTTGTAAAGATCTCGCAAGAGAGTTTTTTCTTCCTTACAGGTCGTGAGGGCCTGCAAGTGTTGGATGCGGTCACCCTTGTCCGTGTTTTACGGAGTCGGGAGTTTCTCAAGGTATCGTAGTTTAAAGACGTCACGGTCAAGGTTAAGGACCTCATAGTCCGTGGATTTAAGGACTCCACAGTCCGCTGTTAGTTTTAAGACATCACGGTCAAGGTTAAGGACCTCATAGTCCATGGATTTAGGGACTCCACAGTCCGGTGTTTGGTTGCAGGGACCCGTCACCTCTTTGAAGACGTTGAGGAATTACAACGCCGGGCATCAAAGGAGTGAAGAGATGTACCCTTAAACCAAGGCGAAGTCTGTAGGGAATCGGGGTGGTTGATCGTTAGTTTTAAGTCATCACGGTCGAGGTTAAGGACGTCATAATCCGTGGATTTTAAGGACTCCACAGTCCGGTATTTGCTCTGGATGCTTCACACGGGTTCACTGCCGTGCTTGGCGAGGACCAGGCTCCGCTCTGGACGTTTTCCACGGGGTCAAAGAGTGACATTATCCGCGTTCCACGTAACCAGGAATTTTGCACTAGATGCTTCACACGGGTTCACTGCCGCGTTAGGCGAGGACTAGGCTCCGCTCTGGATGCTTCGCACGGGTTCACTGCCATGCTCTGCGAGGACCAGGATCCGCTCTGGACGTTTTCCACGGGGTCAAAGAGTGACATTATCCGCGTTCCACGTGACCAGGAATTTTGCACTAGATGCTTCACACGGGTTCACTGCCGCGTTAGGCGAGGACTAGGCTCCGCTCTGGATGCTTTGCACGGGTTCACTGCCATGCTCTGCGAGGACCAGGATCCGCTCTGGACGTTTTCCACGGGGTCAAAGAGTGACATTATCCGCGTTCCACGTAACCAGGAATTTTGCACTAGATGCTTCACACGGGTTCACTGCCGCGTTAGGCGAGGACTAGGCTCCGCTCTGGATGCTTTGCACGGGTTCACTGCCATGCTCTGCGAGGACCAGGATCCGCTTTGGACGTTTTCCACGGGGTCAAAGAGTGACATTATCCGCGTTCCACGTAACCAGGAATTTTGCACTAGATGCTTCACACGGGTTCACTGCCGCGTTAGGCGAGGACTAGGCTCCGCTCTGGATGCTTTGCACGGGTTCACTGCCATGCTCTGCGAGGACCAGGATCTGCTCTGGACGTTTTCCACGGGGTCAAAGAGTGACATTATCCGCGTTCCACGTGACCAGGAATTTTGCACTAGATGCTTCACACGGGTTCACTGCCGCGTTAGGCGAGGACTAGGCTCCGCTCTGGATGCTTTGCACGGGTTCACTGCCATGCTCTGCGAGGACCAGGATCCGCTCTGGACGTTTTCCACGGGGTCAAAGAGTGACATTATCCGCGTTCCACGTGACCAGGAATTTTGCACTAGATGCTTCACACGGGTTCACTGCCGCGTTAGGCGAGGACTAGGCTCTCTGGATGCTTTGCACGGGTTCACTGCCATGCTCTGCGAGGACCAGGATCCGCTCTGGACGTTTTCCACGGGGTCAAAGAGTGACATTATCCGCGTTCCACGTAACCAGGAATTTTATCGATTGTATCCGCATTTCACGGAATGGAGGTTTGACTGTTGGCGATATGTGTACCACCGAGCCATGGAACTGGGAGTTGCCGCTGTTCCGCTTAGCTTGAAGTTGTGTCTGCTGCGTCGAGATGATCTCCAGGTTATTTGTGAACTGTCGAGATTTGGCTTCCTCTCATGATGAAACCTGGGGGAGGAGTACGACTCCTTCTTTGTTTGCGCCCCTGGATT
This sequence comes from Agapanthus africanus, assembly GCA_030015575.1. Classification (NCBI taxonomy): domain Eukaryota; kingdom Viridiplantae; phylum Streptophyta; class Magnoliopsida; order Asparagales; family Amaryllidaceae; genus Agapanthus; species Agapanthus africanus. Next base: position 130,185,213 of record JASDDO010000014.1, on the reverse strand, counting down.
GTATACAGGGATAGATGTAACATTACCTGTAGGGCGAAGATTTCATTCTTTCATCATTTTTTTTTATTCTTTCCGCGATGCTCTATCATTTCAGCTTTTTATATCGCGAAGGTCGCGATTGCCCAATCATTTCGGCTATTTTTCGCGGTGCCCAATCATTTCGGCTATTTGTTTTATTTTTACTCGCTGCTTTTTATTGCGAGTTGCCCCATCATTTCGGCTATTTTTCATGCATACATTTTTACTTGCTGCTTTTTTATTGCAAGTTGCCCCATCATTTCGGCTATTTTGTAGGCATGTGTGGCTTGCTAGCTTTTTCGCCGCAAGCTCGGATTTTGGACACCGATTTCGGCATCAGCATCGCTGCAACTGGGATGTTGCCAGGAGCGAATCATCATTTGCCATGAAAGAACTTGGGATTTGATACCGGTTTAGGCATCAGCATCGCTGCAACTGGAATATTGCCAGGAGCGAATCATCATTTGCCTCTGTCGTTGTTGAACAAAGGTGGCTTAGCAAACAGGGTTAAGGTCCTGTCGACTAAGGCTTTCGACTTCATGAGCCGTAAGGGTCTCACAAAGGTATTTCTCCCTACAAGTCGTGAGGATCTTGCAGGTGTATTTTCTCCTTAGGGATCGTGAGGATTCCTAAGTGTATGTTCCTCTGTAAGTCGTAAGGATCCTACAAGAGGGTTTTCTCCTTATGGGTCGAGAGGACCTACAAGGGTTGGACTTTGCTGGGGAAATGTTTATTCGCGCCCGTGGATTGTATACAAGGGTCAGTATTGAGCCTCTTGTAGGGCAATATCGAAGGTTGTGGAGGATTTGCTTAAGAACAGGTTCAGGTTTCTGTATCTTAAGACTTTCAAATCTCATAAGCCGTAAGGGTCCCATAAGAGAATTCTCCTTACGAGTCGTGAGGATCTCGTAAGTGTATTTTCTCCTTAGGAATCGTGAGGATTCCTAAGTGTGTTGCTCCTTTGTGAGTCGTAAGGATCTCACGCAGGTGGTTTCTCCTTACAAGGTCGAGAGGACCCTACAAGTGTCTTTTAACGAGGTTGCGCCCTTTCGGGTTTTCACAAACACTCGCCGGTAGTCCTGCTGTTTTTACTCACGGAGCCCTTTCGGGTTTTCATCCGTGCCCATTTTGCTTACGGACATACCCCCCCCCTTTTTTTTTACTTTTTCACATTTTTTTTTACAAGGTCGCGCCCTTTCGGGTTTTCACGAACGCTTGCCGGCAGCCCTGCTGTTTTTACTCACGGAGCCCTTTCGGGTTTTCATCCGTGCCCATTTTGCTTACGGACGTACCGTTTTTTTTATATTCTTTTTCATATATTTTTATTTTTATTTTTATTTTTTATTTTTTATTTTTTTATCTCGTCAGCCTAAAGATGCTGCGGTAGTAGTTTTTGGGACGTTTCGGTCCGTCGTTAGTTTAAAGACGTTTCGGTCCGTTGATAGTTTAAGGACGTTTCGGTCCGTCGTTAGTTTAAGGACGTTTCGGTCCACCGTTAGTTTAAGGACGTTTCGGTCCGTCGTTAGTTTAAGGACGTTTCGGTCCGCCGTTATAGGAAGGCCGGCTGCTGCTTGTAAAGTCTGAGCCTAGGAAGATAGTGAGCGGACATAGTCGTCGTCATCTATCATTGACCCCGGCTGCGGCTCATTAAGCATAGTACTTCTTTAAGAAGCGGCCGTTTATCGGCCTGAAAGGCCTTTCACCGTGCATGTCCATGAGTAGGTAGGCTCCACCCTGGTAGACCTTGTCTATGATGTACGGGCCTTCATAGTTTGGCTCAAATTTTCCTCGCTTGGCACGATTGGGGATCATAGGTCTTTTGACCACTAGTACAAGTTCGCCTTGGCGGAATGTCCTCGGCCTGGTCAATCTTTCGTATGAGCGCGTCATCTTTGCTTTGTAGGCCTCTAGATGTTGTTGCGCTATGAGCCGGGTTTCGTCGAGGGCATCAAGCTCCTCAAGCCGAAGGTGAACATTTTCTTCGTTCGTCAGCTCGTGGTGGACTGCTACTCGGAGAGAGGGTAACTCTATCTCGAGGGGGAGCACTGCTTCCGTCCCAAATACCAACGCGTACGGCGTTGTGTTCGTGGCCGTCTTGAATGTAGTTCGATAAGCCCAAAGGGCTTCTTGCAGCCTTTCGTGCCAGTCTCTCTTATTCCTGGAAACGGTCTTTTTTATGATCTTCGTCAAGGTCTTATTGAAGGCCTCGGCTAGACCGTTAGCTCGAGGATTGTAAACCGAAGAATATCTCCAGTCTATATTGTGCTGCTGTGCGAAGCGGCTAATCTTATGGCTTCGGTAGGCCGGCCCGTTATCGGAGATAATCCGCCGTGGAGTCCCGAACCGATAGATGACGTGCGTCTTGAAGAAATGGAGGATATTCTCCGTCTTTACTTCCCTCAGTGGTACTGCTTCTGCCCATTTGGAGAAGTAATCAGTTGTTGCCAGAATAAAACGGTGTCCCCGGGATGATGCTGGCTCAATGGGGCCTACTATGTCAGTCCCCCACATTTCGAATGGCCAACTAGCCACCGTTGGATGCAGTGGATTCGGATTTTGGTGGATGAAGTCTCCATGAATCTGGCATAAGTGGCATTGCTTCGCATACTCGAGGCAGTCCTGGGTCATCGTGGGCCAATAGTAACCCATCCGTTTGATTTTTAACTTCATCTTTGGGCCTGCTTGGTGAGAACCGCAAAGTCCGTCATGAACTTCCTGAATGACTCTTTCTGCTTCGTCAGGTCCTAAGCATCTCAGCCATAGAGAATCAAACGATCTCTTGTATAGAATATCGTTGAAAAAAGCGAAAGATAAAGCTCGTTTCATGAGCTGATGTCTTGAGGAGGCTTCTTCGGGCATTCGGTGGGACTTAAAGTAGTCTATGAAGACTTCCCTCCAGTCTTCGGCCTTCTCATGGTCTTTTATTCGTAGGGTCGTCTGCTCAGTCGTTCCCTTTTCTTCGCATGATTCCAGAGATATTTCTGCTGGGGCGAGCACTTGACGGCTTTGTACCACGATTCTGACGTCATCGAGGTTCTCGTCAGCCAGTTCTTTAGCAAGTTTAGCCAACGCGTCTGCTTTGCTGTTTTCCGCGCGCGGTATGTTCTCCAAAATATAGGAGGGAATTTGGGTCAATAGTTGTTGCACCTTTTCGCCGTACTTCACAAACTCCGGTTTGCACGTTTGGTAGTCACCATTTACTTGACTAACGACCAGCTGAGAATCCCCGTATATAAGGAGGTCTTCAATTCCCATGTCGATGGCGATTTCGAGGCCTGCTATCAGAGCTTCGTATTCGGCTTCATTGTTTGTCCTCGGTTCTGTTAAGGAGAAGGCGAAGCGCATTATCCCTCCTTGTGGAGTTGCAAAGATGAGGCCTATCCCTGATTTGACCATTGGGACACCTTGTTTCTGTTTCTTTATGGAGGATGCTCCATCGAAATAGAGTTCCCATCGGGCGCTTCCGCCGCTAATCGCATCAAATGCATGCTCGTCCGGCAAATCACAGTTCAGAGGAGAATCGGCCGATATCGGGTGCTCGGCGAGGAAGTCGGCAATGGCCTGGCCTTTCACTGCCTTGAGAGGTTGATATGTTATCGAGAACTCCATCAAGAGCAGGGCCCACTTAGCAAGTCGTCCCGTCAATATGGCTTTCGACATCAGATATTTGAGAGGGTCCACCTTCGAAATAAGACGGACTTCATGTGCTAACACGTAATGTCTAAGCTTTGTTATTGCGAAGATCAACGCCAGGCAGTGCTTTTCAATGGGGGAATAGTTGCTTTCTGCCCCCAGCAGCACTCGACTTAAGTAGTAAAGTGCTCTTTCTTTCCCCTGATCGTTCTCTTGTGCCCATAATGCGCCCAAAGAACCTTCGAGGGCGGCCGTGTAAAGAATGAGAGGCTTTCCCTTCACTGGAGCAGCCAACACTGGAGGGTTCTGCAGGTACTGCTTGATCTCGTCTAGTGCACCTTGACATTTGTGATCCCAAACGAATGGAGTTCCCTTTTTCATCAGCTGGCTGTAAGGACGGCATTTGCCCGAAAGATTAGCGATAAACCGCCGGATGTATGCGAGCTTCCCTTGGAGAGACCGCAACTACTTGAGGGTTCTTGGCGGAGGCATTTCCATGATCGCCTTAATCTTTGACGGATCTATTTCAATACCTCGGTGTCGAACGATGAATCCCAGAAATTTGCCCGAGGAGACTCCAAACGCGCATTTGAGGGGATTCATTTTCAAATTATATTGCCGAAGGCGTCGAAATACAGTCTCCAGATGCTTTAAATGATCTTCGTATGACATGTTCTTTACTACGAGGTCGTCGATATAGCACTCGACGACGTCGTGTATGAGGTCATCAAAGATCTTTGTCATGGCCCTTTGATAGGTAGCGCCAGCGTTCTTAAGACCAAAGGGCATAACCCTGTAGCAAAATATACCCAAAGGGGTCCGGAAAGCGGTGTGCTTCTGGTCTTCGGGATGCATTTTTATCTGATTGTATCCTGATGAACCGTCCATAAAGGAGAAAACCTCGTGAGTGGACGTGTTATCTATCATTAGCTCGGTTACCGGCACCGGGAAATCGTCCTTTGGACAGGCTTTATTGAGATCCCTGAAATCCACGCATATGCGTACCGTCCCATTCTTCTTCATTACCGGGACGATATTAGCGATCCAGTCGGGGTATTGGACTTCTTGGATAAATCCAGAATCGATCAACTTCTTGACTTCGGCGTTGATGCTCATTTCAAGCTCGAGTCGCATCCTCCTTGGCGCCTGCTTGACTGGCTTGATATCTGGGGATATTGCTAATCTATGCACAGCAATCTCCGGGTCCAATCCTGGCATCTCGGAGTAGTTCCACGCGAAGCAATCTTTATGCCGTAGAAGCACGTTCTTTAACGCAGCCACCTTTTCTTCGGATAACAGCTCGCTGACAAATGTCGGTCGTGGGTCGTCTGCCGATCCCAACTCAATCTTCTTGAGGTTATCTGCAGTAGTATGTATACCATCTTCCAGTTCTTTTGGAGCGGGCGGAAATTCCGAGATCACCTCATCATCGCTGTTCTCAAAGCACCGGTAAAGGTCATCTACGTTCTCGGGCTCTTTTCCTAATAGCATAATCGTATAACAAGTGCGAACCCGCTCCCTGAACTGAGGTGGACCCGGTTCTGCTCTTGCGGCCTTGGGCTCATGCTTTTGCGGTGGCATCACATTCCAGCCGTCGGATAAAGAGAATCTGCCCCGTCGGTACTGGTCCTCGACCCAGTTCTTGAAGGTGAAGCAGTCTTCGGTAGGATATCCTATGGCTCGGTGATAAGAGCAATAACTCGGATGAGAAGCCTTACTAGCTTGCTCAGGATGTCTAGACTCTGGAAGCGTGATCATTTGATGTTTTATGGCGAGGTTAAGTAACCTCCCCGTTTTGTCTCGGGGGAAGGAGTACGCTCGACTCATCTTCTTCATGAGGGACAAACCCGAGCCACTTCTTGATTTATTTCCGTCTCTGCGTCGGGCCTTTCGTACAACGGATTGACGAGGATAAGCGTCTTTGTCTTTTGCAGCACGTTGAGATAGACGTTGCGTCCTGGCCTTCTCGTAGATGGCCATTTCGCGGTTGTGGTCTTCCCGAGCTTCCTGACCCATTTTCCTGATAGGCTTGCCCACTCGCTCTTCAAACGACGGACTCGGCGCTTTAATTGCGGGGTCTAGTTTTGATGGGTGGTTGGCATCTCCTGACAGGGCGTCCTCCTCTTCATCAAAGGTATATATGGCGTAGCTACTGTGGGCCCGTTCCCGTTTTCCGGCTCTTGCGTATCCAAGCCCGAGTGTTTCCATCTTCCCGTTGGGCAATTTGCGTTGAGTCCCGGGGACATCCCAAATCCTGTTGTAGAACCGCGCCTGCCGAACGGTCTGTTCTAAGGGTACTCCTTGGCGCTTCAATAGCTTCTTTAATCCATTTGTATAGTATCTGGGCAGACGGATGGGTTGGAGCCTGTCAAGCGTAGCATCCGCGCCATGCCAGATCTCTTTCTCTATTTTCGACTCTGAGGATCGGTAGAATAGGATCACCTTCTCACCCTTTCGCCTGGGAGGGACGTAAAATGTTTGCAGGTCCTGCACATTGTGAGCCTGAAGCGCGTCGAGATCCTTGTAGTGTTCTCGCGGTACCATGGTGATTTGCAAACTATGGTCATCGCCAGGGGGTGCTTGTATTGACAACCGATTGGAGAACACAGCATTAACTTCATCTTCTGAATCACTTCCGAAGACCAACACGGGGGAGGGCGTCCCCAGGTTGTTGCATCGAGATGGCCCTGCATAAACTATCTCTTCCTCTTCTTCGGTATCGCTCCCGAAAATCGGGATGGTGGCGGCGGTTTTGTCTTCCGGATTGCGACACCTTTCTGTATCCTCGAAATCTGGCAAAACGTATTTCGCATCTTCGTATTTGCGGACTTCATTCACGGAAAATGGGTTCAGCTCGCCTGTTACGGTATACTCGAAACCGTCCTTAAAGTACTTCATACACTGATGTTGTGTAGAAGGGATGATGTTGTACTCGTGTAGCCAAGGACGACCGAGCAAGGCGTTGTAGCAGGTCTTGGCGTCAATGACATGGAATTTGATGTCTGTGACGAGAAGTCCAAAGCGTAATGTTAGTATCACAGATCCGAAAGTCCGTGACGATTGTGAATCGAAACCGGAGATAGTAATTTTGTCACGAGCGAGGTGTTGCACACTCATGCAGATTTCCTTCAACACCCGAACATTAAGGAGGTTGACGGAGGATCCATTATCCACCAGGATCTTGCCTATCTTGATATCATGGCAGTATCCGGAGACATATAGGGGACGGTTATGGTCGCATGTCCCGAGAAGGAGGTCTTCATCACCGAAAGTGATGTCGGCTGTATGCACTTCCTCCAGTTCATCCTTCATCTTTTCAGTGGCGAGGAAGGCTTGGAATTGCTCAGGTTCTTGTAACGCCTTAATTAGTGAGTCTCGCGCTTCTTTTGATAGTAGGAGGGCATCGAGAATGCTAAGCTGAGAAGGCAGTTTCCTTAGGTGCGCGAGGATGTTATAGTCCACTTTACTCTTCCTAGGAGGGTCTTTGGCAGCCAGCTCCGTCATGACTTGGTCATCTAAAGTGATATCTTCAGAGACCTTTTCCTTTCCCTTATCCCTTCTATTCCCGGGCCCGAGATTCTTTTCTGGGAGTGTGCGATTGCGCAGCTGAATGTTCTCGCAGGCCTCCGATTCTTCTTCTTTCCCCAAAACGGATTCTTTAAAGAGAGGGCCCAGAGCTATTTCTTCGTCAGAGTCGCTCCCAAAGGTGAGAACTTGTGACCCCCTGGCGTTAACCATGTAACAGTTGCCAGTCGTTCTGTTGTGCCCATCGACAGTACTTCTTCGCTCCCGACGGCTCTTGCGTTTCATGCGCTTAACATGTTGCCGACGAGCGACATATCCTTGCCACCATATCTTAAAGGCGTCGCACTCCTCCGTGGGATGTGATATTCTCCGATGATATGTGCAATAGTCAGGGTGCGTCTCTACCCCATCGTGTGTGTTTCCTTCCGAGGGTGGTAGCTTCATTCCCATTGACATGGCTTTGGCAAACCTTTTCCTCGTCTTGAATATCTTCTTGTCTACTTCGGATGCCTTACGCTCTGGCAGGGGTAGTTCAACTCTTTCGTTCAGTTGCCCGCATTTGGCTCCTTCCGACGTGGTCATCTCACGCTCCTGGTCCGCTTTACATTTTAGACGAATCTCGTCTAGAAAAGCGTCGATCATTTCATCTGTTGGCCATGCACGCTCTGGTACAGGCTCTGCCTCCAACTTTTTAGTGCCAGGAGCTTTCCCATCATCGGTAAACGAATGGGAGATTACGTTACAACTCGCCACATATCCTTCGGATTCATCCGACGAGCTTTCTCCATCATCTTCTTCTTGAAAGATGTGGTTGAGGAACTCTTGCAGTGTGACAGGGGTTCGCGCCTTTTGATTGTACTCTTCCAGTGCGTCGATTTGCTTCTGCAAGTTCGTGTGCTCTTTTCCAGGCTTCACGGACTTCTTGGATTTCTTCTTCTTTTTCTTCGAAGATTTTGACGATTGGGCGTGAGTATCTGGGCTCTTATCGTGAGTCTTTGTAGTCGGGCGGCGCCTTAGCATCCCTTCGATAATTTGAGGTTCAAGAGGGTCCTTCCATTCGATCGCAGGGCACGCATGAAGGTCTCTCAGCATTCTTCTGGTTTTAGTTGATAGCACGACCTCCCATGGAGCTTCTTCAATAAAAGAACACGTTGCCCCCGGTGTATCCGCTTTCCTAGGAGCATGCGGCTGTGGGGGGTTCACCTTCCACTTTTCGGACAGTACAAACTTCCCCTGGAGGTATTGGTCTTCAATCCATCCTTTGAAGATGAAGCAATCTTCAATCGGATGGCCTACCGTTTGATGGTAAGGGCAATAGTTAGGGTTACTCACTTCAGTGGGTTGCGGCGGTCGCCTTGGATTTGGCAGGTTTATAAGTCTGTTGCGTATTGCCAGCTCGAATAGTCGTTTCGTCTTGTCCCGTGGGAACGAGTAGGGACGCTTCATCTTCTCATTATAATACCGACGCCTTTCCTCGAGTTGATCTGCCGGTTTCGGGGCGTTAGGTTGCTGCTGGGCATTCGCAACAAAGGTTGCCCTCCCTTTACCCTTGTCATTCCGAGATTCCGACTTCGGGGCAGGTGGTCTATGACCCATCTGGTCCATCTGAGCCAACTTGTCGATTAAAGCCTGGAATGTGGTTGGCTTAAAGAACATCATAAACTGGGAGATAGTTGCGTGAGGGTCTAGAGTTCCCACGAACATGCCCACCGCAGGTGCTTCCTCAATGCGTTGCTCACATCTCGACCACAAGTTCCGCCAGCGTATAGCGTACTGGACCCAGGTTTCGCCCGGTTTTACCCTGGCGTTAATCAGTGCAGTTATTGGAGTGCGTTCGCTGGCACTTGCGAATCGCTGAGTGAACAACAGCTCCATTTCAGCGAACGTTTTGATAGAATCGTTCGGGAGTTCTGAATACCATTCGAACGCAGTTTCCGATAGGCTGCCCATGAACTGGCGGAGCAACAGTTTATCATCACCGCCGGTGTTACCGCAGAGGGCCCGGAACTGGGCGACATGTTGATGGGGATTGCCGGTCCCCTTATACACGTGGAATTTTGGTATCGTATAGCCTTGCGGGTATTTGATTTGGTCGTACCAGCTCGGATACGGCCGCCCCGTTTTCACGACTTGACCAGCTGCCTCAGTCGCGTGATGAACCCGGATCTGCTGGGCTATGTAGTCAGCCAAGTCATCCTTAGAGATTGCCTCCTCCTTGGCCGTTGAGAGGGCTGGTGGTGGATTTGACGTTTCTCCTCGGTCGTCTTCAAGAACGATTGGGGGATCCTCGGCGGGTAAGTCCTGCTGGATCATCATTCCTATCACATCTTGGAAGAGGAGGCCCATCCGTTGTATATTGGCCACTTGTTCAGCAGCCTCTTTATCCCTTTTCTCCAGTGTTCGACGAAGGAATTCAGCATCGGTTTCTTCCTCCCGGCGTGCGTCTGAGGATGTTTCTGGGTTTTCTTTTGGCCCGGTGAGCGCGGCCATAGCATTCATCATTTCTTGAAGCTTTTGTTGCTGCTCTTGAGCCTTCGTCACGGATCGGGTTAGCGGTCGGTGGCCCGTAGACGTGCGGCTTTCCTCTTTTCCAGAGGCCATGTAAACAGTGTGGACCACCATGCTCCCAGACTTAGGGCGTCTGGGCTCAGTGCTTTTAGCCGTCGTTGCATGCTGTGGGGTTTTCTGTGGCCTCCTCCTTTTATGAGCCATGGAGGTTGAGGGGGCCGTTGAGGTGGGCGTCCAGACAGCCTTTTGGGGTTTAGCCTGGTGACCAGCTTCCGGTTGGATTTTCAGGTTCTTGTGTTGGCGAGAGAAGTTTGGATCGATGATCGAGTCCCGTGCCTGCCGCCAAACCTTATAGATTTTGGAAGACAGCCGTTGAGGAGATTGGGGTTGTTCAGGTTTTATTTCGACAACCTTTTTTAATGAGGGAGGAGACCTCTTCAGCACTGCCGTAGGAGAATTCCTTCGCACCTTATTTAGCATTTCAAAGCTGTTCCCAGTTGGAACAGCAGCATTAACCTCTGCCATCGGGGCCGATGGAGTCAACCCGGAGGGGGAGTTGCCCCCAGCCTTCCTTACTCGGCGCCAATGGCGACGTCGAGCGTGTCGAGCGGACGGTGTAGGGTCAGCGGTAAGAATGGTTTCGTCTTGCCCCCTGTCTGGGTGGGGGGTCGCAGTTGGTATTAGCCTGTCAAAGACCGATGTCCTTTGGGCAGTAGGAGCGGGAGCTGAAGCCGTTAATCTTGTAAAGACCGACCTTTTGGCCGGAGAAGCTGCCTTGACGATTTCGGGGGCAGGAGCGGGCACCTTCTTAGAAGCAGCCTTCTCTGAGATTGTAGGTCCCATGATGGGTTCACAGGATTTCTGGCCCAATCTAGAGAAGACCGAGGCGTTGACGTTGGGCGACTCGTTGAGAGGAGCCGCGGCAGGGGTAAGACGATCAAAGACCGACTTCTTGGGAGCTTCCGTTGTCAGCGCTGGAGCGGTGAAGTTTGTAGGTGGGAGCATGGTCCCAAAGAACAATCCTGTGGTGGCACGAGTGACCTGTTCCACGGGCATTGTGAATAGCGAAGCAGCTTGGGGTCCGTAGGCTATACCTCCTGGCGAGGCAGAGCGTTGGCTGCAATTGCAGCCTGAGCAGTTGGAGAATTTCATGGAAGTAGAAGCCATCGATCCTTTGCTTTCTACAATAAGCAAGACGCCAATTCTTAGTATCATGAAACCCAAGGGCAACCATTGGCGAACCGCGATTGGTTCGCGAGTCACGACACACGAAGTGTGGAGTGGAAAGAGGAAAAGGTCCCACCGGGCGTGCCAGAATCTGTTCCCCTCCGAAAGACGGCGCGCAGGACTGCGGTGTCTTGGCGCTGAGATTCGGGGCAGATGCTAATTGGTGCTATCCGTTCACCTCTCCGAAGATGCCAAGTTGATTTATGGCACCATGTATCGAAGGTTTAAACGGATGCGTCCGATGTAGCAGACTTCGTCAGATTCCCCCTCGCTTGAGGGGTTTTTTAATTGTGGGGACGCTCTTCCCTGCAAGCGCAAGCCCCTGCAGTTAATTACGCTACCGCATTGCGGTAAAAACTTTCTCCTTCTCCAGCTGGTCACTTCGTGTCGTGGGTGTTTGTTTTGTGTTTTGTTGCCCGTGGATTGTTTACGGAGACTGAGTTATGTCGTCGCCCGTAGGGCGTGGACTAGTCCAAATCCGTATTATCTTAGATTTGGGTTTGGGGGTTTGGTTTGAGGATACGTCAGCCATACTTGAGGCTAAGATCAACTCAAACGTTTGTTAAGGATGCGTTAGTCTAACTTTGTGACTAAGATCAACTTAACGGGATCGTTTAGATCCGATAAAGGAGTGTTTGAACTCCATTGTTCCAGTTTAGGGACCTAGAGGTCCAACGTATGTATGGCCGTCAGGACCCGTCACCTCTCTGACGACGTTGAAGAATTACAACGACGGATGTCAGAGGAGTTCAGAGATGTACCCTTGAGCCAGAGTTAATTGGGGGGATTTATAGTCCACTCTGTTTGAAGGTTTAAGGATACGTTAGCCATCTTTGAGGCTAAGATCAACTTAAACGGGACCGTTTAGATCCGACAAAAGAGCATGCGGGGCTCTATTGTTTTAGTTTAAGGACATTGCGGTCCATGGGTAGTTTAAGGACATTGCGGTCCATGGGTAGTTTAAGGACATTGCGGTCCACTGTTAGTTTTAAGACATCTCGGTCAAGGTTAAGGACGTCGTAGTCTATGGGTTTAAGGACCCCACAGTCCGTTGTTAATTTTAAGACATCTCGGTCAAGGTTAAGGACGTCGTAGTCCATGGGTTTAAGGACCCCACAGTCCGTTATGTGCTCTGGATGCTTCACACGGGTTCACTGCCGTGTTCTGCGAGGACCAGGCTCCGTTCTGGACTTCCACGGGGTCAAAGAGTGACATTATCCGCGTTCCACGTAACCAGGAATTTGTATTAAACACGGGTTTAAGGACCCCGCAGTCCGTATCAATGTGTGGTCGTCGGGACCCGTCACCTCTTTGAAGACATTGAGGGATTACAATGCCAAGTATCAAAGGAGTGAAGAGATGTACCCTAGAACCGGAGTGGATTAAATAGTCCTTGGCCCAATTTGGGGTCAAGACGATTAATTATGTTATGAGTCCATTGGCCCAGTTAAGCACAAATTGAGGACTTATGGCCATCTTGGGCTAAGTCCAATCAGGAGAGGCTTTGCCTCCATCCATTTAGACCAATTGGGCCAAAGCCTAGTGTTAAACACTACAGAGCAATCAGTGTTGAACACTGGGAATGAGGTTGACAAGTTAGTGTTTAACACTAAGAGATAATTGGTGTTTAAACACCAGCAACAAGGCTTTTCAAATTAGTGTTAAACACTAAAACAGATCAGTGTTGAACACTGCAAATGAAGATCTCAGATTAGTGTTAAACACTAAGGCAATCAGTGTTGAACACTGCAGATAAAGCTTTTTAATTAGTGTTGAACACTAAGGCCCAACAGTATGTTAACACTGGGTTCGAGAGTTTCAATTTAGTGTTAAACACTAAGGCAAGAGGGGTCACGTGGCAGCACGTGAGAGCGCCCTCCCTTCATTTATTCTGCTGAGATTATCGCGTCTTTCAGAGCGTCACGTGCCATCACGTGATGGGCATTCAAATGCCTATGTATTAGAGCTTCTGCCAAGGGTCACGTGGATCACGTGGGGTGCTGCCTCAAAGGGGCTTTCTGTAGATCTTTTGGGGGGTCACGTGATGACACGTGACCCTGCCTCTATGTATTTTGTTTAGAGGCTTTGTTAATCTTTTTTTTCCAGGAATTAAATTCCTCAAGCTTTAAATTTCAGAGGAATTAAATTCCTGCTTCCTTTCGAAGACTTATATTCTGGGATAGAGTTTAACTCTGAATTTTCTGTAGGAATTAAATTCCTCATATATGTGAAGAACCAAATAGGGTTAAACCCTAATAAAAGTTTTTAAGGAATTGAATTCCCATTCCCTGTTAAATGATGATTAAAGGAATTAAATTCCCGTCGTTTCAACAGAACTAAGTTCTTAATTAGGGTTAAACCCTGTTTCTTTTTATTCTGAAGGAATTAAATTCCCATGATACAGGGTCAAGCCCTAATTTTATTTTAAAGGAATTAAATTCCTATAGTTCTGTGAGAATTAAATTCTCATGCTTGCATTCCCTCTCTATGTTTTGGATCTGCATGGCAGGATCTCGACCCATTGAGAATTAAATTCTCAACCTTAAGGGGAGATGTGCACTTTGCAGATCCTCTATCAAAGAGAGAAGAAATATGTTCTTCTGTTTTTATGTATCAGAGTTAAACTCTGTTGAGAATTAAATTCTCTTCTTCTTTCATGGAGCTTTTCCCTTTCTTACCTAGGGTTTTTGCAGAAGATCCAAGTTCTCCATGTATCGAAGCTCTCTTTCTTTTCTCTTTTTTTTCTCTCTGCGTATGTGTATCCTTTTTCTCTGTGTCTCTTGGCTCCTATTTATAGGAGAAGCAGCCGAATCAATCAGTTTTTGACGAATCTTCATGAGAGATTTAATTTGCATCCATCATTCGTTTTGGACCTCTGGATTATTAGGTGAATTTTATTCACCATTGGATTTTAAATCCATAGATTCTCCTTTGTTATTTTGGTTAGATTTAAAGAGGAAATCTTTCCAAACCCGAGATTTTCCCATAGATAGATCACCTCTGAATCTTTAATTCAATCGTTTCCAGATAGCCGCTTTCCTTTGGAAAGATTTGATTCTCCTTCAGAATTTAATTCTGTTTGACAAAAATGGGCTTTGAAAGCCGGTCACGTGTGACCACGTGACTCATGGTCACGTGTGGGCACGTGACCCCCTTTGGAATGAGCCTTTTCCTTTCTTTTGCGCTCTGTCTTCTGATCGTTGCTTAAACGTCACGTGCCACCACGTGACCCCTGGTCACGTGTGAGCACGTGACCCTTGTTTGAACTCTCTTTCCTTGGTTCATCTGGAGAACGAGTCTGCTGTCTTGAACGTCACGTGGCAACACGTGACCCTGGTCACGTGGAAGCACGTGACCTCTTCCGAAGCCTTTTCCTTGACTTGATCAGGGAACTGGTGTGCCTTTTGACTCTTGCATTTAAATGTCACGTGTCGCCACGTGACCCGGGTCACGTGGGAGCACGTGACTCTTTCTGAAGCCCCCTTTCCTTCAACGTAGTCAGGAAACTGAACTTGCCTTGATGATGTTTTTAGGTGTCACGTGCCAACACGTGACCGCTAGTCACGTGTAAGCACGTGACCCTCTTCTGAAGCTTTTCCCAGAAGCTTTCCTGATTTTAAATCAGGAAACAGTCACTAATACATTTAATTAGCGATAAATACAAATTTGAATGGGCTAATTTTAATCTATAGAACCATAACAACTAAAATCTAGTTTGTAATATAAATTTTTAGTATTTTATTTTAAGTTCTATTTAGTTATAATCGATGGAAACTAAAACTTTAATTAATCGAACTAAAACTTGCAATTTGGAGCTTGTGGGGGGTCTTTTTGCATAGAACTTTTTTTGTCAATCACTCACAAAACCTCACCCTCATATTGGCCGGCCCCACCACTGCTGCAACAACAGCCCATTCCCCCTCCATTCTTTTGCTTCTTTGACTCATTTAAATGATTTAAATATAGGTTTTTATTATATTATTTTGGATGGGGGTATTATGGTAATTTGGGAGGGGCTTTGACCTGGATTCTTTTCACACAACTCCCTCAAACTTTTCCCCATCCCTCCCCATCTCCTCTGGCCAAAATCCTACACCCAACAGCCCCAAATTTTTTCCCCAATTCTCCTTCTCTTTTGCTTCATTTTCATCTCAAAAATCCATCAAAATCCAAAATTTCCTTCACAATTCTAATGCAAACCCTTAATCCATCTCTTCTCACATCCCAATTGGTTTAAAACAAGGAGAAAGATGGCATCTTGAGAGGCTACAGCAACCTAGGGTTTGAGCTTGTGAGGTATAAATGTCACAACCCGAAAGTACGGAACGTGACCGGCACTTAAATTACGAAGCGTCTAGAGGCGCAACGTAATCTAAGTAAGCCGAAGCCCAGAAATCTAAACCATATAAAAGAGAAGTAAAGAAAAACATATAGGAAAACAAGTTTAAAAACAAGATCAAATTTTCTCAAAAATTTCGGCAGAGTCTCCTTTGTAAAAACTGGCCCCAAACGGGTACAAACAAGTATAATATATACAAACGATAAAATGGCATCCCCAAGCGGGAGCTAGCTCTAGCCAACAGGCAGAAACAACCACACTAAGTACAATAATATACAACGCCAAAGGACGAGGCTCAAACTCAAAAGAAAACAAATCCATCAAACCATAATAATACATGCACGACTCTAAGGTCGAAATAAATAACTGGTCCATTAAACTTATCAAGTAATACACGTTTGGTTGATGGAGATTACTAGATACAAATGAAATAATTAAAAGTACAACGGAGGTCCAGATACAAGTGAACCAACCTACTGTACAAATCACCCTGAATGAAATGATATGCCAGTAAGCTGCCAAGGAAACCTGTATATCAAACCTGTAATAAAATTTGGCACAACAGGGGTGAGTTGCCAACTCGTGAGTAGAAGATATCTGCGAAAAGAAATCGAATGCACGACGCTATCCTAGGTCATAACAATATACTAATATCTCACTAGTCATCTAGTAGTGCAGGGTAATAAACTACGTGTAAGTGCAAATACTCCATGCTCGTGTCAGTACCTCAAAGAGTAATATGTCATGTAAATGAGTATGCATGCACCATGAATGTAAAATAACCAATCCTGGAATCTGGATATATCTGTATAAGAAATCTTTAGCTTTTATCATGGTAAAATTTGTATAGAAATCTGAAATATCAACGATGAAATCCATGGAAATCCGTGTCAAGCATTGACACAAAACATGTAAATCTTAAGTCTCAATACCTCACAGTCTCAATATCTCGGGCTCCGTCAGTCCGGATCGGCCCATATCATCAAATTTCACGAAAACGGTCGGTACCCTCCGGATATCTGCCGCGCCAGATATCACCGGTAGGTAGTCCTCCCCTGCCAGGCTCATCGTCTACAACTTGATCTTCTTGCCCCGGGGTACCATACCGGGCCCACCATGTACCCGAGACAGTTCATCCACTCCTCGAATCGGGTCTCGAAATCCAACAGAAAACATGAAATCTCATGGTGGACGACACATACATCATGAGAAAACCGCAACATATATTTTAAAAAGAGAGGAGGAGAGAGAGAAGTTTTTATATATATTATTGCGGTTTTCCCCAAAATCCAGAAATCTCATAGAAATCCAAAATCCCAAAATTATGAGTAAGTAAATGATAAGTGTCGGCATAAGCCCCACAATACTGCGTGATAACATGAAAATGCGAATGCATGAAATGTCTAAGTAATAAATACCATGTCTAGACTAACACCTGAGAATAATCGCAATATTATATCGATCTAGCTTTTAGCTGATTCTATCAATAAAAGATAATATGTTCTAAAGTGTACGTGACATAGCAATTACCGGTGATGAAGTGTGTGTGAGCCGGCAAATAAGTGTACGTGGAATATGCACATCATCGGTAATGGTGCTGGTGTCCTAACAGGCAGAGTTTCATACTGATTAAAGAAACATATGTATGAACATGCAACATGATAATTACGGTCTGAATGTAAAGACAGATGTGTATTAACCACTCATTTGTAATATACATGTCTAACCACAACTATATGACTCGAGCCTACTAGTGTCTATCTAACCCCCTAAGGAACTAAACCTAAGAAACTAGTCGACAAGAAATAAGAGTCCACCTAAGATCTGAGTCCATATCTCTAATAATCGGCGATCCAGCCTCAATAGCGTCACGTACGTAGTACGGCTTCCTCGAATCAAGAGTGCGGATCAATTATCACATATATGCCTCGTACGGTAAAATCCATCGTATGACATCCCAATATCGGGGTACGGGTCAAGTATCACATACGTAAAACATCATTCGTATAATATCATCATCAATTAATGTCATGATAAAGGTACTGTACTGTAATCGCATACATCAATCATATATCATTACCAGCATAAATATACTTCGTCAATATATCTTCAAAAATTTCATGTCATATATATCATATCGTGATTAAGTCACACTTACAACATATCGTAATCAAGTCACACCTATATGATATCGTAATCAAGTCACACATATATCATATCGTGATTTCAGTCACAGGTTACAGTCTGGGTTCTATTTTAGACTCTCATGTACCTCAATATCATCACCACCTATTATTGTTTATGTATACTTATCCGTTATCTCATTCTCTAATGATCCGCTAACATCATAACACGACTGTATAGCCACGAGATCACGGCATCAAGCCCAGTTATATTGTTTCATCCCCATGTATCATATCACATCCTCATCTCACATATACATGCTGTGTATATATATACCTACACATAACCCTATACACACACACACACACACACACACACATACACATATACACCAAGTCAAGTTTCTGTGTGTGCGTGTGTGTGTATCTACCTGAAATCTACGAACCTCCTCCAAGATATTCATCCTCTGGTAAGGTCTTTCTAGATCAGTCTAGTCCAACCTAAGGTCATTACTAGGGTCCTACTCACCAAGAATCTAAGGTCACGTCTGGCTTCCTAATGACATTAAGTAATATTCCTATTCTACGTTTGCGGGGGTGCTAAACGCCATCCACCCGACTTTTCCCGTAGATATACATCTACTCATCTGGTCCTTGTCTGCCGAAAACGATGTCGCCCTCCTCTTCTTCCTCTTCCGAAGTCCATGTGAGGGGTACCTATATGCAAACACATATAATATCATAAACTGAATCACGGACAAAATCAAAACGACGCACGAAACGCGCATAGGTTAAAACATATGACCCGCACATGCAAAAGAACCAAATGTCGCTCGATATCGGCGTAAAAACGCCGATTGATCGAGGTAAAACATAAACAAACAACTCGTAGTTTCAAAACTCATTATTTATAATATAAAATATGGTTTAAATCATCGAAAACTTAAATCAATCAAATCGTCCGATTTCGTAAAAACCTAGAAAACGTCAATTTACCATTTTACTTCAAAACTTGACGTTTAAATAAAATTAATGGTCATAATACTCATTAAATAGCATAACTAGATTATATAAACCATTACTATATTTTTAACACCCTAATTTGTATTAAATCGAAATTCTAGTTTGCAAACTTGCCCGATTTCGATACTTTTAAGAAAAATTTACAATTCCACAATTACACTTGATTTTGCACATTTCAAATTGTTAAACACCCTCCTTGAAACCTTAAGTATGTGCTAAAACCCTAGCTTTATTTTTAAACCCTCATTTTAAATAAATTTTCAAAATCTAGTTTAATAAAAATAGCAATATTAATGTGACAATTTTAAAGTGAAAGCTAGAAATTTGTGATTAGATTATGCTTCACACTCAATTTACATATTAATCTACACATTAAAACCACAATCTAATAATAAAAACCCTAATTATAATTTTATCTAACCTAATTATATGTTTTGTAAAAATCTAGTTTGCAAAAAGAACCTAATTCAAACAATTTAAATGCAATAATTAGCAATTTTGCTACTAGATTAGGCTTAACATTTCCTAATATGTTAAACTACAAATTAGATCAATACCCAAGAATGAAAACCCTAATTAGATCATCAACACCTCTCTTGAAAATCATAAGCAAACAATTTAAACTAAATTCCACACTTAAGCTACTAAATCTAGCAAACTTAAACTACAATTAAACACTAGATTAGGATTATACCTCACAAGTGATGATTCCTAGCTTGCACTAGTCTCCAAGACACCTCTTTTCTCCACTTTTTAAACAAGTTAGGGTTTGAGAGAAAGTAGAATAGGATTTAGGTTAGAAATTGTAAGGAAAAGTGTGTAATTTTTGTGGATTTTGTTGATTTTTGCAAGGATTTTTGAAGAAGGAAACTGGGAAAAAAAATAGGGTTGTTGGAGGGGGGTCTCGGCCAAGGGTGGGGGAGGTGAGGAAATGAGTGAGTTGTGTAGAATTTTCCAAGGAAAAATATCTCTCAAGGTAATAAATGCAAATCACATCAAAAACTTTCAAAAAACACCCTTTTTCTTTCCATTTTCAACCCCCTTTTACCATAACAATTAAAATTGAAATGTTTTGCTAAATTTTTTATTACACTTAATTTTAGTTTATAATGGTTCCTAATTATGTAATTTACCCAATTAAATTTGTATTTATCACTAATTAAATGTATTTTTAAAAGCTTAAAAAAATATTAAAAATAATTAATTAAGGAAATTTTTTTAATTAACTAGAAAATTTTAAGTGACATTTTAATGACCAATTTATAGTAATATCTTATCTAAATTTTGTATAATTAGGTCTATAATGAAAAATACTTATTTTGACTTTTTACGGAAAAGACTGCTAATTTAGCCGATTACCGAAAAACTGCCTAAACGATTTTCGAAGCGTTACAATAAATTTCAATCTATGGTTAATTTGTAGTCAAGTGTGCTAAATTAGAACTTGATGTGTTAATTTTTGTTGTTGATTTCTGGTCTAGGTTTTTAAAGTGAGTGGTTTGATTTGATCTAGGGTTTTAGAAACCATTATTAGGTTAATTAAATTATTTTGCTATCTAGTTGTTTGCTAACCTAAGTTAATGAGGTTACTTTATTTGTGTGGGCTTCAAATTAGTGTTAATTTGGTGTTTTCATGTATAGTTTGGATTGGAATTGCTAATTATGAAAAATCAAGAAAGGGTTTGATGTTGGAAATAGGATTTGAAGCATTGCTAATGTGTTGGAAATTAGAGTAGTGGTTATCTATGGTTTAACTTGGGTGATTTTGCTTGATGGTTGTCTTTTGGTCGCAAAGCGACGATGTTACACCAAATTTGCAAGTTTTGTGCTTACTAGGTTTTAAAAATATTTATAAATTGATGAGTTTAATTTATGAAAGTGATTTGTATGACCTAATTATGTTATTTAATGAGCATTTTGGCCATTTGAATCGTTAAAATTTGTAGATTGGTTAAAACATCAAGTTTTGAACCGAAATGAGAATTTGTGCTAACTAGGTTATTGGAAAATAAAACGATTGGTTAATTTTATGGTTTTGACGAATTAAACCCTATTTCTTATGCAGTTAGTGAGTTTTGAACCCATGATTGGTATGTTTGGTGTTTTTTTGATCAATCGACGTTTGTCCGCCGATGTCGAGGGTTTTTGGGTTGATTTGTGAAAGCAAACCATAGGTTTTGACCTATGTGGGATTCGTGTGTCGTTTTGGTCATGAGTCGGATTTTAATGCGATACGGTGCGTTATGATATGTAGGTACCCCATGTGGACTTCGAGACGACAAGCAAGCGCGTGGCGACGTCGGCACCGGCGAGCGAAGATCAGGTGAGTAGATTATATCTACGGGGGAAGTCGGGTGGATGGCATATACTTATTATAGGTTGAATTGAGTTTATTGATGATAAAGATGGATTCTAGGTATTCTTGGATTGATTTAAGTGTTAGTTGCGAGACCCTAGAGTAGAGGTTGCACCCACACACCGCACACACATACTTGCATACATTCTTCCTTTTACCTGTACGTATATGTGGATATGTATATTTACATATGGGTATGAGACTATGTGTTCATATACTGGATTTGAGGATAGTACTTGGGATTTGAGATGAGTCGATGAGATTCGATTTGAGGCCGTGAGATCGGTGATATGACAAGGTTCGTATTTGAGATACGCCATGATGTTTTAGCGGGTCCTTTGGCGTAGTATTTCATACACCTGCATGCAAAGATGGTATCAGTATTGTACTAGACGTAGGTCATTATCCCGGATCATGATATTTGATAAGATGATACCAGATGAATAGTGTGATTGATGCGACTTTGACCCGTACCCAGATTTGGGATGCCGTACGACGGATTTACGTACGAGCTATATATTGATGATAGATCCACACTCTTGACTTGAGGAGATCATATTATAGATATTGTATCGACTGTAATTGTCATGCCCCGCTTCCCAAAATATGGAATACGAAGGGTTGACAAGGCCAGCCATGCTCCTACGGTCAAGGAAATGTCCGGCCGTAGTCACACTTCGGATTCTAGCTTTACGTAGTAATCAGTAAACAATGCGCAGGTAATGAGAAACGCAGTAACTGAAACAAAACAAATACAAAGAACTGACATGATGGAGGTAAAAAGAGTATAACTCTGGATAGCTGGTCAAGATGTCCGCGATGTACGTCTGGTCCTGATCCAGGCTAAATCCACTGCTCACTCTGAGCATGCATACTCAGGTCGTCAGAGCGACACAATAGCTATATATATATATATAGATGCAAGTGGAAACTCGAACAGTGATAATAGATATATAACAGTAAATCAAGACGGTAAAGATATGAACATGGAGTAACCAATGAAATGTCCAATAAATCAGGTGAACAGTAAAGTAGTAAAATAGTATGCTAGGTATGTCAACACAGTAAGTAATGTATATTAATGCCATTATCCCTATCAGTCTCTAAGTCTCACTGTACAAGTCACTAAGCCTATCGTCAGTCCAAGTGTGAGAGTCAACCACTCGCGAGTGTCCTCCACCCAAGGGTAGGACCCAAGGGCAAGGGACCACGGGCCCAAAATATAACTCACGGTAATAATCATGTACCCTGTAAATCTCCATATATCTCCATATATATAAGCCGGCATGGGACTCCCGAGATTCTGTTGAACTCACACTCAAACTGCCCCACACCCTGTGGTCTACACCAAACGCCAACCATAACCTCAAATACCGGTCAGTCCATGACAAGTCTGCGCGAGAACTGGAGGCGTGGTCTCCATCAAGCACGTCCCGACTGATACCCAAGATAAATGGGCAGTGTCTGGTGCCTTACCTGTGACACCCGCACAAGTGCTTCCATAAGTGTCCCATACCACTTATAGTTACACTTATACACGTCCCACAGACGTCGACAATGCAATAAAATAATAGGGTCCACCGATTGTGTACAAGTACGTGTCACTTTCACTTATCCACTCATGCACGAACACTAACGTACTTGCCACAATCACCACTAATACCTAACACTGGGTAATGCACATGATCACTAGGTTATCAATGCAGTGACATATATATGATATGATGAGAAAACAGTATTTAAGGCATGGTTAAGATGTCATCAAACAATATTCTACCAATTGCATAATTCATCATAAATAATATATGCCCAAATTTAGCGAAACAATGAACGGGGGATAAGTAGTATGTACGATTATCTATCCAGCGAATTTTGTTTCACGTCAATCGGGTTTCAGGATCACTAGATATGGCCATTTCATTTTAAGCGTTCACTGCTGGAAATCCGGTTTCTGAATCGGAAGTCCGTTTCGCAACGCATTTTAATCCCAGTTGGGATCAGATTTTAGCGACGCTACAGTTGAATGATATCTAGGGTTTTCAGTAGGGTATTCAACGCAAAAGAGGGATTCTCAATCGCGTCAGTACGTCGAAAGTTACACACTGTTTATCACTAGTTTGCCACTTCTGAATCTGTTCTGGACTGTTATACGTCCTGCCCTTTTAATTTACAATTTAAATAGCAAACGACGATGAAACGGAATGAAACCACTTGTGTTATCTAGATAACAGATTCACCTTTATTAAGCTGTGGAGTTCCGCAACATACGAGTTCAACAAACAAGGTGGCGCGTATTACGGGACAGTAAACAGTAACCAGAGTCGCTCTGGACTGCAGTCCAGAGTCGCACTCCGATCCAAATATCGTCACAATTTAAGTACAGAAACTATTAGAAACTTGCATAGGGTTATATTTCGTCGAGTCGGATTCGATTTAAGCCCTCGAACGCATCATTCCAGTTTATACATAATTTATGGTAATTTTAACAGTTTTCAGATACGGGAAAGTTCCAGTTTTACAGGGATATTTGGGGGTAATCGTTTTAGTCATTAACAGTCGTATTTTCCAGTGAAATTTGTACACAGTATTCATCACTACATGGGCCAGTATAGACAATCCAATTCCGTCAAATTAGATGAATATTTTCATTAGGATCATGCATCGAACATGTATAGCAAATAATCTATTGGAAATTGTAAATTTGTAATCTATACGATTTAAGTTTGTAACGCGAATAGATTAGCATGTAGCAAGTAAAATACTTGCCTTTGATGATGAATTGATGGCACGGCAGCGAAAGCAGTGGTGACACGGCACGGGCAAGAAGTAGCAACAACACGACGAGTCTCGGCTAGGCTTGGGCTTGGCTCGAGCTTGGTGACAGGGCTGTTGCTGGTGAGCTGACTGGGGTGCCGATGGAAAGATGTCGCCGGTGAGGTGGCTGCGGTGGGAGGAGGTGCTCGCCGGTGGTAGCTCGTGCAGGAGGTGTGCTCGACGGCGATGAGGCAAAGATTGGGGACGGTGAGGTGAGGGATGGCTGTGGGTTTTTGGAGGTGGGGTCAATGGAAGACGATGATGATGATGGGCGGTTGTAGAGGAGAGGGGTAGGAGGCCGGAGGCTTGTTGTGGCGGTGGTCGGAGCTGGCAACGATGGAGCGGTCGGCTGCTAGGGTTTGGTCGAGGGAGAGAGGATGTGGGGAGCTCGGGTGAAGAAGTGGCTCGTCGGTGGTGCGGTCATGGCACGGGTGCAGTGGGATTCTCGAGTGGAGGAGGAAGAGGAGGGTTCTGTGGGTGGAGGAGAAACGTGGGAAGATGAATGAGGGGTCGAAGTCATCGTCGTCGACGGCGGGAGTGTGGGTGATGGAAGTAGTGGCTGTGGGAGTGGGTTTTCGAGAGAGAGGTGAGGAGTTTTGAGAGTGAGAGAGAAGTGAGGGTGTGAGGGAGATAGGGGAGAGCGTTGAGGGAATCGTGAGGGATGCGCGACGTGGGGCAAGGGCGCGGGCGTGGGCGTGGGTGTCGGCGGAGAAAGCGGATCGAGGGAAACAGGGAGCGGGAAAAAGGGAGAGAGCCGTTGGGAAGAAAGGAGAACAGGGTATGGGCCGGGTCGGGTTTGGGTGAGCGGGCGTGGGCTTTGGGCCAAGGAAGGGTTTGATTAATATATTAAGGGAAAAATGGATGGGCCGAGCTTTTGGGGATTTATTAATAAAAGGAAAATGGGTGTTGGGCTGAGGGATTACTGCTGGGCCAGAGGCTTGGGATTAAGGAAAGAAATAAAAGGGAAGATTTGGGTTTTAAAATATATAAAATATTTATAAGTAAAATAAATAAATTTTATAAGTGAAATAGAAATACAAATATTGGTATAGAAAGGGGCTGGGTATTATATCATACCACCCTTACAAAAATTTCGTCCTCGAAATTTAAAATAAACAATAAGTTATAAAATCATAAACGAAAGCTACTATATCGCAAACTAACACATAATGATTTACTTGAAATAGGCGGATGAAGAAATTTGAAGGTTTATATATATGAGAATAACCCAATTAAGAGGGTAGGTCCAAATAAGTATAAGATAGCAACAACTACACGGGCAAACTATATATACGCGAGAATAAAATAGCAGTAACGAATAATAACATTCGAGGCATGCTAGATAAAATCGAAAATCCTAAATATGTGCTCTCATACGTATATCAAAAGTAGCGCAGCTAAAATAATAGGCATAAGGCACATCCATTTATAATAGCAAACTATAAGTACAATACCCGAGATGATAAAATAATAAAAATAGTGAAGGATTTATCGATAAGTTAAAACATTTTAGGATACTTGTATCGATAAAAAATAACTTAGAAAACCCACATAGTGAAAATAAGAAACATGGAACGAAAATATGCGCGATGTAAGGTTGCGCTACCGAAAGAAATGGGAAGGTTAGTAGTGAAGTACTTGAAATGCATAAAACGGGAATAGTCAATAAAACGCACTCTTCGATAAATATAAAATAATGAAAACTAAATTTTCGAATAATAATGTCCCTAAATATAGTTAGGGTAACAGGGAAAAGCACAAAAATGTAAAGGGCTAGCTAGGGTAGGAATTACAATGGAGTGTGGCTCATTCAAAAGGTCTGAGTGTGACGGCTTTAGACTGAAGGTCGAAGCGATTTGGGGTCGGGTCAGCCCAGGGTGTAAGGGTGAACGGTAATGAATCTCAGGAGGGAAGGGAATGTATGGGAAGGAAACGGTCGACACATGAAGCGAATCAAAAAAATCCGAAGGGTTAGCGAACTCAGGAATTTCACTATCAATTTCCCCTCCCAGACGGATCTCAAACGAGGCATATACGAAGGATGAAGGGTGTCTCATTCAAAAGATCAGGGTGCGGTACTTTTAATCTAAGTGAGGGTTGAAACAGCACAAAATGCAGGGGTGGACATTTAGGGATCTCAATAGAAAAAAAAATGTATAAGGGAAAAGTCAAAGCATCAAGTGAACCAGTAAACAAAAGATTTGCGAACTCAGAAAGTTTATTTTATTTTAGAAAATTCGAAACAAAGCACCTTCGAAAAGTAACAGATGGCCCTAAACTAAACACAGATTTATTTGGCCAGAGAAGACAACATCTAAAAATCCCATCAATCGGGGTTGTGGAGATTCAGCAGGTTGCGGTAGGCTCGCGCGCTCAGGTAGGGGCGTCCATTTCCATAGCGCCTCGCAGGGACCGCCATTAGGAGTTCTTCCACCGCAGGGTCTTGTTCTTCTGGTCCTTCTTCCTCGGCTGGAGCTTCTTCATCGAGGTCTGCTTCCATGTGATTCTCTTCTTCTGGGTCCTCTTTCATGGGATTTTCCTCCACTGGATTTTCTTCTATCGGGTCTTCCTCGGGATCTTCCTCTATCGGGTTCTCTTCAGGGTCTCCTTCCTCTTCGTCGGACTCGCCTATCATGTCGACCTCTGGGGCGGCGGCTCCTTCGTCCTCGGAATCGCTGTTTCCGAAAATGACCTGGGGACCGTCGACCTCATCGTCAGAACTCACCAGTATGCGGTCTAAGAAAACGCATGACTGTGCATCCTCATCTAGATGCGGCACTGCTTCAGGGTGGGCCATGGTCTAAAAAGAAAGAGTCATGATTAGACAGTGGAACACATCAAGAAAATAGCTAAAGGTACGGGGTATAGGAAAATATGCAGTGGGCAGGAACTGAAAAATTAGAATTAAAAATGCTGTGGTAATGAATAGTATAAATAAGGGGGAAAGCAAGAGAATGATACATATATTACGATTCAAAATTTTTATTGCATTCAACTAAAAGTTCGACGGATACAAGATTTCAAACGAAAAGTAATATTTACAAGAAGATGACAACATTATTACTGAAAGCAGAAAACGTGAAAATTCTTCTTTGACTACTAGACCGCTGCATTCTCGTCACGCGAGTTGAATCCTACGCTGGGTCCGCCCTATCCTCGAGGTTCGAACTACGCAATAATCATCACTTGGCAGAAGTGGAGAGTGTGGACGGGTCTCCTCCTTGTAGCTCCTTCCTTTTTAGGCAACCGTTGATAAGATGTTCGCTGGATCCACAAATCAGACATTCCCCTTGGGCGCGGCGACAATCCCTCTGAAGATGTCCTGGCCTCTTACAGTATCCACAACATTGGGTCTTCTGCTGCTTCTGTCGCGGGGAAACAAATGGGCGCTTCATCTACCCCTCTTTTCCTCGTCTAACAGGGATCACTTTACGATTGGAGACTTCTGATGGTGTCTGATTCACCTGCCTTCTCAGTCCTTCAGCTAATAGGTCATTTGTTCGCTCCTGGGCTTCCTTCAGACTTTGCAGTGTAGTCAGGATCTCAACGGTCTGATTCTGGGGAGTGGAGATAGAGGAAGAGTCGTTGGAAGACATGATCCTGAAACAACATTTTTAGGCTGGCATAAGATACATGGGAAAAATCAGAACAGGATATAGAATAGACAATGAAACAAGGATATCGGGTGAGTGAAACTCAATCAAGCGGAAAACAAATGTAGAACTCCCAGTTACCCAATAGAGTACAGTATTGTAGCTATGCTGTGGTTCATAATTACAACCCGTAACTCTACTAAGTCACCCAGAACTCTAACAGATGGAGTCAAAATATAGCATGACGAATAATAAAGATTCAAGTCAAAGATAACAGTTCACAATCTAGACCGAAAGAGCGGCTTAAATTGTCAAGCTCTATTCGGAAACTGCAATCCTAATCATAGCAAAACCTGGCTCTGATACCAACAAAACCATGTCACGCCCCGCTTCCCAAAATACGGAATACGAAGGGTTGACAAGGCCAGCCATGCTCCTACGGTCAAGGAAATGTCTTGCCGTAGTCACACTTCGGCTTCTAGCTTTACGTGGTAATCAGTAAACAATGCGCAGGTAATGAGAAACGCAGTAACTGAAACAAAACAAATACAAAGAACTGACATGATGGAGGTAAAAAGAGTATAACTCTGGATAGCTGGTCAAGATGTCCGCGATGTACGTCTGGTCCTGATCCAGGCTAAATCCACTCCTCACTCTGAGCATGCATACTCAGGTCGTCAGAGCGACACAATAGCTATATATATATATATATATATATATATATATATATATATAGATGCAAGTGGCAACTCGAACAGTGATAATAGATATATAACAGTAAATCAAGACGGTAAAGATATGAATATGGAGTAACCAATGAAATGTCCAATAGATCAGGTGAACAGTAAAGCAGTAAAATAGTATGCCAGGTATGTCAACACAGTAAGTAATGTATATTAATGCCATTATCCCTATCAGTCTATAAGTCTATCGTCAGTCCAAGTGTGAGAGTCAACCACTCGCGAGTGTCCTCCACCCAAGGGTAGGACCCAAGGGCAAGGGACCACGGGCCTAAAATATAACTCACGGTAATAATCATGTACCGTGTAAATCTCCATATATCTCCATATATATGAGCCGGCATGGGACTCCCGAGATTCTGTTGAACTCACACTCAAACTACCCCACAGCCCGTGGTCTACACCAAACGCCAACCATAACCTCAAATACCGGTCGGTCCATGACAAGTCTGCACGAGAACTGGAGACATGATCTCCATCAAGCACGTCCCGACTGATACCCAACATAAATGGGTAGTGTCTGGTGTCTTACCTGTGGCACCCGCACAAGTGCTTTCATAAGTGTTCCATACCACTTATAGTTACACTTATACACGTCCTACAGACGTCGACAATGCAATAGAATAATAGGGTCCACTGATTGTGTACAAGTACGTGTCACTTTCACTTATCCACTCATGCACGAACACTAACGTACTTGCCACAATCACCACTAATACCTAACACTGGGTAATGCACATGATCACTAGGTTACCAATGCAGTGACATATATATAATATGATGAGAAAACAGTATTTAAGGCATGGTTAAGATGTCATCAAACAATATTCTACCAATTGCATAATTCATCATAAATAATATATGCCAAAATTTAGCGAAACAATGAACAGGGGATAAGTAGTATGTGCAATTATCTATCCAGCGAATTTTGTTTCACGTCAATCGGGTTTCAGGATCACTAGATATGGCCATTTCATTTTAAGCGTTCACTGCTGGAAATCCGGTTTCTGAATCGGAAGTCCGTTTCACAACGCATTTTAATCCCAGTTGGGATCATATTTTAGCGACGCTACAGTTGAATGATATCTAGGGTTTTCAGTAGGGTATTCAACGCAAAAGAGGGATTCTCAATCGCGTCAGTACGTCGAAAGTTACACACTGTTTATCACTAGTTTGCCACTTCTGAATCTGTTCTGGACTGTTATACGTCCTGCCCTTTTAATTTACAATTTAAATAGCAAACGACGATGAAACGGAATGAAACCACTTGTGTTATCTATCTAACAGATTCAAATTTATTAATATGTGGAGTTCCGCAACATAAGAGTTCAAGAAACAAGGTGGCGCGCATTACGAGACAGTAAACAGTAAACAGAGTCGCTCTGGACTGCAGTCCAGAGTCGCACTCCAATCCAAATGTCGTCACAATTTAAGTACAGAAACTATTAGAAACTTGCATAAGGTTATATTTCGTCGAGTCGGCTTCGATTTAAGCCCTCGAACGCATCATTCCAGTTTATACATAATTTATGGTAATTTTAACGGTTTTCAGATACGGGAAAGTTCCAGTTTTACAGGGATATTTGGGGGTAATCGTTTTAGTCATTAACAGTCGTATTTTCCAGTGAAATTTGTACACAGTATTCATCACTATATGGGCCAGTATAGACAATCCAATTCCGTCAAATTAGATGAATATTTTCATTGGGATCATGCATCGAACAGGTATAGCACATAATCTATTGGAAATTGTAAATTTGTAATCTATACGATTTAAGTTTGTAACGCGAATAGATTAGCATGTAGCAAGTAAAATACTTGCCTTTGACGATGAATTGATGGCACGGCAGCGAAAGCAGTGGTGACACGGCACGGGCAAGAAGTAGCAACAACACGACGAGTCTCGGCTAGGCTTGGGCTTGGCTCGAGCTTGGTGACGGGGCTGTTGCTGGTGAGCTGACTGGGGTGCCGATGGAAAGATGTCGCCGGTGAGGTGGCTGCGGTGGGAGGAGGTGCTCGCCGGTGGTAGCTCGTGTAGGAGGTGAGCTCGACGGCGATGAGGTAAAGATTGGGGATGGTGAGGTGAGGGATGGGTGTGGGTTTTTGGAGGTGGGGTCAATGGAAGACGATGATGGGCGGTTGTAGAGGAGAGGGGTAGGAGGCCGGAGGCTTGTTGTGGCGGTGGCCGGAGCTGGCAACGATGGAGCGGTCGGCTGCTAGGGTTTGGTCGAGGGAGAGAGGATGTGGGGAGCTCCGGTGAAGAAGTGGCTCGTCGGTGGTGCGGTCGTGGCATGGGTACAGTGGGATTCTCGAGTGGAGGAGGAAGAGGAGTGTTTTGTGGGTGGAGGAGAAACGTGGGAAGATGAATGAGGGGTCGAAGTCGTCGTCGTCGACGGCGGGAGTGTGGGTGATGGAAGCAGTGGCTGCGGGAGTGGGTTTTCGAGAGAGAGGTGAGGAGTTTTGAAAGTGAGAGAGAAGTGAGGGTGTGAGGGAGATAGGGGAGAGCGTTGAGGGAATCGCAAGGGATGCGCGACGTGGGGCAAGGGCACGGGCGTGGGTGTCGGCGGAGAAAGCGGATCGAGGGAAACAGGGAGCGGGAAAAAGGGAGAGAGCCGTTGGGAAGAAAGGAGAACAGGGTGTGGGCCGGGTCGGGTTTGGGTGAGCGGGCGTGGGCTTTGGGCCAAGGAAGGGTTTGATTAATATATTAGGGGAAAAATGGATGGGCCGAGCTTTTGGGGATTTATTAATAAAAGGAAAATGGGTGTTGGGCTGAGGGATTACTGCTGAGCCAGAGGCTTGGGATTAAGGAAAGAAATAAAAGGGAAGATTTGGGTTTTAAAATATATAAAATATTTATAATAAGTAAAATAAATAAATTTTATACGTGAAATAGAAATACAGATATTGGTGTAGAAAGGGGCTGGGTATTACAGTAATACTTTGAGGTAGGATCACCGACTGCTATATGTGTGTGTGTGTGTGTGTCGACTCAGATGTTAGGCGGTTTCCTTACCTTTTGTTTAGCCTGCTAGCTCAGCCCTATAGTTAGTGTAGTTGTTAGACTAGATTCGATTCCTACCTATTTCAAACTAACGAATCGTGGGTATTTTAAAAGACAGGCCAAGGGATTCTACGAATATTTCAAAGGACACATCTTTTCTTAAAAACACCGTAGCCCTTATTTTCAAAAACCCCACGATTCGTATTATTTCAAAAGGCACTACTGTATGACTTATAATTATGTTAAATGCAGATTAGTTATCATTGTGTTTATTATTCAGCTCCCGCACATTATTGCTGTTCGCTCCGTATCGCATACTTATATTGTGATTTCATATACCATTATTGATATCATGCTGTTAGGACACCTGCACCATTACCGATGATGCGTATGTTCCACGTACACTTACTTGCCGGCTCACACACATCATCATCGGTAATTTCCATGTCACGTACACTTTAGACAATACTATTTCATCGACATAACTTGTTAGCTGGTAGTTTCGACATAATATTAGTGTACTTGCCTTATATGCCAGTTTAGACATTGCAGTTATTACTTGCTACTTCATGCATATTATTATTCACTGTTATGCCGTATTATGGAGTTTTATACCTATATTCTCTGTTTACGTGCTATTGATGATTGGATTTCGGATTTTCCTGAGATTTCCTGGATTTGGGGAAAACCGCAAGAACATTTATAAACTTCTTTCTCTCTTTTTTTAAATGAAAAGTGCGGTTTTCCCATGATGTATGAGTCGTCCACCATGAGTTTTCATGATTGCTGATGGATTTCGAGACCCTATTCGAGGAGTTGGATGACCGTCTCGGGTACATGGTGGGCCCGGTAAGGTACCCCGGGGCGAGAAGTCCGAGTTGTATTCGGTGAGCCTGGCAGGGGAGTACTACCTACCGGTGATATTATTTGGACTCGTCGGCTATCCGGAGGATACCGGCCGGAGTCATGAGATGGTTATAGGCTGATCCGTTCTGCGGAGCCTGAGATATTGATATTTGTGATTTGAGACACTAAGGCATTGAGATTTGACGGTACAAGTTAGTCCGGGCAGCCGGAACCTGAGATATTGAGATATTGGGATTTATGTTTTGTGTCGATGCTTGACACGGATTTCTCTGTTGATTTCATTGAGGATACTCGTTTTATATACATACAGGTATCCCATTAAAATAAAGAAAACAGTTGTCTCACTCATTGCATTACATTACATTTATACCTCATACATATGATACATTGCTACCTGAGGCACTGACACGGGCACTGGGATTACACTTATGTTTAGATGTTTACCCTTGCCACCTTTTTATGCTTCAGACTTTATTATTTGAGGATATTACTGATCGTATGACCTAGGATTGCGTCATACATGCGATTTCTGCTCGTAGATGTTTTCTATTCACGAGTTGGCAACTCACCCCCGTTGTGCCACAGTTTCTTGCAGGTTTTGCCGTACAAGTTTCATTACGGCTTTGTTGGTACACTGCTTCCTTTCCGGGTGATTTGCTTGGTAGGTGGGTTCACTTGCATCGTGACCACCATTATACCTTGTATATTATTTATTCAGTTGTATCTAGTTAAACTCCATCAACCAACATGTATTTATTTCAGAGATAGAGACCAGTGATGTTTATTCTTTCGACCTTAGAGTCGCGCGCTGTTTTTCTATAGATTTCTTGCTGTTTTGAGTTTCCTTTTCAGCTTTGGTCTTCGCCCTTTGGCGTTGTATATTATATTGCTTGCGTGGTTATGACCGTTGATTGACGAAGAGCTAGCTCCCGCTTGGGGATGCCTTTTCTTGTATTTCGTATACTATTCATGTTGTATCCCGTTTGGGACCAGTTTTTACAAAGGAGACTCTGCCGAAATTTTCAGAAAATGCTTGATGTTTTTAAAATGCATAATTCGGCTTATGCTATTAAAACTACTTGTTTTAAGTTGGTTTTTCCTTCACTCTATTGCTTCTTTGGTTTTGATTTCTGGGTTTTGGCTTACTTAGATTACGTACGCCTCGAGACGTTCGTAATTTAAGTGCCGGTCATGTTCCGTACTTTTCGGGTCGTGACATGCTGTTGCTATTCTTGAGCTCTTGTGATGGATCGGGTGAGTGGTCGGTGGCCCGTAGAAGCGCGGCTATCCTCCTTCCCGGATGCCATGTAGACGGTATGCACCACCATGCCTCCAAACTTAGGGCGTTTGGGCTCAGTTCCTTTGACATTTGTCCCAGGCACGGGGATTTTCTCCGGCCTTCTCCTCTTATGAGCAGTCGAAGTTGAGGGGGCCGTTGCAGTGGGCATCCAAGTCGCTACCGCCTTTTGTGGCTTAACAAGACGGTTTTCTTCCTGTCGGACCTTCAGCTTCTTCTGTCGGCGGGGATAGTCTTGATCCACCACCGACTCGCGGACTTGTCGCCAAACCTTGTAGATTTTAGAGGACAGCCGCTGAGGGGACTTTTCTGGCTTTGCTTCTGCAACATTCTCCACTGGAGGAGGAGATCTTTTCAGTACGGCGGTAGGAGAATTCCTGCGTACCTTGTTCAGCAGCTCAAAACTGTTCCCGGTTGGAACAGCAGCATTAATTTCCACTGTTGGGGCTGGTGGAGTTAGCCCAGAAGGGGAGTTGCCCCCGGCCTTCCTTACCCGGTGCCAGTGGCGACGTCGAGCGTGTCGAGCTGATGGAGTTGGTTCGGTGACAGGGATGGCTTTTCCTTGCCCCCTGTTCAGGTGAGGGGCTGTTGCTAGTGTCAGCCTGTTGAAAACTGATGTCCTTTGAATAGCAGGAGCGGGAGAAGGAGTTGGGACAGTCAGTCTTGTAAAGACCGACCCTTTGGCGGGAGAAGCCGCTTTGACGACTTCAGGAGCAGGGTTGGTTACTCCCTTCGGAATAACCTTTTCTTGAGGTGCAGGCTTCATCATGGACCCCCTGAACTTTGGCCCAGTCTGGCGAAGACCGAGGAGCTGGAGCTGGACGACCCGTTGAAAGCGGCCGTAGTAGCTGTAAGCCGATCAAAGACCGACTTCTTGGGAGCTTCTGGTATGGGCACGGGGGTGCTGAAGCTCATCGGCGGAAGCATGGTTCCGAAAAACAATCCCGTGGTGGCTTGAGTGACCTGTTCCACGGGCATCGTGAACAGGGAAGCCGGTTGGAGCCCGTAGGCTATGCCCCTAGTCGAGGCAGGACGTGGGTTGCAGTTGCATGCGGAACACTTTGAGCAGGTAAACGCCATTGATCCTTTGCTTTCTTGACCAAGCAAAACGCCAAATCTTAGTACCTCGAAACCCAAGGGCAACCATTAGCAAACCGCGATTGGTTCACGAACACGACACACGAAGTGTGGAGTGGAAAGAGGAAAAGGTCCCACCGGGCGTGCCAGAATCTGTTTACCGCCGGAAGCCAGGAAGACTGGACGTCTTGCCTGAATCTGGGGGCAGATGCTAATTGGTGCTATCCGTCCACCTCTCCGAAGATGCCAAGTTGATTTATGGCACCATGTATCGAAGGTTTAAACGGATGCGGCCGATGTAGCAGACTTCGTCAGATTCCCTCTCGTCTGAGGGGTTTTTGATTATGGGGACGCTCTTCCCTGCAGGCGTAAGCCCCTGCAGTTAATTACGATACCGCATCGCGGTAACAACTTTCTCCTTCTCCATATGATCACTTCGTGTCGTGGGTGTTTGTTTTGTGTTTGGTTGCCCGTGGATTGTATATGGAGACTAAGTTATGTTGTCGCCCGTAGGGCGTGGACTAGTCCAAATCCGTATCTTTCTTAGATTTGGGTTTACGGGGGTTGTGTTTAAGGATACGTTGGCCTTATTTGAGGCTAAGATCAACTTAAACGTTTGTTAAGAACACGTTAGTCTAATTTTAGACTAAGATCAACTTAACGGGATCGTTTAGATCCGACAAGAGAGCAATTGGGCTCTATTGTTTAGTTTAATGATATTGCGGTCGATAGTTAGTTTAAGGACATTACGGTCTATTATTAGTTTTAAGACATTGCGGTCAAGGTTAAGGACATCATAGTCAGTGAGTTTAAGGATCTCACAGTCCGGTGTTAGTTTTAAGACATCGCGGTTGAGGTTAAGGACATCATAGTCCGTAGATTTAAGGACTCCACAGTCCGATATTAGTTTTAAGACATCACGGTCAAGGTTAAGGACATCATAGTCCATGGATTTAAAGACTCCACAGTCCGATGTTAGTTTTAAGATATCACGGTCAAGGTTAAGGACATCATAATCCGTGGATTTAAGGACTCCACGGTTCGATATTAGTTTTAAGACATCACGGTCGAGGTTAAGGACATCATAGTCCATGAGTTTAAGGACCCCACAGTCCGTAGTAATGTGTGGTTGTCGGGACCCGTCACCTCTCTGACGACGTTGAAGGATTACAACGACAGATATCAGAGGAGTAAAGAGATGTACCCTCGAACCGGGTGTAAATTGATTGGAAGAGCAGATGAGCTCAGTTCAATTTAAATTGAGGACTTATGGCCAGAATTGGGCTAAGTCCAATTAAAAATGTTTAACATTTTATTTTTGTTCTGCCTGTCAGGCCTTTATTTGGGCTCTGCTATTTTAATAATGCTAAGCATTGGGCTTTGACATTTTTTGTCTTATATTGAATGCATAGCATTTATCAGAACAAAGTATGTTCTGACAGCGCGCTACGTGGCGCACTAGGCGCTTTGCGCCAGTCAAAGAGCGCATTGCGCTTCTGTCGGTTAGCGCACACGAGGAGGACACGTGTCGCGCTTAGCGTTAAGCGCTAGTTTGTTAGCGCACCGCGCTTTTAATTTATGAGTGCACTGCACTAGTTTATGGGTGCGCCAGTGAGTGACACGTGGAGCGCTTGGCGCTGAGCGCCAACCCAAGAGCGCAGTGCGCTGTTTTCAGGAGCGCAAAGCGCAGATCGTGTCTATGGTTGACAGGTGGCGTGTTCTGGCGCTGCGCGCCGGTCCAAGAAGCGCAAAGGCGCAATTCATAAGTGCAGGGCACTGTTCAATAGCGCAAAGCGTATCTGATCAACTTTAAGATCAAAGAACAAGTTTATGTTCTTCTTTAAAGGAGGCTTTGCCTCAAGATTCAAGAACAAAAGTTCTTGTTTTTATAAAGGCTTTGCCTTTATAGATCAAAAGATCTGTCAATGAAGTAAAATACTTCTTTTATTATTTTTTTGATGATTAGATCTTTTTTCTTTCCTTTAAATCAAAGACCTTGGTCTTTTTATAGATCCAGGATCTTTTTTAGAAGATGATTCTTCTTTTTACGAGATGGATTCATCTCTGTTGTTCAAGAACACAGTTCTTTTTACCTTGAAGATGAAGAAAAATCTTCTTCTTTCTAAGAGCTTGCTCTTCTTTTTGCAGAGGGTTTTTCTCTCTCTTTCTGTGTATTCTCCATTTAGACTTGAAGTCTAGGGTCCTTTATATAGGACCAAATGATTTGTTAAATCAGTTTTAAGAGATCTTTCTCTGCTTGATTTGGGAATATTTCCCACCGTTGGATCTTTGATTGTAAGGCTTCTGTTTTACAGAAGATAATCTTCTTTTTTTAATAAGATTGAAAAATCTTTCCATAACAGAATTTTAGTTCTGATTAATTAATAATTTATTATTAGTAGATCTTTTGATCTGACGGTGGGGGAATTTTAATTCTTGCGCTGGTGCACCTTGCGCTAGCGCACCTGCGCTTGACACGTGGCGCGCAGCGCAGAGCGCAGCGCAACTGCACTAGCGCGCCCGTGTTCGACACGTGGCGCGCAGCGCAGAGCGCAGCGCAACGCTGGATCTAAAGCATTGCTTCAATTTAAATTTTAAATTTTGGAGCAGAGCTTTGCTCTGATTGGGGGTGCGCTACCTAGGGCGCAGCGTTCCTGGCACTGGCATGTCTGCTTTTGACACGTGGCGCGCAGCGCGCAAAATCTGAAGCGTTGCTTCAATTTTTACTTTAGATTTTTAATACAGAGCTTTGCTCTTATTGGGAAAAGGAAGCGTCGCTTCATTTCAAATCTTGGAATTTGAACAGAGCTTTGCTCTGATTGGGGAAACAGTAATGTCCATAACGAGTTCTGAAAGCCGTTTTGTGGATATCAGACTCCTTGACCTTCACCTGATGATAACCTGAACGAAGATCTAACTTAGAGAATACACAAGATCCACTTAGCTGATCGAATAAATCATCGATGAGCGGAAGTGGATACTTGTTCTTTATGGTTACTTCGTTCAAGGCTCTATAATCGATGCACATTCTGTATGAACCTTACTTCTTCTTCACAAGCAGTACTGGTGATCCCCAACTTGATGTGCTGGGAAGAATCCATCCTTTCGCCAATAATTCGTCCAACTGAGTTCGGACCACCTTCAAACCTTCCAGACTTAACCGATAAGGTGCTTTGATCACTGGTTGTGCTCCTGGTACTAAATCAATGCTGAATTCAAGAGCTCGATCGGGAGGCAAACCTGATATATCGTCAGGAAACACATCGTCGAACTTTCGAACCACTTCTGGCCTTGATTCTTCCTCTGCTTGAGTTGCTGCGATCACTGCTTTCTTCGGCTTCGCCTTGTAAGTACTTGGCTCCATGGTACGATCTCCACTTTTGAAATAGAAGATTGGATGGTCTGGAATCTCGAATACTACCCTTCTTTGACAACAGTCAATGGTAGCATAGAATGTTCCGAGCCAATCCATTCCTAGAACCACATCGAAGTTCGATATATCCAGCATTTTGAAATCAGCATAGAATTCTCTGCTGCAGACGACTACTGGACACAAGTTGTATCCCATTGTTGCCTTTAGAACGCCGTTCTCGGAACTGACATTCCAGCTGGATACAAGCGGTGTGACTGGAATCGCATGAGTTCGGACAAACCGTTGCGACATAAAACAGTGAGATGCTCCAGTATCGAACAGTGCTAGTGCAGGGAGTGAGGCTACTAAGATTGTACCTAAGGTATGTGGGATATTTTTTAGGTATAGGTAAAAATATGTGGGTTGGTATTAAGACTGAAAGAAAATTTTGAGAAGAAAAGGTTACCAGTGATAACTTGGCCAGTGGCCTCAGCTTCTTCCACGGTCATCGTGAAAGCCTGTCACCGTGGTACATTCCTCCTGGCCGGAGGAGCATTCCTCGTAACATTCCGTTGAGCTTGATGGAACTGACGAGGATGAGGTGCAATTGGTGTTCCCCTAGGTGGTGGAGCAGGGAGAATTGTTGCAGATGGATGAATTGCTGTTCCATGTCGAACCTGGCAGTCTCAGGGAAGTACTTTGCGTCGAACATGTCGCGGAAAGTCTTCCATTCGATGGGTTGTTCAAGACGGCTTTTTTCCACCTTCCACCAATTCCGTGCATTGTCCGTGAGCTGCAGTTTCGCAACACGGACCCAAGCTCCCTCTGGCACTTGTGCCGCTGCCAGATCATCTTCGATACTCTAAGCCCATTCCTCATCTTCCAGTGGGTTCTCCTTTCCTAAGAACTGTTTGGGGTGCAAAGCCCTGAATTGCTTCACCCCAGGTGCTTCTGTCTCGGGACGGTTCATTAAAAGAGCAGTCTGATGCTGCTGTCCTTCTAGGAGGCTACGGATCACCTCAAGCAGAACCGTCTGCTCGTTGAGCGGAGTAGTTATGGCAGGTGTGAGTGGTAGTGGTGGAGGTGTGTTGTTGACATTCGTGCTAGTGTTGTTTGGGGAATCCATAACCTTGAATGAAAAATTCGGGTTAGGACAGATTCAAAGTTTATGAAATTGGAAGATTTAAGGAATATGGATTGTAAAGAATGTTTTGAGTTGCTGGTTCTCGTGTTTTATATTGCTTAGTATGTCCCACGCAGAACTGAACTACATGGTAGTGTTCCATACAGCTCTGGCCTGCATGGGCCACCAACAAAACCTGTCACGCCCCGCTTCCCGGTGTACGGGCAGAGGACGCAACTGGCCGCTACGTATTTACTCCGAAGTAAATACGCTAAGCGTAACTAAGCAATATAAAGTAAAACACACAAGAGGCAAAAGATATAATTGAACAGCAACTTTATTTATTAACATTCTTTTACAGTACATGGAAAAGTAAATACATCTGAATGAAAACAAATGCCTAATCAGTGGCATAACTTAAATGGAAAGTACTGATATGGAATGTGTATAATGAATCTAAAGCTCTGGGTCGTAGGATAGCTGATCCAAGTCCTCGCTGGTAGGCTCGATCTCCTGAAGGTCCGAATCACCTGACAACATTCCAAAGAAGAAAGAGAAGGAATGTCGTCAGCGAACAATCGCTCGGTAAGTCCCAAAAATAGGGGAGAAAAAGAATAGACAGAGAGAGAGAGTGTGTGTGTGTGTGTATTGTTATTAATCTTGATTTATATGGTTAACGCTCTTATTTGTAGCTTGGTACAGAAGAGGCCAGTGTATACGAGAGGAGTCTCTATATGCCAGAGACTAAGGGCAAGTGGAGCATAAGGAACCGTTTATGCCACGGTACAACAGCAACGGAAATACAGGTTAGGTGTATTATGGTTACAGTCTCGTGTCACTTCTAACATCTTCCGTACCAATCTACCCCTTATAAAACCCCGAGATGTCCTGATTGTATTGTTTGTATTGTATTACAACTTGTATTGTCTTGTAATATAGATTGTATAATGGGATGACTTGCCGAAACCATGATTTCAGTAAATGGATGTGACTGGAGAATCATGTAAATGGAAGTATATCCATGGTTCGGTTCAGTCAATACAGATTGAATATATGGATTCATAGATTCATATTGAATGGTAGTTTGTACTTGAATTATATTCAAGTCAGATTATTTAGAATGTGACTCAGTCTGAGTCAGAGCAATTATAAAAGAAATTGAAGTCCTGATTGTTTTGATGTTATCGGTAACCGCTGCACATGGGCGGCAGGATTTGCGTCTTTTTTTCAAAGACGATTACCTTATTGATAACATCGTTTGTTAAGTTGTCTACCTTAAATAGGCAAGCACCCATATCTCCGGCTCCCTGAGGCTCAAGAGACGGGTCCCACTTAAACCTATGTTTAATAGGGTCCTTATTGTAATTTAGTATAACTTGAGAGGGTTCTATGAAAAATAGTTTTAATTTATTTTCAAAATAAACCTCAAGTATTTATTTATCGTATTTAGGGTTTTCATAGATGTCATTTTTTTTATAAGATGAGATATTCTTGTGGATATAAATCTAAATTGAATTGTATATGGTATTTTTATGTAAATTCATATTTGCCCCAAAATATTGTTTTCAAGCAATCGTGCTATATCAAGATGTGTGTTGTGAGAGGTTGGTCATTACCTGTGAGATTTTTCTAAAAGTAATATAAGCAAATATGATAAAAGACATCGTATGTAAAATTTATGGTATTTAAACGTAAAAGTGCAATAAAAGTTACATAGCATGGTATTTTTGTGAAATACATAAATTAGCGAAAATATGGTTTTAAATGTTTATCATTAATTTTATTTTTTAGAAAAACAATATATAAAATTTACTATAATTTTTCCATGTTTTAATAATTAATAAACTAATTATCGATAAGGTTTATTTAACCGTAGAATAATTACATTTATTCCGGCAAAAGTTGTCCCGGTCATGATAATCGCCTTATGACTTGGTTCAATATGTCCAAACATGAATCCAGGGTTGTTCGTTATCCCGTGATTTTATCATGAATGATAACTGCTAAAAAATCATTATATTATTATAGTTTAATATTGTTTTTTAATCATCATACTCAAAAAATAGATAATACAGTTAAAACTTCATAATTAGGTCCTAAAATATTTTTCGCAGATAGATATTTTCATGATGAAGATAACAAGGGGTCAAGTGTTGAGAGATCTTACTTGAAATGATCTAGGAAAATAAAATTCGGTGAATATTTGGTTGTACGAGAAAATAAATATCTTGAAGCCGAGAATTTTTCTACCTATGAGACTTGGCCCAGAGTGTAGAGGACTGAAATAGGAAGCTCTGGAAATGTTTTGGGATTTTTTTGTTGAATAGATATTTTGTGGTGAATTTTAGAAGTTCAGGGCTATTTATAGGGATTTATAGGATTAAATTATTATTATTATTTTGACTGCTACAGTAATTGACCAAATCCAACCGTTGATTCAATTAGATCCGACGGCCCATGTTTATCACGTGTGCACAGTGGTGTGACCCGGCTGGTTGTTGTGGGTGTTTCTTCACCGTTGGATCGTTGATCCTACGGTCCAGATTAAAGGCGGCTATATATATATATTTAAATAATATATATATATATATATTAATTATAATAAAAAAAACTGTCGGCAAGATCTGGGCCGTTGATTTTTAAATCTGACGGTCCAGATTTATTTCAGCTTAAAAAAAAAGTATTTTTATTATTTAAAAATGTTTTAAAAATTGTTTTTGGCTTCTAAAAATTATTTAAAAATAGTAAAAAATATATTAAAAATCTGAAAAAATTATATAAAATGTATTTTGATATTTTATGTCTTTTGCAAGCAAATTTGGTCTAAAATAGATCTTCTTATCGGTTATAAAAATTTTCCCTTCGATAAAAAAAACATTTAAATTCTTAAAAATTCCCAAAAATTTCTAAAAATTCCTAAAAATCATATTAATTTATTTTAATCAAGGAAAAATATGTTTAAAGTGTTTGCTACCTATAGAAACAGTAAAATAATTGTTTTGACATCGAGAAAAATTATAAAAAGATTTTATTACGTATCTAGGGTTCACAGTCGTTACATCTAACCCTAAAATTTAGCCGCGAGAATGCTACAGTACCCAGTGTTGCCGGTTCTATATGGGAGTTTGGGTCTCGTTCTTCTGTGGTGGTCTTCTAGTGGTCTAATTAGGTCAATATAGTTATTTGTTTTTCTTATAAATACCCCCAAGTTGCTCCAGATTCCATCTGAGCATCAATAATCAATGAAAATCGACATCGGGAAAATTCTAAGTTCGTGTATTCGGTTCTAGTCTCTGGTCTTGGCCAGTAAACATCACTAAGGTCATGTAAACACTAACTAAACCTTAATTACGCTTTCACAATTCATAATATACCCTAAATCTCATCTAGGAATTTTCCGACACCACTAAACTATATTAGGTTAACTCTAATACACCATAGGACACTAAGAAAACTAGAAACTTAACTAAAGGTGTAGGAGATATCTCATTTGACAACTCAAGAAAATTCTAGAGTTGCCCAAGTGCCTTAAAGTTCCAACTTGATTCCTTCATAGGGTTTGTAGTGAGGTTGGGATCATTTTTTGTGAAGGAAGTATGGTGTTTTGGGATGGTTTTGGAGTTGGTAGAGGATGGTAATAGGGTGGAGGAAGAAGAGAAGGAGGAAGAGAAGAAGAATGAAGAAGGATGAGAATGACAATGAAGGAGCCATGGTTAACAAAACCCCTCTCTTTCTCTCTTCTTTGCCCATACCACTTTGTCTCAAGGTCCTCCCTCTCACAAATATCTCACATATAAAATTCCTTTTCTTTTTTTCTTTTCAAAAAAAAAACATTAATAAAACCAAGATGAAGCTATGGTTCATGACACAAAAATGTAACAAATGTTTTCAACATGATTTGTTGCATGTGATATACATAAATAAGATTAATGCATGATTAGTGATAAATTAATCAAGTTTAGCATTAAACTTGTATACAAATAATTGTATAATAATTTATAAAATATCCAAATCACATAAATACCTTCAAAATTAATAGCTCATATAAATTTCCAATATTTTCCAAACTATATGCATAAAAAATCATACAATTCCATTAAAACAAATTTCTATACCTTTATAATATTCATAAAATTTATTATTTTAATTATTTAAATTCCGAAAACAATATTTTTATTTTCCTGAAATGATACATAAACCAACTTGTTTTCTTTGTTCTGGATACATAAAAAAGCATAACAACCTATTTTCTTCTGTTCTCTTCTTTATTTTTCTTTTAGTACCCATAAAGATCAAGTTTTTCGGGACAATTTCCTCTGGGTGCAACGCGGGAGATTGTAAGCACACAGTTGGGTTGTTGTATCCTGCAAGCAAATCGCATCAATCCCTGTTGTATTATAAGGGAGCGAATATTGCTTTAAAGACAGCGATTACATCCCTGTTCCCCGCCGAAAGACGCGGGAAGACGCGGCGAACGTCTTGCCTGAATTTCGGGACAGATGCTAATTGGTGCTATCCGTCCACCTCTCTGAAGATGCCAAGTTGATTTATGGCACCGTGTATCGAAGGTTTAAACGGATGCGGCCGATGTAACAGACTTCGTCAGATTCCCCCTCGTTTGAGGGGTTTTTAATTGTGGGGACGCTCTTCCCTACAAATGCAAGCCCCTGCAGTTAATTACGCTACCGCATCGCGGTAACCACTTTCTCCTTCTTCAGATGGTCACTTCGTGTCGTGGGTGTTTGTTTTGTGTTTGGTTGCCTGTGGATTGTATACGGAGACTAATTTATGTTGTCGCCCGTAGTGCGTGGA
Organism: Agapanthus africanus; assembly: GCA_030015575.1. NCBI lineage: Eukaryota > Viridiplantae > Streptophyta > Magnoliopsida > Asparagales > Amaryllidaceae > Agapanthus > Agapanthus africanus. The sequence goes on along the minus strand of JASDDO010000014.1, from coordinate 130,141,785 downwards.
TTAGTCCAAATCCGTATCTTCTTAGATTTGGGTTTTAGTTTGGATTTAGGGATACGTTAGTCTCATTTAAGACTAAGATCAACTTAAACGTTTGTAAAGGATATGTTAGTCTAATTTTAGACTAAGATCAACTTAACGGGATCATTTAGATCCAACAAAAGAGCATTTGAACTCTATTGTTTAGTTTAGGGACGTTATGGTCGATTAGTTTAAGGACATCTCGGTCCAATGTTAGTTTAAGGACATCTCGGTCCAGGTTAAGGACATCATAGTCCGTGGGTTTAAGGACCCCACAGTCCAGGTTAAGGACATCATAGTCCATAGGCTTAAGGACTCCACAGTCCAGGTTAAGGACATCGTAGTCCGTGAGCTTAAGGACCCCACAGTCCAGTTTAAAGACGTCATAGTCTATGAATATGGTTGTCGGGACCCGTCACCTCTCTGAAGACGTTGAAGGATTACAACGACAAATATCAGAGGAGTAAAGAGATGTACACTCGAACTGGTGTGAGTTGGTTGAAAAATCTGTAGTCCAATTTGGGACTAAGATCTGTTAAATATTCGTGAGCAGATGGGCTCAATTTTTGTTCTGGCTATTGAGCCTTTATTTGGGCTTGGCCCTTTTAATAATGCTGAGTATTTGATCTTGACACTTTTTTGTCTTGTATTGAATGCAGAGCATTCATCAGAATAATTTATGTTCTGTCAGCGCAACACGTGGCGCGCCAGGCGTTTTGCGCCAGTTAAAGAGTGCAGTGCGCTTCTGCCAAGTAGTGCACACGAGAAGGATACGTCTCGCGCTTGGCGCTAAGCGCCAGATGATGGGCGCATTGCGCCAGTTTATGAGCGCTGAGCGCTTTCAATTTAGTGGCGCACACGTGAGTGACACATGGTGCGCTTGGCGCTGAGCGCCAGCCCATGAGCGCAGTGCGCTATTTCAGATGCGAAAGCGCAAATTGCGTACGTGGTTGGCACATGGCGCATTTTGGTGCTGAGCACCAGTCCAGAAAGCGCAGAAGCGCTGTTCAATAGCGCAAGGCGCATTTCAATAGCGCAAAGCGCATTTGATCAATTTTTATGATCTGTGAACAAATTTATGTTCTTTTAAAAGAGATTTTGTCTCAAGATTCAAGAACAACAGTTCTTATTTTTGAAAGGACTTGCCTTTATAGATTAATGATCTGTGTGAAGAATATGTTCTTCTTTTATTATGTGATGAGATCTTTTGATCTTTTTATAAAAGACCTTGGTCTTTGTAGATCTATGATCTTTGAAGAAGATAATTCTTCTTTTTAAGAGATGATTTCATCTCTGCGTTCATCGCTATTATCTTTTTACCTTGAAGAAAGAATCTTCTTTCAAGAGCTTGCTCTTTTTTTCTTTTGAATTTTCTCAAAGTTTATAGGGGAGTTTCTCTATATCAGACTTGAAGTCTTAGGGCCTTTATATAGGGAAAGTTGATATGTTAAATCAGTTAAAGAGATCTTTCTCTGATTTGTTTGGGAATGTTTCCCACCATTGGATCTTTGATCTTAGGGCTTCTGTTTTACAGAAGGCAATTTTCTTGTTTTTAACAAGATTGAAAGAAAATCTTTCCATAACAGAATTTTAATTCTGATTAACGATTTATCATTATTTATTAGATCTTTTGATCTAAGGGTGGGGAATTTTTAATTCCAGCGCTAGTGTACCCGTGCTTTGCACGTGGTGCGCTGCTCAGAGCGCAGCGCACCTTACGCTAGCGCACCTGTGTTTGACACGTGGTGCGCTGCTCAGAGCGTAGCGCAGCCTGGGCTAGAGCACCCATGTTTGACACGTGGCACGCAGCGCGCCTAGCGCTAGCGCACACATGGTGCACTGCGTAGGGTACAGCACACCCGGCGCTAGCGCATCCGTGTTTGACACGTAGCGCGTAGCGCGCCTAGCGCTGGATCTGAAGCGTTGCTTCAATTATTGAATTTTGAATTTCAAAACAGAGCTTTGCTCTGATTGGGGGAAACAAATGCCCCCACCATTGCGCTCACGTAGCCCACACGTGAGTGCAGCGGTGGCAGCATCTGCGCCCTTGGATCAACTCAGAAGTTGAAGAGGCGTTTCAATGCCTATAAATAGGACCTTTGGTCCCTTAGATGATTTTCATCTCCTTCTTGTTTTCTGAGAATTTCATTCTCCCACAGAGCATAGCTCTCTTGTTTAAGAACTTTTTAAGAGTCAAAACTCTGTCAGGTAAAGTTTAAAACTTTTAATAAATTAGGGTTTTACCCATTAACAGAGCCTTGCTCTTCATAGATCTTTGATCTAAAGAAAACCCTTTTAGGGTTTCATTAACAGAGCTTTGCTCTCTTGATAACATGTAGATTTCTTAATCTCTTGTGAAGAACTCTTAAGAGTTTTATCCATGGATATCAAATTCATTAAAAGCTTTGCTTTTAGGGTTCCTGATGGATTACTTCATCTTCCTCACAGAGCATGGCTTTTAGCATTCTCGGGGAATTTCTTTAAATTCTTCTCATAATTAACTTTGACAAGTGTTACTCCTGTCTGCAGAGCATTGCTCTTGAGGAGTTTAACTCCTAGACCCGAGGGGTCGCTCATTAAATGAGATTCCCTTTTTTTTTTAGGATTTCTTGCAAATTCAAATTTGTTAGGTGTCATAATTAGAATTTGTTTTCTCCATGGGGATATCAAGAGCCTTTTAAATCCCTGTGCCTGTTTTTCCTCATTACTAATCTTTTAATGATGTTTCTTTCCAGGCACTATGGCTATTCATTTGTATAGTCTGAATGAGTTTATCTCTTATGAGGATATTCGCGTACATGGCCGTTGCCAGAACCAAGAGTTTACAGATGCCCAATGTGCGGAGATTATGGATTGACTGTATGCACACGTTGGTCGACTGCTTCCTCGTCGTTCCGCTCTCTTGAAAATCATAGTGGGAGCAATTTGGGGAGCACTTCCTGGGTTTCATGAAGCCATGCCGCTTAATGCGCTGGATGATGCCGAAAACAAGGTGCATTCGGTGTACCTGTCGGGCCTGATCTTGAAGAAGCGGCGAGATAACCTCATTGATATTCTGCATCAAACTTTCCAACAGACGACGATAATCGCTTCTTATCAAAGGGAGGAGGACATTGGCGAGGATCTTGACACTCGTGAGCGCGAGAGGATGCACACGAGAATGGTCAGAAAGGCCAGAAAGGCCAGAAAGATTCTAGACGGCCTTACTTTCGAATTCCTCAATCTATGCCCTGGATCTGAGGTTTTACCATTGTAATCATTTTGATGATGTTTTCGTTTACTGCTTTCATGACTGTAAGAACTTTTCGAAGTATGAATGGCAAATTCCTCATTTCAGTGTGTTTTATTTTATGTACTAAATCTTTTACACATGCATAAACGGGTATGCTTCGAACGCTTAACCAAATGCGAATCAAATGTTCTCCTTGTCGCTTTCTTCTCTCTTTTGTTATCAGCATGTCACCTTAGCAAGCATAGCCGGCAGATGATAGAGTGAGTATCTTGTTTTAGCTTCTTCGAGGGGTAGCGATGGCTTAGGAAGCAGGTTCAGATCTACTACCTAAGACTTTTCAACTTTATGAGCCGTGAGGGTCTCATAAAGACTTTTCTCCCTACGAGTCATGAGGATCTTGTAAGTGTCTTTTTTCCTTAGGAGTCGTAAGGCTTCCTAAGTGTGTTTTCCCTTATAAGTCGTAAGGATCTTATAAGAGAGTTTTCTTCCTTACGAATCGAGAGGACCCGTAAGTGTTTAATGAGATTGACGTTATCCGCATTTCACGGCGTCATTGGGTGACCTATTTCCGAGGCGGGGTCATGTAGATAACGTATTTCCGCGACGGGGTCATGTGGATGACGTGTTTCCGCGACGGGATCATGCGGATGACGTGTTTCCGCGACGGGATCATGTAGATGACGTGTTTCCGTGACGGGGTTATGTGGATGACGTATTTCCGAGACGGGGTCATGTGGATGATGGATTTCTGCGACGGGGTCATTGGATGACGTGTTTCCGCGACGGGGTCATGTGGATGACGTATTTCCGCGACGGGGTCATGTGGATGACGTATTTCCGCGACGGGGTCATTTGGATGACGTATTTCCACGACGGGGTCATTTGGATGACGTATTTCCGAGACGGGGTCATGTGGATGACGTATTTCCGCGACGGGGTCATTTGGATGACGTATTTCCGAGACGGGGTCATGTGGATGACGTGTTTCCGAGACGGGGTCATGTGGATGACGTATTTCCGAGACAGGGTCATATATATGACGTGTTTCCACTACGGGGTCATTTGGATGACGTGTTTCCGCGACAGGGTCATGTGGATGACGTATTTCCGCGACGGGGTCATGTGGATGACGTATTTCCGCGATGGGGTCATTTGGATGACGTATTTCCACGACGGGGTCATGTGGATGACGTATTTCCGAGACGGGGTCATGTAGATGACGTATTTCCGCTACGGGGTCATTTGGATGACTTATTTCCGGGACGGGGTCATGTAGATGACGTATTTCCACGACGGGGTCATGTGGATGATGTATTTCCGAGACGGGGTCATGTCGATGACGTATTTCCGCGACGGGGTCATTTGGATGATGTATTTCCGCGACGGGGTCATGTGGATGACGTATTTCCGCGACGGGGTCATGTGGATGACGTATTTCCATGACGGGGTCATGTGGATGACGTATTTTCGAGACGGGGTCATGTAGATGACGTATTTCCGCGACGGGGTCATTTGGATGATGTATTTCCGCGACGGGGTCATGTGGATGACGTATTTCCGCGATGGGATGGGGTCATTTGGATGACGTATTTCCGCGACGGGGTCATGTGGATGACGTATTTCCGCAACGAGGTCATGTGGATGGCGTATTCCGTGACAGGGTCATGTGGATGACGTATTTCCGAGACGGGGTCATATAGATGACATATTTCCGCGACGGGGTCATGTGGGACGGGGTCATATGGATGACGTGTTTCTACGACGGGGTCATGTGGATGACGTATTTCCGAGACGGGGTCATGTAGATGACGTATTTCCGCGACGGGGTCATTTGGATGACGTATTTCCGCGACGGGGTCATGTGGATGACGTATTTCCACGACGGGGTCATGTGGATGACGTATTTCCGCGACGGGATCATTTGGATAACGTATTTCCACGACGGGGTCATGTGGATGACGTATTTCCGAGACGGGGTCATGTAGATGACGTATTTCCACGACGGGGTCATGTGGATGACGTGTTTCCGCGACGGGGTCATTTGGATAACGTATTTCCGAGACGGGGTCATGTAGATGACGTATTTACGCGACGGGGTCATGTGGATGACATATTTTTGAGACGGGGTCATGTGGATGACGTATTTCCGAGACGGGGTCATTTGGATGACGTATTTCCGTGACGGGATCATTTGGATGACGTATTTCCGCGACGGGGTCATGTGGATGACATTTTTCCGTGACGGGGTTATGTGATGACGTATTTCCGAGACGGCGTCATGTAGATGACGTATTTCCGTGACGGGGTTATGTGGATGACGTATTCTGAGACGGGGTCATGTAGATGACGTATTTCCGCGACGGGGTCATTTGGATGACGTATTTCCGCGACGGGGTCATGTGGATGACGTATTTCCGCCACGGGGTCATGTGGATGACGTATTTCCGAGACGGGGTCATGTAGATGACGTATTTCCGCGACGGGGTCATGTGGATGTCGTATTTTCGAGACGGGGTCATGTGGATGACGTATTTCCGCAACGGAGTCATATGAATGACTTATTTCCGCGACGGGGTCATTTGGATGACGTATTTCCGCGACGGGGTCATGTGGATGACGTGTTTCCGCGACGGGGTCATTTGGATGACATATTTCCGTGACGGGGTCATATGGACGACGTATTTCCGAGACGGGGTCATATGGACGACGTATTTCCGCTACGGGGTCATTTGGATGACGTTGCGTCTGTTGTAATGAGACGAATATCGAAGTAGTCTCCAGGTGTTCTGTGAACCATCGAGATTTGGAGTAGGGACTTTGTCATGGCTCCAGGGTTGATTGCAGCGTCTGAATCCTGCTGGAATGGGGAGGAATGCTGTTGATGATTTCTAGGCTATCCCTGAACCGTTGAGATTTGGCTTTGTTTTGATTAAGCCTAGTGGTAAGGTATGATTCCCTTTTTGTTTGTGCCCTTGGATTGTATACAGGGATTGACGTGATTTCACTTATAGGGCAAAAAATTTCATTTTATATTTTTCTTTCCGCGATGCTCTATCATTTCAGCTTTTATATTGCGAAGGTTGCGATTGCCCAATCATTTCGGCTATTTTTCGTGGCGCCCAATCATTTCGGCTATTTATTTTATTTTTACTCGCTTCTTTTTATTGCGAGTTGCCCAATCATTTCGGCTATTTTGCGTGCATACATTTTTACTTGCTGATTTAGTTGCAAGTTGCCCTATCATTTCGGTTATTTCGTATGCATGTGTGGCTCGCTAGCTTCTTTGCTGTAAGCTTGGAGTTAGATACCGATTTCGGCATCACCACCGCTACCTCTGGGATATTGCCAGGAGCGAATCATCATTTGCCTCTGTCGATGTCGAGCAAACGTGGCTTAGTAGATAGGGTAAGGATCCTGTCGACTAAGGCTTTTGACTTCATGAGCCGTAAGGGTCTTATGGAGGTATTTCTCCCTACGAGTCGTGAGGATCACGTAGGTGCGTTTTCTCCTTAGGAATCGTGAGGATTCCTAAGTATGTGTTCTCTTATAAGTCGTAAGGATCTTACAAGAGTGTTTTCTCCATATAAGTCGAGAGGGCTTACAAGGGTTGTTCACTATGTAGACATATCCCTAGTCGCGGGTAGGACTTTGTTAGGAAAATGTTTTTTTTCACGCCCGTGGATTGTATACAAGGGTCGGCATTGAGCCGCTTGTAGGGCAGCATTAGAGGTTGTGGTGGCCGCTTAAGAACAGGTTCAGATCCCTGTAGCTTAAGACTTTCAAATCTTATGAGCCGTGAGGGTCTCATAAGAGGGTTCTCCTTACGAGTCGTGAGGATCTCGCAAGTGTAATTTCTCCTTAGGAATCGTAGGGATCCTTAAGTGTGTTGCTCCCTTGTGAGTCGTAAGGATCTCACGCAGGTCGTTTCTCCTCACAAGGTCGAGAGGACTTTGCAAGTGTCTTTTAACGAGATTGCGCCCTTTCGGGTTTTCACCAAACTCGCTGGTAGCCCTGCTGTTTTTACTCACGGAGCCCTTTCGGGTTTTCATCCGTGCCATTTTTGCTTATGGACATACCGTTTTTCTTCTTTTTTTTAATCAGCATTGGGATATTGTAACCCATAGTAGTTTATCGACGTCTCGGTCAACAGCTAGTTTTAGGACATAGTGGTCCATCGTTAGTTTAAGGACGTTTCGGTTCGTGGTTAGTTTAAGGACGTTTCGGTCCGTTGTTAGTTTAAAGGACGTTTCGGTCCGTTGTTAGTTTAAGGACGTTTCGGTCCGTTAGCCGGCTATTACTTATAGATTTTAGGCTTAGGAAGATAGCGAGCGGACATAGTCGTCGTCATCTATCATTGACCTAGGCCGTGACTCGTCAGGCGTAGTAATTTTTCAGGAAGCGACCATTTATTGGCCTGAAAGGTCTTTCACCATGCATGTCCATGAGTAGATAGGCCCCACCCTGTGTAAGTGCACGGCGGCGCCCCGGCCGTCTATCCGACGACGAAAACGCGGAAACGAAAAACTTTGCAAACTAGCAAACCGGCACCACCGCGCACAAAAATCCCGGATCGGGCCATTAACCTAGCTTCTAGCAAACTAAAAGACGGGTAGAGAGTTATACCAAGCGATCCGTGTCCTTCGGTCTTCGTCTCCACTCCGATCTCCTGCGGAATCTCCGTCCGTCACCTCCTCGTCGGAAAGGGCACCACGTAGCCAAATACTTTTACGGGCTCCCACCTGTGGACCGAGACAACTCGGGCGCGAAGTTGGCTAGCCGACACGTCCAAGATTTGCTGTAGATGTAGTGTAGAATCTATTGTCTCTTGGGGTTTAGTGTAGTTGCCATGGAGGTGGAGATGGAAAAAGAAAATGAGCTTTGGAAAAATGGAGCTATCATTTTCTTGCAAAGAATGAGATGAAGGAAAAATACCACACATGAAAATGCACTCCCTCTCCTCTCCCACAAAGTGGCCGGCCCCCTCTAAAAATGATGGTGGAGGAAAAAGAATCCATAATCCAAGAGGAGAAAATGAAATGAATAAAGGAATAAAAAGGTCACACCAATTTCTTAATCAACTCCTTTCACCAACCATCATAATAAAAGCAAGTGATGAGATTAAAATGGAATCTCATGATGAAAGAAGCCACAAATGCAAGAAACCCCTCCACAAATGTTATTTGCACACATGCAAATAACCCCCTCCATCGGAAAGTCCGGCCGTGAAGGAACAAATGAAAACTGGCCGGAACGGAATGCAAACTGGAAACTACAGAAAACTGATCCCGTAATAAAATACAGGAAAACCCCGCGACTGCATATACATGCCCGTATTTGTGTTCCGACTGAACACAAATGCAAAGAGACAAAATCTACACTGTCTAATACTAGGATCCGGCTTAAACCAAAGCCCGCTAGTAAAATCCGTCCGATCACGATCCGTGCAATACCGCACGTATCTGATCGAACCCTGCCATATCTCCATACGGCCTCTACAGCGTTTCTCCCGAAACCTGAGTAACTGTGTGTGGGGGACTCTAAAGACTCGTCAATACTATGGCTGTGGATTTAACCACCAGAGGTATCAGCCATACGTGACGAGCCACCAGCTACTGACCAAAAGGGACGTCTGTGAGCGAACTCACCCTGACACCCTACTGAGCCTGTCAGTGACAATATCCGTACAGTCCGTTCCGTTCGTCTATGAGCATCGCATGGCGGGCCTAGGGGGTTGGTAAAAGTCAGACCCCCAATAGCGGTACAAGTCGTGTCGGAGTGTAGCCCAGAACACCCTAAGATACTACTGGAATACCTACCAGTAAATCTCCTGCCTTGGCCAAGGACTTTTCATGTACTGGCTCTCCTAGACACAGCGCGACCTCACCCCCAATACCGGGAGAGACGAACCCCTGCAGATCCGCTCACTGCCTCCATGTGGCTCGGGACTGTACCTAACTAAAACCTGTTTGCACGTCTCCTTTGAGCGTGGTAGGGTAGTAATCAAAGTACAGTGGGAACTCACACGAGACAAATGACGATCTCAGGTCGATGAACTAACCTGTACATATGTCACCAGGGAACTGCTATCTGACATCAGGTATAATACCAACTAGCAGGTTCCCGACGAGTTCTGTCCGGTGTACTCATAACCCAATGAGCACCTGTATACATCTTAGGTGAACCAACACCAGTGGCTTGTGAGACCGGCCACCGCCCCTCGTCGGGGTCTCGACTGTATACACTAGTCTACTCTGGAGTATCGATGCCCTGTCTCGAAACTCCCACGACTAGGGACCTTTTAAGGATGTGCTTATAGACTCCAGCTCTCACGTATATGATCGCCCTCATACTGCTGGTAGTCAAGCAAGAATCCTAGGGGCTCTATCAACGTGCAATAGCGACTCATATGGTCACCTAAAGCAGTACACGATGATAAAGATAAACCAGATAGCATACTATCATCTTGAGTAAGACTGTCCTACTGGGACAGGTCCTCCCTCAATCATTGCAATCACGTGCCTGTGATCCAATAATTGACTCTTGAGGGCACTATCTCCAACAATCTCCCACTTGCACTCAAGGCTAATTATTGCGATGTCGCATACTCACAGCCCGTGTGATACCGAACATCCAACTCCTCTACTAATCAGTCTCACAAAGCTCGTTTGCAAAACTATTGCGTTCGAGGAATAGCCTCAGTGAGTGGATCCGCTGTAATGTTTCTTTCTTTGTCTCTATATATCTCAAGTTCGCAGAGAAAGCCATCTCCCGAAATGAGCAATACCTGTCTTAGAATGTGTCTGGATGTCTGATGGGACCTAGCTCATAAATGAACTCCAAATCCAAATTTCTTAGACTGTATCGTCAACTGAACTTAATCAGTATCCTGCGCCATGCCTTCCCTCAGTATCCACCTGGACCATCTGTCCAAAATACTGCCCCTCGTCAGGGGGAAAACTATAACTCTGACAGCCACTCTGTCATCCTGGTCACCTTGGAAGCCTGGAATGATAACCGTCTCCTAAAGGAGGCTGCCGTTATCATTTCCCTAGAACATCCACTTATGTTCTAAAACTGCTTCCGATTGTTTCTCCAGGATTGGATTAATATCAACTTATTGCATCTACTGCAAGAACAACATCTGGTGTGGTACTTGACATCTCATGATTGACTCAATTGCCTAAGCAAGTGATATGCAAATCATACACATCCCTCTCTACTTTAGTCTGTAAGACACCTTTAGAGAGGGCGACTCCATTACCTGCAGGTACACTACCGTGCCAGGAGTCGTCCATTCTAAATACTCATAGAATGCTGTCAAAGTATCCAGATTGGGAAACCACCCAAATCTAGATCTAATACCATAGATCCAGTAACCAGAATGTCTGATATAATATCCAAGTCCCATGTAGAGAAACTACTGTGTGACAACCAATGTATAACCGACCGTAGTATAGGAATATCACTTCCTACTCTGTGTATGTCATCCAAATACCAGGATATCACACCCTACTACCTTCTTAACAGATCCATCCCCTATTCTGATGAAGTCAAACCTATGACCGTCACGTCAGAAATAGATGATCTATCTCCGCTATATCTGCTTTAGTCTATAAATAGATATAAGCCAACTGTCCACCAATGCTTCCGCTGCTCCCACTGACTACGACAACCCTCTGGCAAAGTCATATAGACGTACACTTCTAAAGCTAGTTTAGAACGACGCTATACTCATCCTCCTGCCGGGTCTCACAGTCTGGAACAACAGCAATGGCAAGTCTGGGTAAACAAGAACCTCCCTGCCACCGTCCTTGAGCATACCGAAGTACCTCTCGAGCGCCTGAGGTTACCCACCATATCTGCGGAGTGGCCAATGGAATGTCAAATACAGATTGAATGTTTAGGTTCTTATCAAATCTTCAGTAATCGTTTGCGGTTCTGGAATCACTTCCAATTCTACCATACTCCCACTACTGTTTTCTGAAAAAATCCATTTTTGTTAAAACTGTGGCGAGTTAAGAACAATATCACTATTGATCTTCCAGATGGTAGAAAATTAACCCTCGTTATAGCCCGGGTTAACCCACAAACAGCCATTACAGAAACGTGCCTTGAGTTATCCAGAGTCTGGTTTTAAGCATAAGCCGGACAACTCCCCGTACCTTAACAATGTCAAGATATGAGCTGTTCTATATCCAATATAGAAACAGAGGCACTGATTTAATTGAACCAGATTCAAATCATGCAGCTGTCTCCAGTGCATGTTAACTAAATGGAAGGAGGCCGATCAGCGTTACTCAACTTAGGAATACTTCCAATTATGAGTAACCTGAAAGAGAAGCCAGTTCTCTTAATCATTACTATCAACTGAATACCATTCACAAGTATCTACATCTTCGATCACCTTGAAGAATCCCGATACTTGCAATACCTGGTTCTCTACTTTACTCATATACCAATAACTTCTCAAAACTCAGACCCTGTGTTTCTACGAAACACCTGTCTAAAACTAGAGAAGTCATAAGTACACCGAATATAGTACGAGTACGTTCCCCTCTGTCCTAATGGACACTGGACAATACACAAAACTCTGTATAAGTCCCTTAAGTCAAATGACTCATTCACTGTGTGTCGTAGGTTGAAAACTGTACTTATGGTTAAGAAGAATTACACCGCTGTTCAATGCTCCTTACCTAACCATCCATTGATATAGGTAAATGTCATAGACATAATTTCAAAAAGTTATATCTCACTCTATGAAAACAGACGTACAGATATATCAATTTAAAATTGGTGCATAACAACGGATATTCAAAACCAAACATTTACCGTCCGGCAAACAACCCAGGCGATTTCCTCAAATATCACCAATTACAACGAATTCCGATATAATGAGGATAATCACCTAATTCCCAATAACTTACTCCCACTCATCATCTGTAAAACCATACAGATGTGAGAATCATACCTGGTAAATATATACCCTGGAGCAAGTGTCTAATTGGGAAATCAGTTTTCAGTACACAGTGAAACTGAAACATTGAAATATTTCGATGGGGTATCCGGGTATTCCCAGTAATGCCTCTTCGATTATCCAGATCCACAACTATAACCGTATATTTCTTTGCCACCTCTCCAAATACCTTTATATGTCTTTAGTCGTTACCTTCTGCACACCCCTTTAGGCCAAATGGTTTTCTCCCTTCCCTACCGTTCGGCACCAGCCTATGGTTTGGAAGAAGACTATCCAATAAGCATAATGGGTGTACTGTCCTAATCCTAGGAGCACTCGCAATGCGAGAGAAGGTGAAGATAAAAGACAACCGAATATACCTTATTCCTATTTCTCCTGAACCAGAATCCATCCCCGAACTGGAACAAGTTCCTTTCGAGTTCGTATATAACCATACGATGGAGTATCCAATAAACTTGGGATCTTCGTAGTGATACGGAGTGTCCTGGAGAAATACAAAGGTGATTTAGGATTGGCGAAGAAATACTTGGTTTGGTCATGAATAGCAGTCGCAATTTACTTTGCCCTCTTACTAGTCCCTTTCTTTGTCTTAACTTAATACCTTCTGTACACCATCGTTATGCTAATTGGTTTTCTTCATTCCCCACCGTTCGGCACCAGCCTAAGGTTTGGAAGAAGACTATCCAATTTGCGTAATAGGTGTACTATCTCCTAAACCAAGGAGTACTCGCAACCTGAGAGAAGGTAAAAGGAAAAGACAACTGAATAGTCCTATTCGTTTTCTCCAGAACCGGAAACCATCCTCGAATTCCTTCGAGTTCGTATATAACTATACGATGGTTTCGTCCAATGGAAGTGAACGTTCGTAGTAATACGGGGTGTCCTGGAGAAAAGGGTAAAAGTAGGAGTGGCAAAGAGGTTTGCAACTCTGACAATCTAAAAGCCAGTGTTAAGAAGGTTCGGTCAACTTGGTCACTGAGTCATAGTCTAGGGTCGGGTCAATGGTCGCTGCCAAAGAGAGAGAGAGAAAAGAAACACTCAGCGTGCACTCTAACCTAGATCAGAATGGTTATCACTTTATCTAATCTGGAAACCTCCCACTGTAACGTCAAATTCTTCCCCAAACCTGAAAGAAGAATTAGTCGGGATCACCCGAGGAGTAAACCAACTCATCAGTGAGAATCGGGATCCAACTATCATCGCATAATAATGTGACGGAATCCGCTCACGTTATCACACTCCAGAAGGGATGCGCATATCTGGCAAGTTTCAGTTTCTTTAGAAACTCCCGATGTGATTTTTGCCCCATGCTCTTATGACCTTGACGAAGGTCAACAAATCATAAGTCACATGTCAAGTTCTACCCGTCATTGTCCAGGTTAATTTGAACCCACCCGTACAAGCCCTTGACGAAGGTCAACAAGGCTATACGACTATCCCAAACCAACGCATCTATCTATGCAGCAGAAAGGTAACAAGCAGCTACCATACACTATGCCTTGACGAAGGCCAACAAACATAGCATGAATACTACGTGCTATCCGTCTGAAATGACGGAGGGCTACGAATGGTTTCTGGCGAAAACCTTTAACGTAATGAACTTGATATCGTTGAAGGAACCGGATAGCTTTTAAAAATATAGTGATGAAAACCTTTGCTAAAGAGGTCACTCCTGGTGAAGGGATCTCGGCTCTTTCCCCATAGAATGAGGTGCAGGATATTCCAACTGAATACCACGATGCAAAGCAAAAGTAATCGTCTATAGTGAAGTTATTGCCCTGACGCAAACTTCTGTCCAAGGGGTCACTCCCGGTGAAGGGATCTCGGCCCTTGCCTCGTCGACTGAGGAGCAGGATATTCCAACTGAATACCACTGTGCAAAACAAAAGTGAACGTCCTTGCAATAACAGCTTTTTGAAAAGTGTTCCAACAACATCAGAATAGGTTTGTTTATCTTGCATTGATCCGAATCAACGCATTCCCATCAATTGATCACACCAATAAAGAACGAAAATAATGACGTACGTATATGCCATCCGCATTCGCCACTGGGTCCCGTCATCACCCGTTAGGTTAGTTAACTAACGACAGAGCGGGGACTGGACTAGCGCGGATGCAAAACATATACAATATCTACTAGTATATATATAATATATAATTTTTCGCTCAAGGCGTGATAAAATGCAACATCACAGAAATGTACAGCATCACAGAACAATACAGATATCTGGGATCCCTGGGTTTCATAGAGCCGCTACTGAAACCCGACATTCCCCTGGTCGTGTGGATAGCCTGTGCAATGAAATCCTAGACCCCTACGGGCGCGGCAAGTTACCCGCCAAAACCTGAAGCGAGGCAGCCCCCTTCAACAACGTGAATGGACCACCCAGCACTTCACGGAATCCGGTAACTTGGGCACCCCTCCTGGGTCAATCCTATACCCCCTACGAGTGCGGCGAATAGCCCGCCAATTCTAGAGTAAAGCCCCCTCCGTCTCAATGCCATGAGATGCGGGCCCGTTGCCCTCTAGAACCCGGCTACCCGTGCACCCCTCCGCGGGATAATCCTAGTACAGAAAGTAAAATATACATACAACGGGTACATCGACCTCGACCCGGTCGTGCCCCAAAAGAATAATACAAACAGACAGTGACGGCAGTCCACATGTCGGACGCTCGCCCCGCAATATCAAATGTACATATAAAAACAAAACTGTACTACCATTGCATCTAGGCTATCCCCCACGACCAATCCGCAACATCATAGCACAACACAGAATATCAACGTGAATGTCACGTTCGCAAATCCGTCTAAAAGGGCTATAGCAGATAGACTGGATTTACCGATCAAATGACATTCACGGTCGCAGATATAATGTAAATACTGTGAACTAGCATGTTTAAAATATCCGATCGAACAAATTTATCAAAGTGGGCCCCAAGCACTACTGTAGCTCTCATTGAAAATCTGGGCCCAATAAGAATATCCCAAAACCCTATTTCCAACCCAGAAGCCCTCTGTAGAATTTTGATGCACTGAAAAGTAAATACTGCGGCGGAACCGTGGCCCAAGCATGGGTTCGGCCGCGGTTCTGCGGTCGTATAGTGCGTTCACGTGATCAAATTTCTACAGAGGTCTTAGAATTCTCTGCACATCATTCTGAAACAACTTGAAAAATTTTTGGAGCCCAAAAAATTTCGACAGAAACCCAATGCACAAGAAAATACGGTTTTTGGGGTTTTATTGTTCGATCGAGTTCTAAACACGTTAGAGCAAGCTAGGCTAGGTTAATGACGTGGCTCTGATACCAATGTAAGTGCACGGCGGCGCCCCGGCCGTCGATCCGACGCCGGAAACGCGGAAACGAAAAACTTTGCAAACTAGCAAACCGGCACCACCGCGCACAAAAATCCCGGATCGGGCCATTAACCTAGCTTCTAGCAAACTAAAAGACGGGTAGCGAGTTATACCAAGCGATCCGTATCCTTCGGTCTTCGTCTCCACTCCGATCTCCCGCGGAATCTCCGTCCGTCACCTCCTCGTCGGAAAGGGCACCACGTAGCCAAATACTTTTACGGGCTCCCACCTGTGGACCGAGGCAATTCGGGCGCGAAGTTGGCTAGCCGACGCATCCAAGATTTGCTGTAGATATAGTGTAGAATCTATTATCTCTTGGGGTTTAGTGTAGTTGCCATGGAGGTGGAGATGGAAAAAGAAAATGAGCTTTGGAAAAATGGAGCTATCATTTTCTTGCAAAGAATGAGATGAAGGAAAAATGCCACACATGAAAATGCACTCCCTCTCCTCTCCCACAAAGTGGCCGGCCCCCTCTAAAAATGATGGTGGAGGAAAAAGAATACATAATCGAAGAGGAGAAAATGAAATGAATAATGGAATAAAAAGGTCACACCAATTTCTTAATCAACTCCTTTCACCAACCATCATAATAAAAGCAAGTGATGAGATTAAAATGGAATCTCATGATGAAAGAAGCCACAAATGCAAGAAACCCCTCCACAAATGTTATTTGCACACATGCAAATAACCCCCTCCATCGGAAAGTCCGGCCGTGAAGGAACAAATGAAAACTGGCCGGAACGGAATGCAAACTGGATATACATTCCGCATTGTACATGCCCCGCGACTGCATATACATGCCCGCATTTGTGTTCCGACTGAACACAAATGCAAAGAGACAAAATCTACACTGTCTAATACTAGGATCCGGCTTAAACCAAAGCCCGCTAGTAAAATCCGTCCGATCACGATCCGTGCAATACCGCACGTATCTGATCGAACCCTGTCATATTTCCATACGGCCTCTACAGCGTTTCGCCCGAAACCTGAGTAACTGTGTGTGGGGGACTCTAAAGACTCGTCAATACTATGGCTGTGGATTTAACCACTAGCACGTCAGAGGTATCAGCCATACGTGACGGGCCACCAGCTACTGACCAAAAGGGACGTCTGTGAGCGAACTCACCCTGACACCCTACTGAGCCTGTCAGTGACAATATCTGTACAGTCTGGTCCGTTCGTCTATGAGCATCGCATGGCGGGCCTAGGGGGTTGGTAAAAGTCAGACCCCCAATAGCGGTACAAGTCGTGTCGGAGTGTAGCCCAGAACACCCTGAGATACTATTGGAATACCTACCAGTAAATCTCCTGCCTTGGCCAAGGAATTTTCATGTACTGGCTCTCCTAGACACAGCGCGACCTCACCCCCAATACCGGGAGAGACGAACCCCTGCAGATCCGCTCACTGCCTCCATGTGGCTCGGGACTGTACCCAACTAAAACCTGTTTACACGTCTCCTTTGAGCATGGTAGGATAGTAATCAAAGTACAGTGGGAACTCACACGAGACAAATGATGATCTTAGGTCGATGAACTAACCTGTACACATATCACCAGGGAACTGCTATCTGACATCAGGTATAATACCAACTAGCAGGTTCCCGGCGAGTCCTGTCCGGTGTACTCATAACCCAATGAGCACCTGTATACATCTTAGGTGAACCAATACCAGTGGCTTGTGAGACCGGCCACCGCCCCTCGTCGGGGTCTCGACTGTATACACTAGTCTACTCTGGAGTATCGATGCCCTGTCTCGAAACTCCCACGACTAGGGACCTTTTAAGGATGTGCTTATAGACTCCAGCTCTCACGTATATGATCGCCCTCATATAGCTGGTAGTCAAGCAAGAATCGTAGGGGCTCTATCAATGTGCAATAGCGACTCGTAAGGTCATCTAAAGCAGTACACGATGATAAAGATAAACCAGATAGCATACTATCATCTTGAGTAAGACTGTCCTACTGGGACAGGTCCTCCCTCAATCATTGCAATCACGTGCCTGTGATCCAATAATTGACTCTTGAGGGCACTATCTCCAACACCCTGGTAGACCTTGTCTATGATATACGGGCCTTCATAGTTCGGCTCGAATTTCCCCCGTTTTGCACGATTGGAGATCATAGGTCTTTTGACCACTAGCATGAGTTCGTCTTGGCGGAATGTCCTCGGCCTAGTTAATCTCTCATATGAACGTGTCATCTTTGCTTTATAAGCTTCCAGATTTTGTTGCGCTATGAGCCGGGTTTCATCAAGGGCATCGAGCTCCTCAAGCCGAAGGTGAGCATTCTCTTCGTCCGTTAGCTCGTAATGAACTGCCACTCGTAGAGAAGGTAACTCTATCTCGAGGGGGAGTACCGCTTCTGTACCGAATACCAATGCGTACGGCGTTGTGTTCGTGGTCGTTTTGAACGTAGTTCGATACGCCCAAAGAGCTTCATGCAGTCTCTCGTGCCAGTCCTTCTTATTTCGGGACACTGTCTTTTTCACGATTTTCGTCAAGGACTTGTTAAAAGCCTCAGCTAGACCGTTAGCTCGGGGATTATAGACTGAGGAGTATCTCCAGTCTATGTTATGCTGTTGTGCGAAGCGGCTGATCTTGTGGCTTCTGTAGGTTGGCCCGTTATCGGAGATAATCCGTCGCGGAGTGCCAAACCGATAAATGACGTGTGTCTTGAAGAAATGGAGGATATTCTCCGTCTTTACTTCCCTCAGCGGTACTGCTTCTGCCCATTTGGAGAAGTAATCAGTTGTCGCCAAAATGAATCGGTGTCCTCTGGACGATGCTGGTTCGATGGGGCCGATTATGTCAGTTCCCCACATTTCAAACGACCAGCTAGCCACCGTTGGATGCAGTGGATTTGGATGTTGATGGATAAAGTCCCCGTGAATCTGGTACGAATGGCACTGCTTCGCGTATTCGAGGCAGTCTTGGATCATCGTGGGCCAATAGTAGCCCATCCTTTTGATCTTCAGCTTCATCTTCGGGCCGGCTTGGTGAGAACTACAGAGTCCGTCGTGAGTTTCTTGGACGACTCTCTTTGCCTCTTCAGGTCCCAAGCACCTTAACCACAGAGAATCGAATGATCTTTTATATAGAGTATCATTGATGAAAGCAAAAGATAGAGCTCGTTTCATAAGTTTGTTTTAATTTTATTAAAAATATTTTTCATAAAACCCCCTCGAGTTATATAAAACAACATTTAAGGATTTTAGTAAATATAGATTTAAGCGGGATCAATTCTCTTGATCCCTAGAGAGCCGGAGAAAGTGAGTGCTTGCCTATTTAAGGTAGACAACATAACGGAGTTATCAATCGTAATTGTCTTGGAAAAATACACAAATCCCATCGTCCATGTGCAGCAGTTACCGATGACTCCCGAACCTAATTCAGGATCTAAATCGGTTTAAAGTGTCTGACTCAGTCAGAGTATAACTCAAACTTGAATCCAAACTTGAGTCCAATTCAAACCTGAATGCAAATCCAAACATGGATACTTGAACTTGAACCTGAATACTTGAATATAAACGTCAATATCAAACATGAACACTTGACTTGACTTGACTGAACCATGGTTATAACTTGACATGATTATAAGATTATATTCTGAACCTGATTACTTGAACAACTTGTATCCATGGTTTTGGTAAGACTTATAACTGTAATCAACACAATACATTATGCGGGGATAACATGGTAGATTGGTACGGAACGTATTAACGTGGCACGAGATGGTCACTTAAAAGACACTTAGATGAACTCTCGTGCCGTTGTCCCGTGGGCTTTGACAGGGCCTTGTACCACATGTTACCATAGTCCACGGGGTAAGATGGACTCCTCTTGTATACACAAATATCTTTTGTACCAAGCTACAAACAACCACATTAGAATAACAAATATATACCTGAATAACTTACCACTTCAGTTCTCATTACTTGCTATATTCCATTCTTTCTTTTGGGACTTATTGAGCGCTAGTTCGCTGACGACTGTCACGCCCCGCTTCCCAGTGTACGGAGACGTTGACGTGGCAGGCACGTGACGTATTTACTCAGAAATAAATACGTTAAGCGTAAATTAAGCAATATAAATAAAATGCATAAGAATAACAAGAGATGTAAAATAAATAGCAACTTTTATTAAGATTCATCTTTACAATACATTGCTTTTGAAAAGAAAAGTAGAAGGATATAAAGCAATGCCTAAACAGTGGCATACAAATAAAAAATAAGTACAAGTAAGGTAATAGTCTGGTTGTGTCTCAATTTTCTCCAAGTACTCCTGGTTGGGCTCGATCTTCTGAGGACCCGGTCCTCATGACGAACATTCCATGAAAGAAAGAGACAGGAATGTCGTCAGCGAACTAGCGCTCGGTAAGTCCCAAAAAAAGAATAGAATAGGACAAGTAAAGAGAATAGAACTGATAATCTGTACATGTAAATATTTGTTATACTAACGTAGTTGTTTGTGTTGGATATAGTGCCCTCAGAGTCAATTATTGGATCGCAGGCACGTGATTGCAATGATTGAGGGAGGACCCACACCGGTAGGACAGTCTTACTCGAGAGGTTTGTATACTATCTGGTTTGTCTTTATCATCGTGTACATGCTTTAGGTGACATTGTAGTTCACTATTACACGTTGATGGAGAATAGTATGCTACCATGCTTTGTCTTTATCGGTCGTGTACAGCATTAGGTGACATGTTCACTATTACACGTTGATAGAGCCCTTAGGATCTTGCTTGACTACCAACAGTATGATAGCGATCATATACGTGAGAGTTGGGTAGTCCATAAGCACATCCTTAAAAGTGGTCCCTAGTCGTGGGAGTTTCGAGACAGGGCATCGATACTCCGGAGTAGACTAGTGTATACAGTCGAGACCCCGACGAAGGGCGAAGCCCGGTCTCACAAGCCATTGGTGTCAGTTGGATCACCTAAGATGTATACAGGTGCTCATTGGGTTATAAGTACACCGGACAGGACTCGCCGGGAACCTGCTAGTTGGTATTATACCTGACGTCACATAGCAGTTCCCTGGTGACATGTGTACAGGTTAGTTCATCGACCTGAGATCGTCATTTGTCTCGTGTGAGTTCCTACTGTACTTTGATTACTACCCTACCACGGCTCAAAGGAGTCGTGCAAACAGGTTTTAGTTGGGTACAGTCCCGAGCCATATGGAGGCAGTGAGCGGATCGGCAGGGGTATCGTCTCTCCCGGTATTAGGGGTGAGGTCGCGCTGTGTCTAGGAGATCCATTACACAAAGCCTTCGGCCGAGGCAGGAGATTTACTGGTAGGTATTCCAGTAGTATCTCAGGGTGTTCTGGGCTACACTCCGACATGACTTGCATCGCTTTTGGGGGTCTGACTTTTACCAACCCCCTAGGCCCGCCATACGATGCTCATAGACGAACGGACTGGACTGTACGGATAAAGTCACTGACAGGCTCAGTAGGGTGTCGGGATGAGTTCGCTCATCGACCTCCCTTTTGGTCAATACCTGGTATCTCGTTACGTACGGCTAATACCTCTGACGTGCTTGTGGTTAAATCCACAGCCAAAGTATTGACAAGTCTTTAGAGTCCCCCACAGACAGTTTCTCAAGTTTCGGACGAAACGTTGTAGAGACCGTATGATATATGGCAGGGTCCGATCATATACATGCAGTAGTGCACGGATCATGATCGGGCGAATCATACTAGTGGGCTTTGGTTTAAGCCGGATCCTAGTATTAGATTTGTTGGATTACTTTAGTCTCGTCGCATTCACATTCAGTCGGAATGCGGATGCAGGTATGTATATACAGGTGAGGGGTATCCTTGTGATCCGTCACGAGTTTACTTTAGATGTTGACGTATCTTTTTATTGTTGCAAACATTTGGATTAATGTTTGTTAATGGTAATTATGAGCTAGATATCATGATTTGGAGCATTTATTGTGACACATGCACAAGTGGTGACTCATGGTCTCTTTTCTTGTGCATGAGATGGTTGCTAGCTCTTGTATTTTGATAATTCACTCTCACTCTAATTATCATTCCAACACAAGAAAAGAAAAGAAGAGAAAGCTTCTCCTCCTTCTTCTTCCTCTAGCTCATGACCTCCATTAATGGCAACACCTTCAACTTCCATCCAAGCAATGGATGCAAGAGACAAAGTGATCACAAACATTCTCTATAACACCTTGGACACGTCGACTAGCACACTTTGTGCCCGAGTTTCTTCGGATGAAGCGGGACCATAAAAAGACTCGTAGATGTGGTGCCCTTTCCGACGAGGAGATCAAGACCGGAGATGCTGCGAGGAGATTGGGATGGTGGCCAAAGACCGAAGGACACGGATCGATCGGTATAGCTTTTCTATCCCTTCTCTAGATAGCTAGTTATAGGTTAATGGTACAATCCGGGATTTAAGCATACGATAGCGCCGGTTTCTAGTTTGAAAAAGTTTTTCGTTTCCGCATTTTGGCATCGGACAGACGGCCGGGGTGCTACTGTAGACTTACATGGTATCACAGCCAGGCCATTAACCTTTTCTAGCTTGCTCTAACGTGTTTAGAACTTCGATCGGACGAAATTTCCAAAAACCGCGTTTCCAATTGTTCAGTTTATGTCGAATTTTTTTTGTGCTCTAAAAATTTTTTTGGGCATGTCAGAAAATCAGGCTGGGTTTCTTAGGAGCACTGTAGAAATTTGGTATGACGATCCAACAGTAACGCCGCGGAACCGCGGCCGTACCCTCCTTTTGGCCGTGGTTCCACCGCCATTCTGCGGCTTCATCTCACCAAATTTCTTCAGTTGGTCTCTGACTTGGAAAAGGGGTTTCTGGTAATTTTATTTTGGGCCCAGATTATTTTGAGTACTGGGTATTGTACTTGGGGCCCACTTCGGGAAATTTTGTCGATCGAAAATTTTAAACATGTTAGTTCACAGTATTTACATTATATCTGCGACCGTGGATGTCATTTGATCGGTAAATCCTGTCTAATTGCTATAGCCCTTTTAGACGGATTTGCGAACGTGACATTCACGTTGATGTTCTGTGTTGTGCTGTGATGTTGCGAATTTGTCATGGTGGATAGCCTGGATGCAATGGTAGTACAGTTTGGTTGTATTTGTACATTTGATATTGCGGGGCGAGCGTCCGACATGTGGACTGCCGTCACTGCCTGTTTGTATATTATTCTTTTTGGGGCACGACCGGGCTGAGGTCGATGTACCCGTTGTATATTTTACTTTCTGTACTAGGATTACCCCGCGGAGGGGTGCACGGGTAGCTGGGTTCTAGAGGGCAACGGGCCCGCATCTCATGGCTTTGAGACGGAGGGGGCTTCACTCTAGAATTGGCGGGCTATTCGCCGTACTCGTATGGGGTACAGGTTGACCCAAGGAGGGGTGCTCAAGTTACCGGATTCCGTGAAGTGCTGGGTGGTCCATTCACGTTGTTGAAGGGGGCTGTCTCGCTTCAGGTTTTGGCGGGTAACTTGCCGCTCCCGTAGGGGTCTAGGATTTCATTGCACATGCCATCCACACGACCAGGGGAACGTCGGGTTTCAGTAGCGGCTCTATGAAACCCGGGGATCTCAGATTATCTGTATTGTTCTGTGATGCTTATTACATTTCTGTGATATTGCATTTTATCACGCCTTGAGCGATTATTATATATTAATATATATACTAGTAGATGTTGTATATGTTTTACACCCGTGCTAGTCCAGTCCCCGCTCTGTCGTTAGTTAAGTAAGCTAACGGGTGATGACGGGACCCAGTGGCGAATGCGGATGGCATATACGTACATCGTATTTTCGTTCTTTTGTGGTGTGATCAATTGATGGGACTGCATTGATTCGGATCAATGCAAGCTAAACAAACCTATTCTGATGTTATTGGAACATTTTTCAAAAAAAGCTATTATTGCAAGGACGTTTTCTTTTGTTTTGCACAGTGGTATTCGGTTATGAATATCCAGCACCTCAGTCGACGAGGCAAGGGCCGAGATCCCTTCACCGGGAGTGACCCCTTGGACAGAAGTTTGCGTCAGGGTAATAACTTCACTATAGCCGATTGCCTTTTGCTTTGCATCATGGTATTCAGTTGGAATATCCTGCACCTCATTCTACGGGGAAAGAGCCGAGATTCCTTCACCGGGAGTGACCTCTTTAGCAAAGGTTTTCGCTACTATATTTTTATAAAAAGCTATGCAGTTCCTTCAACGATATCAAGTTCATTACGTTAAAAGTTTTTTGCCAAAAACTAGACGTAGCCCTCCGTCATTTCTTACAAGTATTACTTAGTATTCGTGCTGCGTTTGTTGACTGTGTCAAGGCGTAGTGTGCGGTAGCTAAGTAGTGTTTGTTTGTGGCATATTAATGGGATTGGTTAGGACAGTCGTGCGGCCTTGTTGACCGTGTCAAGGGATCGTACGGGTGG
This sequence comes from Agapanthus africanus, assembly GCA_030015575.1. Taxonomy (NCBI): domain Eukaryota; kingdom Viridiplantae; phylum Streptophyta; class Magnoliopsida; order Asparagales; family Amaryllidaceae; genus Agapanthus; species Agapanthus africanus. The sequence goes on along the minus strand of JASDDO010000014.1, from coordinate 130,117,770 downwards.
GTTTAATGCAATCCAGGATAATGACGGATTGAACTTGACTAGGACTCTTTGATTTGTTGACTGTGTCAAGGTCACTTGGGTCCTAGGGATAAAAATCACATCGGGAGTTTCTAAAGAAACTGAAACTTGGCAGGCATGCGCATACCTTCTGGAGTGTGGTAACGTGAGTAGATTCCGTCACGTTATCATGCGATGATAGTTGGATCCCGATTCCCACTGATGAGTTGGTTTACTCCTCGGGTGATCCCGACTAATTCTTCTTTCAGGTTTGGAGGAGAATTTGAGGTTACAATGGGAGGTTTCCTGATTAGATAAATTGATAATCATTCTGATCTAGGTTAGAGTGCACGCTGAGTATTTCTTTTCTCTCTCTCTTTGGCAGCGACTATGACCCGACCTTTGACTATGACTCAGTGACTAAGATTAACCGAACATTTTTAAAACACTGGCTTTTGGATTGTCTTAGTTGCATACCTCATTGCCACTCCTTCTTTTACCATTTTCTCCAGAACACCCCGTATTACTACGAACGTCCACTTCCATTGGATAAAACCATCGTATGGTTATATACGAACTCGAAGGAACTTGTTCCAGATTCGAGGATGGTTCCCGATTCTGGAGAAAACGAATAGGACTATTCAGTTGTCTTTTTCTTTTACCTTCTCTCAGGTTGCGAGTGTTCCTTGGATTAGGACGGTACACCTATTATGCTAATTGGATAGTCTTCTTCCAAACCATAGGCAGGTGCCGAACGGTAGGGAATGGAGAAAACCATTTAGCCTAAAAGGTGTACAGAAGGCATTAAGTAAAGACAAATAAAATGATTAGTAAGAGGGCAAAGTAAACTGGGACTGCTATTCACGACCAAACCAAGTTTTTCATCGCCACTCCTATTTCACCTTTGTATTTCTCTGGGACACTCCGTATCACTAAGAAGATCCACAGTTATTTGGATACTCCATCGTATGGTTATATACGAACTCGAAGGAACTTGTTCCAGTTCGGGGATGGATTCTGGTTCAGGAGAAATAGGAATAAGGTTTATTCAATTGTCTTTTATCTTTACCTTCTCTCGGGTTGCGAGTGCTCCTAGGATTAGGACAGTACACCCATTATGCTTATTGGATAGTCTTCTTCCAAACCATAGGCTGGTGCCGAACGGTAGGGAAGGAAGAAAACCATTTAGCCTAAGAGGGTGTACAGAAGGTAGTGACTAAAGGCATATAAAGGGATTTGGAGAGATGGCAAAGAAACATACGGTTACAGTTGTGAACCTGGATAATGGAAGAGGCATTACTAGAAATACCAGGATACCCCTTCAAAACATTTTTATGTTTCAGTCTCACTGCGCGTTGTTAACAGAAAACTTATTTCCCAATTACTCCTTGCTCCAGGGTATGTACTTACCAGGTTTGATTCTCACATCTGTATGGTTTTACAGATGATGAGTGGGAGTAAGTTATTGGGAATTGGGTGATCATCCTCATTATATCGGGATTTGTTATAATTGGTAATATTTGAGGAAATCGCCTGGGTTGTTTGCCGGACGGCAAATATTTGGTTTTGAATATTCGTTGTAATGCACCAATTTCAAATTGATATATCTGTACGTTTATTTTTATAAAGTGAGATGTAACTATTTGAAATTATGTCTATGACATTTACCTGTATCAGTGGATGATTAGGTAAGGAGCATTAAACAGCGGTGTAATTCTTCTTAACCATAAGTACAATTTTCAACCTACGACATACAGGGAATGAGTTATTAGACTCAAGGGACTTATACAAAGTATTGTATGTTGTCCAGTGTCCATGAGGACAGAGGGGTTGGTACTCGTACTATATTCTGTTTACTTGTGACTTCTCTAGTTCTTAGACATGTGTTTCGTAGAAATGCAAGGTCTAATTTTTGAGAAGTTATAGATATATGAATAAAGTAGAGAACCAGGTATTGCAAGTATCAGGATTCTTCAAGGTGATCGAAGATGTAGATACTTGTGTATGGTATTCAGTTGATAGTAATGATTATGAGAACTTGCTTCTCTTTCAGGTTACTCATATCTGGATGTATTCCTAAGTTGAGTAATGCTGATCGACCTCTCTCCATTTAGTTGACATGCACTGGAGACAGCTGCATGATTTGAATCTGGTTCCAATTAAATCAGTGCCTCTATTTCTATATTGGATATAGAATGGTTCATATCTTAACGATGTTAACGTACGGGGAGTTGTCCGGCTTATGCTTAAAACCAGACTCTGGATAACTCAAGGCACGTTTCTATACTGGCTGTTTGTGGGTTGACCCGGGCTATGACGAGGGTTGACTTTCTACCATCTGGAAGATTAATAGTGATATTGTTCTTGACTCGCCACAGTTTTAGTAAAATGGATTTTTTCAGAAAACAGTAGTGGGAGTATGGTAGAACTGGAAGTGATTCCAGAACCGCAAACGATTACTGAAAATTTGATAAGGACCTAAAGATTCAATCTGGTTTGACATTCCATTAGCCACTCCGCAGATATGGTGGGTAACCTCAGGCACCCGAGAGGTACTCCGGTAGCCTCAAGGACGGTGAAAGGGAGGTTCTTGTTTACCCAGACTTGCCATTGCTGTTGTTCCAGACTGTGAAACCCGGCAGGAGGATGAGTATAGCGTCGTTCTGAAATGGCTTTAGAAGTGCACGTGTATATTATTCTGCCAGAGGGTTGTCGTAGTCAGTGGGAGCAGCGGAAGCATAATGGACAAATAGCTTATGTCTATTTATAGACTAAAGCAGATATAGCGGAGATAGATCATCTATTTCTGATGTGACAGTCATAGGTTTGACTTCATCAGAATAGAGGATAGATCTATTAAGAAGGTAGTAGGGTGTGATGTCCTAGTATTTGGATGACATACACAGAGTAGGAAGTGAAATTCCTATACTACGATCGGTTATACTTTGGTTGTCACACAGTGGTTTCTCCACATAGGGCTTGGATATTATATCAGACATTCTGGTTACTAGATCTATGGTTTTAGATCTAGATTTAGGAAGTGTCCCAATCAAGGTACTTAGACAGCATTCTAAAGGTATTTGGAATGGACGACTCCAGGCATGGTAGTGTACCTGCAGGTGATGGAGTCACCCTCTCTAAAGGTGTCTTACAGACTAAAGGGGAGAGGGATGTGCATGATTGGCAGATCACTTGCTTAGGCAATTGAGTCAATCATGAGATGTCAAGTACCACACCAGATGTTGTTTTTGCACGAGATGCAGTAAGTTGATATTAATCTTATCCTGGAGAGACATTCGGAAGTAGTTTTAGAACATAAGTGGATGTTCTAGGGAAATGATAACGGCAGCCTCCTTCGGGAGACAGTTATCATTCAAGGCTTCCAAGATGACCTGGATGACAGAGTGGCTATCAGAGTTATAGTTTTCCCTCTGACGAGGGGCAGTATTTTGGACAGGTGGTCCAAGCGGATACTGAGGGAGGCATGGCGCCGGATACTGATTGGTTTCAGTTGACGATTCAGTCTAAGAAGTTTGGATTTGGAGTTCATTTATGAACTAGGTCCCATCAGATATCCAGACATATTCTAAGACATGTATTGCTTATTTCGGGAGATGGCTTTCTCCGCGAACTTGAGATAAAGAGAGACATAGAAAAAAATATCAGGGCGGATCCACTAGCTGAGGCTATTCCTCGAACGTAAAAGTTTCGCAAACGGGCTTTGTGAGACTGATTAGTAGAGGAGTTGGGTGTTCGGTATCACACGGGCTGTGAGTATGCGACATTCGCAATAATTAGCCTTGAGTGCAAGTGGGAGATTGTTGGATATAGTGCCCTCAGAGTCAATTATTGGATCGCAGGCACTTGATTGCAATGATTGGGGGATGGCCTATACCGGTAGGACAGTCTTACTCGAGAGGTTTGTATACTATCTGGTTTTTATTTATCATCGTGTACATGCTTTAGGTGACATTGTAGTTCACTATTACACGTTGATGGAGAATAGTATGCTACCATAGTTTGTCTTTATCAGTCGTGTACAGCTTTATGTGACATGTTCATTATTACACGTTGATAGAGCCCTTAGGATCCTGCTTGACTACCAACAATATGATGGTGATCATATACGTGAGAGTTGGGTAGTCCATAAGCACATCCTTAAAAGTGGTCCCTAGTCATGGGAGTTTCGAGACAGGGCATCGATACTCCGGAGTAGACTAGTATATACAGTCGAGACCCCGACGAAGGGCGGTGGTCGGTTTCATAAGCCATTGGTGTCAGTTGGATCACCTAAGATGTATACAGGTGCTCATTGGGTTATAAGTACACCGGACAGGACTCGCCGGGAACCTGCTAGTTGGTATTATACCTGACGTCAGATAGCAGTTCCCTGGTGACATGTGTACAGGTTTGTTCATCGACCTGAGATCGTCATTTGTCTCGTGTGAGTTCCCACTGTGCTTTGATTACTACCCTACCATGGCTCAAAGGAGTCGTGCAAACAGGTTTTAGTTGGGTACAGTCCCGAGCCACATGGAGGCAGTGAGCGGATTGGCAGGGGTATCGTCTCTCTCGGTATTGGGGGTAAGGTCGCGCTGTGTCTAGGAGAGCCATTACACAAAGCTCTCGGCCGAGGCAGGAGATTTACTGGTAGGTATTCCAGTAGTATCTCGGGGTGTTCTGAGCTACACTCCGACATGACTTGTACCGCTTTTTGGGGTCTGACTTTTATCAACCCCCAAGGCCCACCATGCGAAGCTCATAGACGAACGTACCGGACTGTATGGATATTGTCACTGACAGGCTCAGTAGGGTGTCAGGATGAGTTCGCTCATCGACCTTCCTTTTGGTCAATACCTGGTAGCTCGTTACGTACGGCTAATACCTCTGACGTGCTAGTGGTTAAATCCACAGCCAAAGTATTGACGAGTCTTTAGAGTCCCCCACAGACAGTTTCTCAAGTTTCGGGCGAAACGTTGTAGAAGCTGTATGATATATGGCAGGGTCCGATCATATACGTGCAGTAGTGCACGGATCATGATCGGGCGGATCATACTAGCGAGCTTTGGTTTAAGCCGAATCCTAGTATTAGATTTGTTGGATTACTTTAGTCTCGTCGCATTCGCATTCAGTCGGAATGCGGATGCAGGTATGTATATACAGATGAGGGGTATCCTTGTGATCCGTCACGAGTTTACTTTAGATGTTGCCGTATCTTTTTATTGTTGCAAACATTTGGATTAATGTTTATTAATGGTAATTATGAGCTAGATATCATGATTTGGAGCATTTATTGTGACACATGCACAAGTGGTGACTCATGGTCTCTTTTCTTGTGCATGTGTCACATTATATGATGGATTTGAGTGATGAATTAATAAGGAGAGAGAGAGGGGCTGCCATGAGATGGTTGCTAGCTCTTGTATTTTGATAATTCACTCTTTCTCTCTAATTATCATTCCAACACAAGAAAAGAAAAGAAGAGAAAGCTTCTCCTCCTTCTTCTTCCTCTAGCTCATGACCTCCATTAATGGCAACACCTTCAACCTCCATCCAAGCAATGAATGCAAGAAACAAAGTGATCACAAACATTCTCTACAACACCTTAGACACGTCGGCTAGCACATTCATGCCCGAGTTGCTTCGGATGAAGCGGGAGCCCGTAAAAAGACTCGTAGATGTGGTGCCCTTTCCGACGAGGAGATCAAGACCGGAGATGCCGCGAGGAGCTTGGGATGGTGGCCAAAGACCGAAGGACACGGATCGATCGGTATAGCCTTTCTATCTCTTCTCTAGATAGCTAGTTGTAGGTTAATGGTTCGATCCGGGATTTAAGTATACGATAGCACCGGTTTCTAGTTTGAAAAAGTTTTTCGTTTCCGCATTTTGGCCTTGGACAGATGGGCGGGGCGCTACCGTAGACTTACAGTTTGTAGCTTGGTACATAATGTATCAGTGTATATGAAAGGAGTTCAACTATCCCGCGGACTATGGTAACATGTATGTATAAGGCATCGTCAAAACCCACGGAACAACAACACGAGAGTTCATGTAGGTGTCTTTTAGTGTCCATCATCGTGCCACTTTTAATACATTCCATTCCAATCTACCCTGTTAAACCCCGTATTATATTGTATTGAAATATTGTTACAAGACTTGCCTAAACCATGGATACAAATTGTTCATGTAATCAGATTCAGGATGTAAACAAGTAGTCATGTAATCATGTCAAGTTATGGCCATGGTTCGGTCAAGTCAAGTCATATTTACATGTTGATATTGTTCTGCTATTCGGGTTTAGATTCAAGTATACATGTTATAGTTTGGATTCATGTTTGAATTGGATTCTGGTTTGAGTTAGACTCAGATTTGATTTAGACTCAGACTTGAGTCAGACATTTAAAACTGAATTGGATCGTGAATTAGGTTCGGGTGTTATCAGTAATTGCTGCATATAGACGGCAGAACTTGTGTCTTTTTCCAAGACAATTACCATTGATAACTTCGTTAAGTTTTTCTACCTTAAATAGGAAAGCACTCACTTTCTCCGGCTCCCTGAGGCTCAAGAGAATTGATCCTGCTTAAACCAATATTTACTAAGTCCTTAACAGTGTTTTATATAACTCGATGGGGTTTTATGAAAAATGTGAATTTTAAGAATTGAGGTATTTTAGTGAATATTAATTTAGCTTGAATAGTTCAAGGTATTTTACTGTAAAGCTTGACTTTTGGATAACTTGGGAGTATTTTGATGAAACCCGTCATTCTTTTAATTTTTTTAGAAAACATGGAATTTTTATTATATCTTGAAAATATGTGGTTTGATAATATTTATATAATTATTAAAAATTAAATTTTATTATTAAGTAGAAAATTGCGGTTTTTCTTAAAAATCGTATTAAAAATCTTTCGAGACCGAATACTCCGTGAGGAGGTCTGCATCTTGCTCTACTAGCCCAAGGTTGTGCAATAATCCACACCATCCAATAGCGGGTTCCCCAAATGAGTTGTAGAGGCATAATCGTAAAGAGTTTTGATAATACACTTCAAAAAACTGTTTTTTATATAGTACATGGTATTTTGATGTAATATGGTAACAAAAATATGTTCAAGGTACATCGTGCTATGGAAACATGTGCGTATGTGAGGGGTAAGTCATTATCCCATGAAGTTTTTTAAAGGTAAAGTATTAACAACATACTAAAAGGTGATATGTAAAGTTCATGGTATTTTTATGTAAAAGTTAGATTAAACTTATTTAACATGATGTTTTTGGATGAAAGTTGGTTCTAAACATTAGTTTTATGGTTATAAACATAGGGTAAGAATTTGGATGAAAGATATGGAAGAAAGAGTGAAATTTTTAGGGTTTAGAATAAAAGGTCGGTGTTTACTCCACTTACCGATATATTTTGAAAAAGAGAAATTTTCAAGAAAAAAGAGAAGGATAGGGAGGGACTTACTAGCTTGATGGATGAAGAGGAGGTAGAAGGAGAGGGGGTAGTCGTCATGGCATCGCGGGGTTGCCAGAATTGCTTCGTTTCCTCGCCGGAAGTTGGTCGTTGGCTAACTCCACTTGTACTTACGAAATTTTTTGAATTTTAGCTATGATTTTCAGAATGAAGAAGGGCTGGGATATGGGGTACTATTTATAGTGTGGAATTACGGTTTTGGAATTAAAAGAATGAATTAAAATATGGTAAATTGGGAAAATGAGGGGTCTCTGTTTGATTGAAGAGCAATCAACAGTGTAGGAGTAATGGGGGTAGGCCAAGAGACACTTGTGCAGAGCCTGGAGACTATTACCCACGTGGGACCTGTCCCCGCTGGCCATAAGGCAAATCTCGCCGGCTATTTTGTGGAGGGGGCCCGGTAGATTCATGCTACATGCTCCTCTCTATATGTACAACATCTTACACATGTTTGTTTTTCTTGTTTTTTTATTTTTATGTGCAGTGCACGTGTAAACTTTTGGGCTTTCAAAAAGTTTAAAAGAAAAAAAATCAGAAAAAATAATATGTCTGATGGGATTCGAACACAGGGGCTACGTCACTGTCACGCCCCGCTTCCTAAAATATGGAATACGAGGGGTTGACAAGGCCAACTGATTGGTACGAAAATTTGTTTGTAGAATAACCGCAATCAATAACGGTGTTGCGTGTTGCTAGACCGAGATGAGTACGGGTCGTCCTCAGGGAAACGTTGAACCTTTTACTCTTACTTTAGATGTGTTGAAAAAGAGAGGAGGGATAAAGAATTTTGTGAAGAGTTTCTAGATCTACTTTAAGCAAGAATGCAAATATATAGATCTAGATTATTTTAGGAATGTAGTTAATATAATAAGAGGGCTTGTAGGGTTCGTTAGGATTTAGTAGTCATGGACGATTAATTAAAAATTACCCTTTTTATCCTTTAATTGATTTAAAACTAGAACGACGGTGATGCGTGTAGATTAGGGTTTCTGGAGGGAAAAGGAATCCCACTCTTAACCCTTATCTCGACACGGAACTCCGTTCATATCTAGCCTTTACCAAAACAATCATTAATCTAATCTCTAATCGCGATCGGGACTAACAAAGAATTGTTAGCGCGCCCGATTAGGATGTTAATGATTCTTTTGATAAAGTTCATAAACTTTATAGGACTTAAAAATAGTTTAGGGATGTTCATCATCCATTAGCCTACCCTAATCCTACGAACCCTAACAAGCGGAGAATTACTCGCGCATGTTGGGAGAAAAAGAGATGGAAAGAAATAGCATAATTAAACTACGAAGAAATAGAATAAGAAAAAGAAAGCTACATTTATTAATCAACAATATTCATTACACTTTGATTCCTTAGAAAATGATTACAAAGACTAGTTTGCTTCTCGATCTCTTCCAAGGAGGTAGACGAACAGTTGATGATCAGTCTGGATGCGTGAGCCGTCTTGGACTTCGTGATCGCGTCGACTTGATAAATGTTCCAAGAGGCTCTCGTTCCCTTTTTATAGTCCAAAGCCAGAAACCTTTGCTTCCAAATTAGGGAACTAACTGTATAGATTTTCCCAAAATTTTTGCAAACCCTAAATCTTCAAACATGCCGCGGATCCGCGGCCTAAGGTGGGGTATGGCCGCGGATCCGCGGCCATTACATCATATCCCTTCATCAAACTTTAGGGCTTCTGTTCTTGTGACATTTGTCTTTCTCTGGAACCTTCATAATTTGGAAATCTTTTCTTTTCTTCTGCCAGAATTGATTTCTTAATTTTGATTTCTTAATTAGGCAGGTTAGCTTTAACAGCTTGATTTCCTTGATTTAAGACCTGAAAATTCTGCACAACAACTCAACAAATAATATTTAGTAGACTTATTTCTACTAGGATTAGGTCAATGATATTATTTGCATACATTTTTCTACCAAATGCTAATTATAATATATCAACACATGGAAATTAGTATTTTTACACATAAACCCTCATATGTATGATATATTATAATAAAGACCTTTTCTAATATGAAAATGGTAGGAAAAATGTAATAACAAATGTGCAGTTTTATCAACTGCACAAATACCCCCAAACTTATGTTTGATCGTCCCGAGCAAACTAGTTTATTCAAGAGGAGAAAAGGAAAGGAGAAAACTAAGCACACTTTCGTAGGCAAACACGATTGCACTGAGCACGTGCAACTAGCCGTTAAACCTCTAGGTGTCCCTAGTAGGAGGAGTGTTGTCTCCTGAGGATTTTCAGCGGATTACACCCACAAAATCCTATAATAAAAGAGAGATGGTGAAATTTACATATAAAGATAAGAACCATAAAAGAAAGACTTTGAAAATAAGAGTTTCCAACTATACTAGCTTTTCAGTTGTCATGTGCCCTATCTTAATAGTCATGAAAAAATGTTAGAAATCACATTATCCCTCAATAAAACATCGTCTTTATTCTTCATTCCTACCTTTCATCCAAACATCGATCATATAACCCTACGTGTGTGTAAAGAACATCCCTACACTCGGAGAATTCAATTCAAGCTATCATACTCTTGTCCATCTACCTCAGTACTTTTTAATTTGATGAATATTTAGATTGCTCACACATTTTCATGCGACCGTTAATACTTCTTGAGGGACTAACCGACCGATTACTTATGTGCTTGCTGATTAGGTGATAATATTTTCCTCATCTTGCACCACCTAAGGCTTAGCAGTGACTCCCAGACCAGTTGGCCTTAGGGCACTAGGTGAAGAGGCACCCTCGCTATATTTTTTTATTGCTGCCTTGGCGATAACAAAATCAGTGTTCATTTTTCTTTTCACCATTTTTATATTTTCTTCATTTATTATTTCCTTCATACTTTGGCTTTTAGACAAGAGCATTTCAAGGTATCCTCTACTATCCCGAGTTTAAAGACGTGTGTAAGTGCATATAGTAGGGTATCAACATTCAAATGTTTGGCTTCCAGAATAGAAACTATTTTTCAGACTTATTTTTATCCTCAGATTAGTGACTTCTTTCATCTTACTAACCCTTGGGACAACAGCTCATAACTACTTATTACTAGTTCGTTTAAGAAAACTTCTAATTTTCTTGGTTTTCTTAAACTATTCCTATCTTTTGGATGTAATTTTTCACTTTCTACTCTTTTGTTATAAAAGAAATTTTTTTTAAAAATTTTTTGAAAATGTTGTGCTTATGTAAAATATGATGCAAATTGATGTGTAAATAAGCACAAACCTCCCCCAAATCTGTTTACAGCAGTGTCCTCACTGATGTCATCCGTTAAGCTCAAAAACCTGTAGACTTGGGAGGAAATTATTAATGGGGGCAAGAATATATGAAAGTGAAAATCCTCCCCCAAACTTATTGTTCCCCTCCGAAAGACGGCGCACGAGACTGCGGTGTCTTGGCACTGAGATTCGGGGCAGATGCTAATTGGTGCTATCCGTTCACCTCTCCGAAGATGCCAAGTTGATTTATGGCACCATGTATCGAAGGTTTAAACGGATGCGTCCGATGTAGCAGACTTCGTCAGATTCCCCCTCACTTGAGGGGTTTTTGATTGTGGGGACGCTCTTCCCTGCAGGCGCAAGCCCCTGCAGTTAATTACGCTACCGCATTGCGGTAACAACTTTCTCCTTCTCCAGCTGGTCACTTCGTGTCGTGGGTGTTTGTTTTGTGTTTTGTTGCCCGTGGATTGTTTACGGAGACTGAGTTATGTCGTCGCCCGTAGGGCGTGGACTAGTCCAAATCCGTATTATCTTAGATTTGGGTTTGGGGGTTTGGTTTGAGGATACGTCAGCCATACTTGAGGCTAAGATCAACTCAAACGTTTGTTAAGGATGCGTTAGTCTAACTTTGTGACTAAGATCAACTTAACGGGATCGTTTAGATCCGATAAAGGAGTGTTTGAACTCCATTGTTCCAGTTTAGGGACCTAGAGGTCCAACGTATGTATGGCCGTCAGGACCCGTCACCTCTCTGACGACGTTGAAAAATTACAACGACGGATGTCAGAGGAGTTCAGAGATGTACACTTGAGCCAGAGTTAATTGGGGGGATTTATAGTCCACTCTGTTTGAAGGTTTAAGGATACGTTAGCCATCTTTGAGGCTAAGATCAACTTAAACGGGACCGTTTAGATCCGACAAAAGAGCATGCGGGGCTCTATTGTTCTAGTTTAAGGACATTGCGGTCCATGGGTAGTTTAAGGACATTGCGGTCCATGGGTAGTTTAAGGACATTGCGGTCCACTGTTAGTTTTAAGACATCTCGGTCAAGGTTAAGGACGTCGTAGTCCATGGGTTTAAGGACCCCACAGTCCGTTGTTAGTTTTAAGACATCCCGGTCAAGGTTAAGGACGTCGTAGTCCATGGGTTTAAGGACCCCACAGTCCGTTATGTGCTCTGGATGCTTCACACGGGTTCACTGCCGTGTTCTGGGAGGACCAGGCTCCGCTCTGGACGTTTTCCACGGGGTCAAAGAGTGACATTATCCGCGTTCAACGTAACCAGGAATTTGCATTAAACACGGGTTTAAGGACCCCGCAGTCCGTATCAATGTGTGGTCGTCGGGACCCATCACCTCTTTGAAGACATTGAGGGATTACAATGCCAAGTATCAAAGGAGTGAAGAGATGTACCCTAGAACCGGAGTGGATTAAATAGTCCTTGGCCCAATTTGGGGTCAAGACGAATTAATTGTGTTATGAGTCTATTGGCCCAGTTAATCACAAATTGAGGACTTATGGTCATCTTGGGCTAAGTCCAATCAGGAGAGGCTTTGCCTCCATCCATTTAGTCAATTGGGTCAAAGCCTAGTGTTAAACACTACAGAGCAATCAGTGTTGAACACTGGGAATGAGGTTGACAAGTTAGTGTTTAACACTAAGAGATAATTGGTGTTAAACACCAGCAACAAGGCTTTTCAAATTAGTGTTAAACACTAAAACAGATCGGTGTTGAACACTGCAAATGAAGATCTCAGATTAGTGTTAAACACTAAGGCAATCAGTGTTGAACACTGCAGATAAAGCTTTTTAATTAGTGTTGAACACTAAGGCCCAACAGTATTTTAACACTGGGTTCGAGAGTTTCAATTTAGTGTTAAACAATAAGACAAGAGGGGTCACGTGGCAGCACGTGAGAGCGCCCTCCCTTCACTTATTCTGAGATTATCGTGTCTTTCAGAGCGTCACGTGCCATCACGTGATGGGCATTCAAATGCCTATGTATTAGAGCTTCTGCCAAGGGTCACGTGGATCACGTGGGGTGCTGCCTCAAAGGGGCTTTCTGTAGATCGTTTGGGGGGTCACGTGATGACACGTGACCCTGCCTCTATGTATTTTGTTTAGAGGCTTTGTTAATCTTTTTTTTTTTTTAGGAATTAAATTCCTGAGCTGTAAATTTCAGAGGAATTAAATTCCTACTTCCTTTCGAAGACTTATATTCTGGAATAGAGTTTAACTCTGAATTTTCTGTAGGAATTACATTCCTCATATATGTGAAGGGCTGAATAGGGTTAAACCCTAATAAAAGTTTTTAAGGAATTGAATTCCCATTCCCCGTTTAAATGATGATTAAGGGAATTAAATTCCCGTTGTTTCAACAGAACTAAGTTCTTAATTAAGGTTAAACCCTGTTTCTTTTTATTCTGAAGGAATTAAATTCCCATGATACAGGGTCAAGCCCTAATTTTATTTTAAAGGAATTAAATTCCTATAGTTCTGTGAGAATTAAATTCTCATGCTTGCATTCCCTCTCTATGTTTTGGATCTGCATGGCAGGATCTCGACCCATTGAGAATTAAATTCTCAACCTTAAGGGGAGATGTGCACTTTGCAGATCCTCTATCAAAGAGAGAAGAAATATATTCTTCTGTTTTTATGTATCAGAGTTAAACTCTGTTGAGAATTAAATTCTCTTCTTCTTTCAAGGAGCTTTTCCCTTTCTTACCTAGGGTTTTTGCAGAAGATCCAAGTTCTCCAAGTATCGAAGCTTTCTTTCTTTTCTCTTTTTTTTTCTCTGCGTATGTATATGTATGTATGTCTCTTGGCTCCTATTTATAGGAGAAGCAGCCGAATCAATCAGTTTTTGACGAATCTTCGTGAAAGATTTGATTTGCATCCATCATTCATTTTGGACCTTTGGATTATTAGGTGAATTTTATTCACCATTGGATTTTAAATCCAGAGATTCTCCTTTGTTATTTTGGTTAGATTTAAAGGGGAAATCTTTCCAAACCCGAGATTTTCCCATTGATAGATCACCTCTGAATCTTTAATTCGATTGGTTCCAGATAGTTGCTTTCCTTTGGAAAGATTTGAATTTCTCTCAGAATTTAATTCTGTTAACACAGTGGGCTTTGAAAGCCGGTCACGTGTGACCACGTGACTCATGGTCACGTGTGGGCACGTGACCCCCTTTGGAATGAGCCTTTTCCTTTCTTTTGCGCTCTGTCTTCTTATTGCTGCTTAAACGTCACGTGCTGCCACGTGACCCCTGGTCACGTGTGAGCACGTGACCCTTGTTTGAACTCTCTCTTTCCTTGGTTCAACTGGAGAACGAGTCTGCTGTCTTGAACGTCACGTGGCAACACGTGACCCTGGTCACGTGGAAGCACGTGACCTCTTCTGAAGCCTTTTCCTTGACTTGATCAGGGAACTGGTGTGCCTTTTGACTCTTGCATTTAAATGTCACGTGTCGCCACGTGACCCGGGTCACATGGGAGCACGTGACTCTTTCTGAAGCCCTCTTTTCTTCAACGTAGTCAGGAAACTGAACTTGCCTTGATGATGTTTTTAGGTGTCACGTGCCAACACGTGACCGCTAGTCACGTGTAAGCACGTGACCCTCTTCTGAAGCTTTTCCCAGAAGCTTTCCTGATTTTAAATCAGGAAACAAATGCCCCCACAGCGTTGTTCTCACGTGTCTGCACGTGAGTGCAACGCTGTCACCTTTTGTGACCGTTGGATTCCTTTAGGGATTTGGGGAGGTGAAGTGTCCTTTCAGAAGCGCCTTCACTTTTTCATCCTCTTCTTTTCAAACCTTTCTTTTAAGAATTTGATTCTCGTTCTCAGAGCTTAGTTTTCTGTTGTGTCTGTGCAGTGCCACTTTATCTTCCAATCGAAGGCTAGTGCTCACGTGTTGCGCATGCAGGGATCTGCTTGATGGGGACGTTTCATTTTCCTAACCTGATTCCAATGCGTCGTTGGATTTCATTCCCAACGCTCTCCCCTTCTTTCCGGGCTTTGAGAATCGTCCCGCCATGCACAACATTTTTTTGTGCATAGCATTAAATGCTCCCCTTTATAACCTGAACCCATGCCTTACTTCTTTTCTTCACAGAGAAATCCATTCATACCTTAAGGTGGTCATCTTTGAGAACCCGATCAATCGCCATGGCTTGCAATCGTCCCCATGCTCGTCGGCAACCATGGGAGGTGCCCCTTGAGGAGATAATTCCTCGCTTCGCTGCACAGCTGGCGGATCCTCTTCTCATCGACACTCAATGTGACACGGTGATGTACGAGCTACTGACCCGTCGGGGCTCTCCTCTTCCTATGGGCTCCATTTGGCTCCGGATGATCCTCCTGTCTGTGCTTGCCGATATACCCCCTCATCCGGCGGAGATGACTTCGGCGATCCTTGACGCGGCGGAGGACAAGCTTGAGTGCTTTCATGAGGCTTGTCTAATCACTCAAGCTCTGAAGGATCACTCAGTTCATTTACTGAGTCAGATAAGAGCTCGTCGGGCCGTCATGTTTGCTTTCGCTGATGAGCACGGCTCTAACCGGTAGGGAGCGACTCCTCGCGAAAACCGCCGTTTTGACGTGCTGGAGAAGGCAGAGAGGGAGTTGGAGAATTTTGCGTTTTGCTTTGTTAACCCTTGTATTTCTGATCCCTTGTTTGGTGATCTTTTCCCACCAATGTAGTATGTTTGAATCAATGTACTCCTTTAATCATTGGTGGTTTGTATGCTTTCTGTTGAATTTTCATGCTTGTCAGATAGTCGCACGTGTGTCTTGCTTGCGTAAATGAGCCGTTTGTTTTTCTTTAATTACGAGCACCATCGTTACGTTGCATGCACATCAGTGCCTCGAGCAACATTTCCTTTTAAACATTCGTACAGTTGCAAATGCGTGCCTGATAGGATACAGATCAGAAACTTGCCACGTTATCTCCTGTATCGGGTGGTTTGTGCTGGCTTTAGATCTAGTATTGTTGTCGAAGGGAGGTTTATAAATGAAGACATATTCTTCTCTTCAATGGTGTGTCCCCTTTCTATTGAATGTATTCTGCGGATATTCTATCTTGATTTCCTTGCAGGACAGCAATGGCTCAAGACTCAGGGTTAAGATCTGCTTCCTAAGACTTTTGCATTTCACGAGCCACGAGGGTCTTATAAAGAGTTTTTCTCCCCACAGGTCGAAAGGATCCCATAGGTGTAAGTTCTTCTTAAAGATCGTGAGGATCCTTAAGCGGGTCTTCCCTTGAGAGTCGTAAGGATCTCACCAGAGAGTTTTTTCTTCCTTACAGGTCGTGAGGGCCTGCAAGTGTTGGATGCGGTCACCCTTGTCCGTGTTTTACGGAGTCGGGAGTTTCTCAAGGTATCGTAGTTTAAAGACGTCACGGTCAAGGTTAAGGACCTCATAGTCCGTGGATTTAGGGACTCCACAGTCCGATGTTAGTTTTAAGACATCACGGTCAAGGTTAAGGACCTCATAGTCCGTGGATTTAGGGACTCCACAGTCCGCTGTTAGTTTTAAGACATCACGATCAAGGTTAAGGACCTCATAGTCCGTGGATTTAGGGACTCCACAGTCCGGTGTTTGGTTGCAGGGACCCGTCACCTCTTTGAAGACGTTGAGGAATTACAACGCCGGGCATCAAAGGAGTGAAAAGATGTACCCTTAAACCAATGCAAAGTCTGTAGGGAATCGGGGTGGTTGATCGTTAGTTTTAAGACATCACGGTCGAGGTTAAGGACGTCATAGTCCGTGGATTTTAAGGACTCCACAGTCCGGTATTTGCTCTGGATGCTTCACACGGGTTCACTGCCGCGCTTGGCGAGGACCAGGCTCCGCTCTGGACGTTTTCCACGGGGTCAAAGAGTGACATTATCCGCGTTCCACGTAACCAGGAATTTTGCACTAGATGCTTCACACGGGTTCACTGCCGCGTTAGGCGAGGACTAGGCTCCGCTCTGGATGCTTCGCACGGGTTCACTGCCATGCTCTGCGAGGACCAGGATCCGCTCTGGACGTTTTTCACGGGGTCAAAGAGTGACATTATCCGCGTTCCACGTAACCAGGAATTTTGCACTAGATGCTTCACACGGGTTCACTGCCGCGTTAGGCGAGGACTAGGCTCCGCTCTGGATGCTTCGCACGGGTTTACTGCCATGCTCTGCGAGGACCAGGATCCGCTCTGGACGTTTTCCACGGGGTCAAAGAGTGACATTATCCGCGTTCCATGTGACCAGGAATTTTGCACTAGATGCTTCACACTGGTTCACTGCCGCGTTAGGCGAGGACTAGGCTCCGCTCTGGATGCTTTGCACGGGTTCACTGCCATGCTCTGCGAGGACCAGGATCCGCTCTGGACATTTTCCACGGGGTCAAAGAGTGACATTATCCGCGTTCCACGTGACCAGGAATTTTGCACTAGATGCTTCACACGGGTTCACTGCCGCGTTAGGCGAGGACTAGGCTCCGCTCTGGATGCTTCGCACGGGTTCACTGCCATGCTCTGCGAGGACCAGGATCCGCTCTGGACGTTTTCCACGGGGTCAAAGAGTGACATTATCCGCGTTCCACGTGACCAGGAATTTTGCACTAGATGCTTCACACGGGTTCACTGCCGCGTTAGGCGAGGACTAGGCTCCGCTCTGGATGCTTCGCACGGGTTCACTGCCATGCTCTGCGAGGACCAGGATCCGCTTTGGACATTTTCCACGGGGTCAAAGAGTGACATTATCCGCGTTCCACGTGACCAGGAATTTTGCACTAGATGCTTCACACGGGTTCACTGCCGCGTTAGGCGAGGACTAAGCTCCGCTCTGGATGCTTCGCACGGGTTCACTGCCATGCTCTGCGAGGACCAGGATCCGCTCTGGACGTTTTCCACGGGGTCAAAGAGTGATATTATCCGCGTTCCACGTGACCAGGAATTTTGCACTAGATGCTTCACACGGGTTCACTGCCGCGTTAGGCGAGGACTAGGCTCCGCTCTGGATGCTTCGCATGGGTTCACTGCCATGCTCTGCGAGGACCAGGATCCGCTCTGGACGTTTTCCACGGGGTCAAAGAGTGACATTATCCGCGTTCCACGTGACCAGGAATTTTGCACTAGATGCTTCACACGGGTTCACTGCCGCGTTAGGCGAGGACTAGGCTCCGCTCTGGATGCTTCGCACGGGTTCACTGCCATGCTCTACGAGGACCAGGATCCGCTCTGGACGTTTTCCACGGGGTCAAAGAGTGACATTATCCGCGTTCCACGTGACCAGGAATTTTATCGATTGTATCCGCATTTCACGGAATGGAGGTTTGACTGTTGGCGATATGTGTACCACCGAGCCATGGAACTGGGAGTTGCCGCTGTTCCGCTTAGCTTGAAGTTGTGTCTGCTGCGTCGAGATGATCTCCAGGTTATTTGTGAACCGTCGAGATTTGGCTTCCTCTCATGATGAAACCTGGGGGAGGAGTATGACTCCTTCTTTGTTTGCGCCCCTGGATTGTATACAGGAATAGATGTAACATTACCTGTAGGGCGAAGATTTCATTCTTTCGTCATTTTTTTTTATTCTTTATTCTTTCCGCAATGCTCTATCATTTCAGCTTTTTATATCGCGAAAATCGCGATTGCCCAATCATTTCGGCTATTTTTCGCGGTGCCCAATCATTTCGGCTGTTTTTTTTTTACTCGCTGCTTTTTATTGCGAGCTGCCCAATCATTTCGGCTGTTTTTTATGCCTTCATTCTCACTTGCTGCTTTTTATTGCAAGTTGCCCCATCATTTCGGCTATTTTGTAGGCATGTGTGGCTTGCTAGCTTTTTCGCCGCAAGCTCGGATTTTGGACACCGATTTCAGCATCAGCATCGCTGCAACTGGGATATTGCCAGGAGCGAATCATCATTTGCCATGAAAGAACTTGGGATTTGATACCGGTTTAGGCATCAGCATCGCTGCAACTGGAATATTGCCAGGAGCGAATCATCATTTTCCTCTGTCGATGTTGAACAAAGGTGGCTTAGCAAACAGGGTTAAGGTCCTGTCGACTAAGGCTTTCGACTTCATGAGCCGTAAGGGTCTCACAAAGGTATTTCTCCCTACAAGTCGTGAGGATCTTGCAGGTGTATTTTCTCCTTAGGGATCGTGAGGATTCCTAAGTGTATGTTCCTCTGTAAGTCGTAAGGATCCTACAAGAGGGTTTTCTCCTTATGGGTCGAGAGGACCTACAAGGGTTGGACTTTGCTGGGGAAATGTTTATTCGCGCCCGTGGATTGTATACAAGGGTCAGTATTGAGCCTCTTGTAGGGCAATATCGAAGGTTGTGGAGGATTTGCTTAAGAACAGGTTCAGGTTTCTGTATCTTAAGACTTTCAAATCTCATGAGCCGTAAGGGTCCCATAAGAGAATTCTCCCTACGAGTCGTGAGGATCTCGTAAGTGTATTTTCTCCTTAGGAATCGTGAGGATCCCTAAGTGTGTTGCTCCTTTGTGAGTCGTAAGGATCTCACGCAGGTGGTTTCTCCTTACAAGGTCGAGAGGACCCTACAAGTGTCTTTTAACGAGGTTGCGCCCTTTCGGGTTTTCACAAACGCTCGCCGGTAGTCCTGCTGTTTTTACTCACGGAGCCCTTTCGGGTTTTCATCCGTGCCCATTTTGCTTACGAACATACCCCTTTTTTTTATTCTTTTTCATATATTTTTATTTTTTCCTCTCCTCTTTTTTATCTCGTCAGCCTAAAGATGCTGCGGTAGTAGTTTTAGGGACGTTTCGGTCCGTCGTTAGTTTAAGGACGTTTCGGTCCGTTGATAGTTTAAGGACGTTTCGGTCCGTCGTTAGTTTAAGGACGTTTCGGTCCACCGTTTATTTAAGGACGTTTCGGTCCGTCGTTAGTTTAAGGACGTTTCAGTCCGTCGTTATGGGAAGGCCGGCTGCTGCTTGTAAAGTCTGAGCCTAGGAAGATAGTGAGCGGACATAGTCGTCGTCATCTATCATTGACCCCGGCTGCGGCTCATTAAGCATAGTACTTCTTTAAGAAGCGGCCGTTTATTGGCCTGAAAGGCCTTTCACCGTGCATGTCCATGAGTAGGTAGGCTCCACCCTGGTAGACCTTGTCTATGATGTACGGGCCTTCATAGTTTGGCTCAAATTTTCCTCGCTTGGCACGATTGGAGATCATAGGTCTTTTGACCACTAGTACAAGTTCGCCTTGGCGGAATGTCCTCGGCCTGGTCAATCTTTCGTATGAGCGCGTCATCTTTGCTTTGTAGGCCTCTAGATGTTGTTGCGCTATGAGCCGGGTTTCGTCGAGGGCATCAAGTTCCTCAAGACGAAGGTGAGCATTTTCTTCATTCGTCAGCTCGTGGTGGACTGCTACTCGTAGAGAGGGTAACTCTATCTCGAGGGGGAGCACTGCTTCCGTCCCAAATACCAACGCGTACGGCGTTGTGTTCGTGGCCGTCTTGAATGTGGTTCGATAAGCCCAAAGGGCTTCTTGCAGCCTTTCGTGCCAGTCTCTCTTATTCCTGGAAACGGTCTTTTTTTATGATCTTCGTCAAGGTCTTATTGAAGGCCTCGGCTAGACCGTTAGCTCGTGGATTATAAACCGAAGAATAACTCCAGTCTATATTGTGCTGCTGTGCGAAGCGGCTAATCTTATGGCTTCGGTAGGCCGGCCCGTTATCGGAGATAATCCGCCGTGGAGTCCCGAACCGATAGATGACGTGCGTCTTGAAGAAATGGAGGATATTCTCCGTCTTTACTTCCCTCAGTGGTACTGCTTCTGCCCATTTGGAGAAGTAATCAGTTGTTGCCAGAATAAAACGGTGTCCCCGGGATGATGCTGGCTCAATGGGGCCTACTATGTCAGTCCCCCACATTTCGAATGGCCAACTAGCCACCGTTGGATGCAGTGGATTCGGATGTTGATGGATGAAGTCTCCATGAATCTGGCATGAGTGGCATTGCTTCGCATACTCGAGGCAGTCCTGGATCATCGTGGGCCAGTAGTAACCCATCCGTTTAATTTTTAACTTCATCTTTGGGCCTGCTTGGTGAGAACCGCAAAGTCCGTCATGAACTTCTTGAATGACTCTTTCTGCTTCGTCAGGTCCTAAGCATCTCAGCCATAGAGAATCAAATGATCTCTTGTATAGAATATCGTTGACAAAAGCGAAGGATAAAGCTCGTTTCATGAGCTGATGTCTTGAGGACGCTTCTTCGGGCATTCGGTGGGACTTAAAGTAGTCTATGAAGACTTCCCTCCAGTCTTCGGCCTTCTCATGGTCTTTTATTTGTAGGGTCGTCTGCTCAGTCGTTCCCTTTTCTTCGCATGATTCCGGAGATATTTCTGCCGGGGCGAGCACTCAGCGGCTTTGTACCACGATTCTGACGTCGTCGAGGTTCTCGTCGGCCAGTTCTTTAGCAAGTTTAGCCAACGCGTCTGCCTTGCTGTTTTCCGCGCGCGGTATGTTCTCCAAAGTATAGGAGGGAATTTGGGTCAATAGTTGTTGCACCTTTTCGCCGTACTTCACCAACTCCGGTTTGCACGTTTGGTAGTCACCATTTACTTGACTAACGACCAGCTGAGAATCCCCGTATATAAGGAGGTCTTCAATTCCCATGTCGATGGCGATTTCGAGGCCTGCTATCAGAGCTTCGTATTCGGCTTCATTGTTTGTCCTCGGTTCTGTTAAGGAGAAGGCGAAGCGCATTATCCCTCCTTGTGGAGTTGCAAAGATGAGGCCTATCCCTGATTTGACCATTGGGACACCTTGTTTCTGTTTCTTTATGGAGGATGCTCCATCGAAATAGAGTTCCCATCGGGCGCTTCCGCCGCTAATCGCATCAAATGCATGCTCGTCCGGCAAATCACAGTTCAGAGGAGAATCGGCCGGTATCGGGTGCTCGGCGAGGAAGTCGGCAATGGCCTGGCCTTTCACTGCCTTGAGAGGTTGATATGTTATCGAGAACTCCATCAAGAGCAGGGCCCACTTACCAAGTCGTCCCGTCAATATGGCTTTCGACATCAGATATTTGAGAGGGTCCACCTTCGAAATAAGACGGACTTCATGTGCTAATGCGTAATGTCTAAGCTTTGTTATTGCGAAGATCAACGCCAGGCAGTGCTTTTCAATGGGGGAATAGTTGCTTTCTGCCCCCAGCAGCACTCGACTTAAGTAGTAAAGTGCTCTTTCTTTCCCCTGATCGTTCTCTTGTGCACATAATGCGCCCAAAGAACCTTCGAGGGCGGCCGTGTAAAGAATGAGAGGCTTTCCCTTCACTGGAGCAGCCAACACTGGAGGGTTCTGCAGGTACTGCTTGATCTCGTCTAGTGCACCTTGACATTTGTGATCCCAAACGAATGGAGTTCCCTTTTTCATCAGGTGGCTGTAAGGACGGCATTTGCCCGAAAGATTAGCGATAAACCGCCGGATGTATGCGAGCTTCCCTTGGAGAGACCGCAACTGCTTGAGGGTTCTTGGCGGAGGCATTTCCATGATCGCCTTAATCTTTGACGGATCTATTTCAATACCTCGGTGTCGAACGATGAATCCCAGAAATTTGCCCGAGGAGACTCCAAACGCGCATTTGAGGGGATTCATTTTCAAATTATATTGCCGAAGGCGTCGAAATACAGTCTCCAGATGCTTTAAATGATCTTCCTATGACATGCTCTTTACTACGAGGTCGTCGATATAGCACTCGACGACGTCGTGTATGAGGTCATCAAAGATCTTTGTCATGGCCCTTTGATAAGTAGCGCCAGCGTTCTTAAGACCAAAGGGCATAACCCTGTAGCAAAATATACCCAAAGGGGTCCGGAAAGCGGTGTGCTTCTGGTCTTCGGGATGCATTTTTATCTGATTGTATCCTGATGAACCGTCCATAAAGGAGAAAACATCATGAGTGGACATGTTATCTATCATTAGCTCGGTTACCGGCACCGGGAAATCGTCCTTTGGACAGGCTTTATTGAGATCCCTGAAATCCACGCATATGCGTACCGTCCCATTCTTCTTCATTACCGGGACGATATTGGCGATCCAGTCGGGGTATTGGACTTCTTGGATAAATCCAGAATCGATCAACTTCTTGACTTCGGCGTTGATGCTCATTTCAAGCTCGAGTTGCATCCTCTTTGGCGCCTGCTTGACTGGCTTGATATCTGGGGATATTGCTAATCTATGCACAGCAATCTCCGGATCTAATCCTGGCATCTCGGAGTAGTTCCACGCGAAGCAGTCTTTATGCCGTAGAAGCACGTTCTTTAACGCAGCCACCCTCTCTTCGGATAACAGCTCGCTGACAAATGTCGGTCGCGGGTCGTCTGCCGATCCCAACTCAATCTTCTTGAGGTTATCTGCAGTAGTATGTATACCATCTTCCAGTTCTTTCGGAGCGGGCGGAAATTCTGAGATCACCTCATCGTCGCTGTTCTCAAAGCACCGGGGAAGGTCATCTACGTTCTCGGGCTCTTCTCTTAATATCGTAATAGTATAACAGGTGCGAACCCGCTCCCCGGACTGAGGTGGACCCGGTTCTGCTCTTGCGGCCTTGGGTTCATGCTTTTGTGGCGGCGTTACCCTCCAGCCGTCGGATAAAGCGAATCTGCCCCGTCGGTACTGGTCCTCGACCCAGTTCTTGAAGGTGAAGCAGTCTTCAGTAGGATGTCCTATGACTTGGTGATAAGAGCAATAACTCAGATGAGAAGCCTTGCTAGCTTGCTCGGGATGTCTAGACTCTGGAAGCGTGATCATTTGATGTTTTATAGCGAGGTTGAGTAACCTCTCCGTCTTGTCTTGGGGGAAGGAGTACGCTCGACTCATCTTCTTCATGAGGGACAAACCCGAGCCGCTTCTTGATTTATTTCCGTCTCTGCGTCGGGCCTTTCGTACAACGGATTGACGAGGATAAGCGTCTTTGTCTTTTGCAGCACGTTGAGATAGACGTTGCGTCCTGTCCTTCTCGTAGATGGCCATTTCGCGGTTGTGGTCTTCCCGAGCTTCCTGACCCATTTTCCTGATAGGCTTGCCCACTCGCTCTTCAAACGACGGACTCAGCGCTTTAATTGCGGAGTCTAGTTTTGATGGGTGGTTGGCATCTCCTGACAGGGCGTCCTCCTCTTCATCAAAGGTATATATGGCGTAGCTACTGTGGGCCCGTTCCCGTTTTCCGGCTCTTGCGTATCCAAGCCCGAGTGTTTCCATCTTCCCGTTGGGCAATTTGCGTTGAGTCCCGGGGACATCCCAAATCCTGTTGTAGAACCGCGCCTGCCGAACGGTCTGTTCTAAAGATACTCCTTGGCGCTTCAATAGCTTCTTTAATCCATTTGTATAGTATCTGGGCAGACGGATGGGTTGGAGCCTGTCAAGCGTAGCATCCGTGCTATGCCAGATCTCTTTCTCTATTTTCGACTCTGAGGATCGGTAGAATAGGATCACCTTCTCGCCCCTTCGCCTGGGAGGGACGTAAAATGTTTGCAGGTCCTGTACATTGTGAGCCTGAAGCGCGTCGAGATCCTTATAGTGTTCTCGCGGTACCATGGTGATTTGCAAACTATGGTCATCGCCAGGGGGTGCTTGTATTGACAACCGATTGGAGAACACAGCATTAACTTCATCTTCTGAATCACTTCCGAAGACCAACACGGGGGCGGGCGTCCCCAGGTTGTTGCGTCGAGATGGCCCTGCATAAACTATCTCTTCCTCTTCTTCGGTATCGCTCCTGAAAATCGGGATGGTGGCGGCGGTTTTGTTCTCCGGATTGCGACACCTTTCTGTATCCTCGAAATCTGGCAAAAAGTATTTCGCATCTTCGTATTTGAGGACTTCGTTCACGGAAAATGGGTTCAGCTCGCCTGTTACGGTATACTCGAAACCTTCCTTAAAGTACTTCATACACTGATGTTGTGTAGAAGGGATGATGTTGTACTCGTGTAGCCAAGGACGACCGAGCAAGGCGTTGTAGCAGGTCTTGGCGTCAATGACATGGAATTTGATGTCTGTGACGAGAAGTCCAAAGCGTAATGTTAGTATCACAGATCCGAGAGTCCGTGACGATTGTGAATCGAAACCGGAGATAGTAATTTTGTCACGAGCGAGGTGTTGCACACTCATGCAGATTTACTTCAACACCCGAACATTAAGGAGGTTGACGGAGGATCCATTATCCACCAGGATCTTGCCTATCTTGATATCATGGCAGTATCCGGAGACATATAGGGGACGGTTATGGTCGCATGTCCCGAGAAGGAGGTCTTCATCACCGAAAGTGATGTCGGCTGTATGCACTTCCTCCAGTTCATCCTTCATCTTTTCAGTGGCGAGGAAGGCTTGGAATTGCTCAGGTTCTTGTAACGCCTTAATTAGTGAGTCTCGCGCTTCTTTTGATAGTAGGAGGGCATCGAGAATGCTAAGCTGAGAAGGCAGCTTCCTTAGGTGCGCGAGGATGTTATAGTCCACTTTACTCTTCCTGGGAGGGTCTTTGACAGCCAGCTCCCTCATGACTTGGTCATCTAAAGTGATATCTTCAGTGACCTTTTCCTTTCCCTTATCCCTTCTATTCCCGGGCCCGAGATTCTTTTCTGGGAGTGTGCGATTGCGCAGCTGAATGTTCTCGCAGGCCTCCGATTCTTCTTCTTTCCCCAAAAAGGATTCTTTAAAGAGAGGGCCCAGAGCCATTTCTTCGTCAGAGTCGCTTCCAAAGGTGAGAACTTGTGACCCCCTGGCGTTAACCATGTAACAGTTGCCAGTCGTTCTGTTGTGCCCATCGACAGTACTTCTTCGCTCCCGACGGCTCTTGCGTTTCATGCGCTTAACATGTTGCCGACGAGCGACATATCCTTGCCACCATATCTTAAAGGCGTCGCACTCCTCCGTGGGATGTGATATTCTCCGATGATATGTGCAATAGTCAGGGTGCGTCTCTACCCCATCGTGTGTGTTTCCTTCCGAGGGTGGTAGCTTCATTCCCATTGACATGGCTTTGGCAAACCTTTTCCTCGTCTTGAATATCTTCTTGTCTACTTCGGATGCCTTACGCTCTGGCAGGGGTAGTTCAACTCTTTCGTTCAGTTGCCCGCATTTGGCTCCTTCCGACGTGGTCATCTCACGCTCCTGGTCCGCTTTACATTTTAGACGAATCTCGTCTAGAAAAGCGTCGATCATTTCATCTGTTGGCCATGCACGCTCTGGTACAGGCTCTGTCTCCAGCTTTTCAATGCCAGGAGTTTTCTCATCATCGGTAAACGAATGGGAGATTACGTTACAACTCGCCACATATCCTTCGGATTCATCCGACGAGCTTTCTCCATCATGTTCTTCTTGAAAGATGTGGTTGAGGAACTCTTGCAGTGTGACAGGGGTTCGCGCCTTTTGATTGTACTCTTCCAATGCGTCGATTTGCTTCTGCAAGTTCGTGTGCTCTTTTCCAGGCTTCACGGACTTCTTAGATTTCTTCTTCTTTTTCTTCGAAGATTTTGACGATTGGGCGTGAGTATCTGGGCTCTTATCGTGAGTCTTTGTAGTCGGGCGGCGCCTTAGCATCCCTTCGATAATTTGAGGTTCAATTGGGTCCTTCCATTCGATCGCAGGGCACGCATGAAGGTCTCTCAGCATTCTTCTGGTTTTAGTTGATAGCACGACCTCCCATGGAGTTTCTTCAATAAAAGAACATGTTGCCCCCGGTGTATCCGCTTTCCTAGGAGCATGCGGCTGTGGGGGGTTCACCTTCCACTTTTCGGACAGTACAAACTTCCCCTGGAGGTACTGGTCTTCAATCCATCCTTTGAAGACGAAGCAATCTTCAATCGGATGGCCTACCGTTTGATGGTAAGGGCAATAGTTAGGGTTATTCACTTCGGTGGGTTGCGGCGGTCGCCTTGGATTTGGCAGGTTTATAAGTCTGTTGCGTATTGCCAGCTCGAATAGCCGTTTCGTCTTGTCCCGTGGGAACGAGTAGGGACGCTTCATCTTCTCATTATAATACCGACGCCTTTCCTCGAGTTGATCTGCCGGTTTCGGGGCGTTAGGTTGCTGCTGGGCATTCGCAACAAAGGTTGCCCTCCCTTTACCTTTGTCATTCCGAGATTCCGACTTCGGGGCAGGTGGTCTATGACCCATCTGGTCCATCTGAGCCAACTTGTCGATCAAAGCCTGGAATGTGGTTGGCTTAAAGAACATCATAAACTGGGAGATAGTTGCGTGAGGGTCTAGAGTTCCCACGAACATGCCCACCGCAGGTGCTTCCTCAATGCGTTGCTCACATCTCGACCACAAGTTCCGCCAGCGTATAGCGTACTGGACCCAGGTTTCGCCCGGTTTTACCCTGGCGTTAATCAGTGCAGTTATTGGAGTGCGTTCGCTGGCACTTGCGAATCGCTGAGTGAACAACAGCTCCATTTCAGCGAACGTTTTGATAGAATCGTTCGGGAGTTCCGAATACCATTCGAACGCAGTTTCTGATAAGCTGCCCACGAACTGGCGGAGCAACAGTTTATCATCACCGCCGGTGTTACCGCAGAGGGCCCGGAACTGGGAGACATGTTGATGGGGATTGCCGGTCCCCTTATACACGTGGAATTTTAGTATCGTATAGCCTTGCGGGTATTTGATTTGGTCGTACCAGCTCGGATACGGCCGCCCCGTTTTCACGACTTGACCAGCTGCCTCAGTCGCGTGATGAACCCGGATCTGCTGGGCTATGTAGTCAGCCAAGTCAGCCTTAGAGATTGCCTCCTCCTTGGCCGTTGAGAGGGCTGGTGGTGGATTTGACGTTTCTCCTCGGTCGTCTTCAAGAACGATTGGGGGATCCTCGGCGGGTAAGTCCTGCTGGATCATCATTCCTATCACATCTTGGAAGAGGAGGCCCATCCGTTGTATATTGGCCGCTTGTTCAGCAGCCTCTTTATCCCTTTTCTCCAGTGTCCGGCGAAGGAATTCAGCATCGGTTTCTTCCTCCCGGCGTGCGTCTGAGGATGTTTCTGGGTTTTCTTTTGGCCCGGTGAGCGCGGCCATAGCATTCATCATTTCTTGAAGCTTTTTTTGCTGCTCTTGATCCTTCGTCACGGATCGGGTTAGCGGTCGGTGGCCCGTAGACTTGCGGCTTTCCTCTTTTCCAGAGGCCATGTAAACAGTGTGGACCACCATGCTCCCAGACTTAGGGCGTCCGGGCTCAGTGCTTTTAGCCGTCGTTGCATGCTGTGGGGTTTTCTGTGGCCTCCTCCTTTTATGAGCCATGGAGGATGAGGGGGCCGTTGAGGTGGGCGTCCAGACAGCCTTTTGGGGTTTAGCCTGGTGACCAGCTTCCGATTGGATTTTCAGCTTCTTGTGTTGGCGGGAGAAGTTTGGATCGATGATCGAGTCCCGTGCTTGCCGCCAAACCTTATAGATTTTGGAAGACAGCCGTTGAGGAGATCGGGGTTGTTCGGGTTTTATTTCGACAACCTTTTTTAATGAGGGAGGAGACCTCTTCAGCACTGCCGTAGGAGAATTCCTTCGCACCTTATTTAGCATTTCAAAACTGTTCCCAGTTGGAACAGCAGCATTAACCTCTGCCATCGGGGCCGATGGAGTCAACCCGGAGGGGGAGTTGCCCCCAGCCTTCCTTACTCGGCGCCAATGGCGACGTCGAGCGTGTCGAGCGGACGGTGTAGGGTCAGCGGTAAGAATGGTTTCGTCTTGCCCTCTGTCTGGGTGGGGGGTCGCAGTTGGTATTAGCCTGTCAAAGACCGATGTCCTTTGGGCAGTAGGAGCGGGAGCTGAAGCCATTAATCTTGTAAAGACCGACCTTTTGGCCGGAGAAGCTGCCTTGACGACTTCGGGGGCAGGAGCGGGCACCTTCTTAGAAGCAGCCTTCTCTGAGATTGTAGGTCCCATGATGGGTTCGCAGGATTTCTGGCCCAATCTAGAAAAGACCGAGGCGTTGACGTTGGGCGACTCGTTGAGAGGAGCCGCGGCAGGGGTAAGACGATCAAAGACCGACTTCTTGAGAGCTTCCGTTGTCAGCGCTGGAGCGGTGAAGTTTGTAGGTGGGAGCATGGTCCCAAAGAACAATCCTGTGGTGGTGCGAGTGACCTGTTCCACGGGCATTGTGAATAGCGATGCAGCTTGGGGTCCGTAGGCTATACCTCCTGGCGAGGCAGAGCGTTGGCTGCAATTGCAGCCTGAGCAGTTGGAGAATTTCATGGAAGTAGAAGCCATCGATCCTTTGCTTTCTGCAATAAGCAAGACGCCAATTCTTAGTATCTTGAAACCCAAGGGCAACCATTGGCGAACCGCGATTGGTTCGCGAGTCACGACACACGAAGTGTGGAGTGGAAATAGGAAAAGGTCCCACCGGGCGTGCCAGAATCTGTTCCCCTCCGAAAGACGGCGCACGAGACTGCGGTGTCTTGGCACTGAGATTCGGGGCAGATGCTAATTGGTGCTATCCGTTCACCTCTCCGAAGATGCCAAGTTGATTTATGGCACCATGTATCGAAGGTTTAAACGGATGCGTCCGATGTAGCAGACTTCGTCAGATTCCCCCTCGCTTGAGGGGTTTTTGATTGTGGGGACGCTCTTCCCTGCAGGCGCAAGCCCCTGTAGTTAATTACGCTACCGCATTGCGGTAACAACTTTCTCCTTCTCCAGCTGGTCACTTCGTGTCGTGGGTGTTTGTTTTGTGTTTTGTTGCCCGTGGATTGTTTACGGAGACTGAGTTATGTCGTCGCCCGTAGGGCGTGGACTAGTCCAAATCCGTATTATCTTAGATTTGGGTTTGGGGGTTTGGTTTGAGGATACGTCAGCCATACTTGATGCTAAGATCAACTCAAACGTTTGTTAAGGATGCGTTAGTCTAACTTTGTGACTAAGATCAACTTAACGGGATCGTTTAGATCCGATAAAGGAGTGTTTGAACTCCATTGTTCCAGTTTAGGGACCTAGAGGTCCAACGTATGTATGGCCGTCAGGACCCGTCACCTCTCTGACGACGTTGAAGAATTACAACGACGGATGTCAGAGGAGTTCAGAGATGTACCCTTGAGCCAGAGTTAATTGGGGGGATTTATAGTCCACTCTGTTTGAAGGTTTAAGGATACGTTAGTCATCTTTGAGGCTAAGATCAACTTAAACGGGACCGTTTAGATCCGACAAAAGAGCATGCGGGGCTCTATTGTTCTAGTTTAAGGACATTGCGGTCCATGGGTAGTTTAAGGACATTGCGGTCCATGGGTAGTTTAAGGACATTGCGGTCCACTGTTAGTTTTAAGACATCTCGGTCAAGGTTAAGGACGTCGTAGTCCATGGGTTTAAGGACCCCACAGTCCGTTGTTAGTTTTAAGACATCCCGGTCAAGGTTAAGGACGTCGTAGTCCATGGGTTTAAGGACCCCACAGTCCGTTATGTGCTCTGGATGCTTCACACGGGTTCACTGCCGTATTCTGCGAGGACCAGGCTCCGCTCTGGACGTTTTCCATGGGGTCAAAGAGTGACATTATCCGCGTTCCACGTAACCAGGAATTTGCATTAAACACGGGTTTAAGGACCCCGCAGTCCGTATCAATGTGTGGTCGTCGGGACCCGTCACCTCTTTGAAGACATTGAGGGATTATAATGCCAAGTATCAAAGGAGTGAAGAGATGTACCCTAGAACCGGAGTGGATTAAATAGTCCTTGGCCCAATTTGGGGTCAAGACGAATTAATTGTGTTATGAGTCTATTGGCCCAGTTAATCACAAATTGAGGACTTATGGCCATCTTGGGCTAAGTCCAATCAGGAGAGGCTTTGCCTTCATCCATTTAGTCAATTGGGTCAAAGCCTAGTGTTAAACACTACAGAGCAATCAGTGTTGAACACTGGGAATGAGGTTGACAAGTTAGTGTTTAACACTAAGAGATAATTGGTGTTAAACACCAGCAACAAGGCTTTTCAAATTAGTGTTAAACACTAAAACAGATCAGTGTTGAACACTGCAAATGAAGATCTCAGATTAGTGTTAAACACTAAGGCAATCAGTGTTGAACACTGCAGATAAAGCTTTTTAATTAGTGTTGAACACTAAGGCCCAACAGTATTTTAACACTGGGTTCGAGAGTTTCAATTTAGTGTTAAACACTAAGACAAGAGGGGTCACGTGGCAGCACGTGAGAGCGCCCTCCCTTCATTTATTCTGAGATTATCGTGTCTTTCAGAGCGTCATGTGCCATCACGTGATGGGCATTCAAATGCCTATGTATTAGAGCTTCTGCCAAGGGTCACGTGGATCACGTGGGGTGCTGCCTCAAAGGGGCTTTCTGTAGATCTTTTGGGGGGTCACGTGATGACACGTGACCCTGCCTCTATGTATTTTGTTTAGAGGCTTTGTTAATCTTTTTTTTTTTTAGGAATTAAATTCCTGAGCTGTAAATTTCAGAGGAATTAAATTCCTACTTCCTTTCGAAGACTTATATTCTGGAATAGGGTTTAACTCTGAATTTTCTGTAGGAATTACATTCCTCATATATGTGAAGGGCTGAATAGGGTTAAACCCTAATAAAAGTTTTTAAGGAATTGAATTCCCATTCCCCGTTTAAATGATGATTAAGGGAATTAAATTCCCGTTGTTTCAACAGAACTAAGTTCTTAATTAAGGTTAAACCCTGTTTCTTTTTATTCTGAAGGAATTAAATTCCCATGATACAGGGTCAAGCCCTAATTTTATTTTAAAGGAATTAAATTCCTATAGTTCTGTGAGAATTAAATTCTCATGCTTGCATTCCCTCTCTATGTTTTGGATCTGCATGGCAGGATCTCGACCCATTGAGAATTAAATTCTCAACCTTAAGGGGAGATGTGCACTTTGCAGATCCTCTATCAAAGAGAGAAGAAATATATTCTTCTGTTTTTATGTATCAGAGTTAAACTCTGTTGAGAATTAAATTCTCTTCTTCTTTCAAGGAGCTTTTCCCTTTCTTACCTAGGGTTTTTGCAGAAGATCCAAGTTCTCCAAGTATCGAAGCTCTCTTTCTTTTCTCTTTTTTTTCTCTGCGTATGTATATGTATGTATGTCTCTTGGCTCCTATTTATAGGAGAAGCAGCAGAATCAATCAGTTTTTGACGAATCTTCGTGAAAGATTTGATTTGCATCCATCATTCATTTTGGACCTTTGGATTATTAGGTGAATTTTATTCACCATTGGATTTTAAATCCAGAGATTCTCCTTTGTTATTTTGGTTAGATTTAAAGGGGAAATCTTTCCAAACCCGAGATTTTCCCATAGATAGATCACCTCTGAATCTTTAATTCGATTGGTTCCAGATAATTGCTTTCCTTTGGAAAGATTTGAATTTCTCTCAGAATTTAATTCTGTTAACACAGTGGGCTTTGAAAGCCGGTCACATGTGACCACGTGACTCATGGTCACGTGTCGGCACGTGACCCCCTTTGGAATGAGCCTTTTCCTTTCTTTTGCGCTCTGTCTTCTTATTGCTGCTTAAACGTCACGTGCTGCCACGTGACCCCTGGTCACGTGTGAGCACGTGACCCTTGTTTGAACTCTCTCTTTCCTTGGTTCAACTGGAGAACGAGTCTGCTGTCTTGAACGTCACGTGGCAACACGTGACCCTGGTCACGTGGAAGCACGTGACCTCTTCTGAAGCCTTTTCCTTGACTTGATCAGGGAACTGGTATGCCTTTTGACTCTTGCATTTAAATGTCACGTGTCGCCACGTGACCCGGGTCACGTGGGAGCACGTGACTCTTTCTGAAGCCCCCTTTTCTTCAACGTAGTCAGGAAACTGAACTTGCATTGATGATGTTTTTAGGTGTCACGTGCCAACACGTGACCGCTAGTCACGTGTAAGCACGTGACCCTCTTCTGAAGCTTTTCCCAGAAGCTTTCCTGATTTTAAATCAGGAAACACTTATTTTTGGCTCACAATGTTGTAAAAATCATTTTCTTTCATGAGCCAAAATATACCACCCCCCCAAACTTGAGTTAAATAATTTTAATCTTTTAAAATTACACGAGGGGGTCAAGGTTATTGGTCAATGCCAAGTTTTGCAAAGACCGAAGGTCAACACCAACCATTCAAAAAATTTATCGATGAAGCACCAAGGTTGGTGGAAGAACATGTCACCTTTCGACGTGAAGAAATGGGGAGGTGATAAGAGGTGTAATGAAAAAGGATTACGTCTCAATTTGGAGAGACGACACAGTGATAGTAATGATGGATTACTCGCATTATCATGATTGTACAAAAGAAGGGGTGGAGGTCCAATTTCTTCATCTTGAAGTTGATTCATCTCAACACCCGTGTCTTGTAAAAATGCGAGTTCATTAGCGAAAATTTCCTCAAAGCTTTCATCGATACCCCGAAGAATAATGTCATCAGAAAAAATGGGGTGATCGTCAGACTCTATAAAAAGTTCCTCATCGGTGTTAGATGTTGACCCGGAAAACTCGGTGGAAGAGTACATGGCTGGGTCAAACAACAACATATGAATAGAGTCAGTATCATGAGGTTGATCAAATTCGCTGCTGTCGACATCCATTAATTCGACAGAACACACATGAGCATAGAGTTCGGAAGGTTCACTTCCCAACTTGTAAATGTTAAGCTCAATTGACTTCTTTCCAAAAGATAGGGTCATAGAGCCGTTTCTACAATTGATTATTACGTTGGAAGTGGCCAAAAAGGGTCGACCGAGTATCACCGGGATTTGATTGCGTGGGTTTGCTACAGGTTGTGTATTTATAACGATAAAGTCCACAGGGAATATGAATTCCCCGACTTTGATTAACACATCCTCTAGCTCACCCCTAGGTTAGGTGATAGATCGATCGGCCATCTGAAGAGTGCAATGCGCAGGTTTTAACTCTCCGATCCCTAATTGCTCATAAACAGAATACGGAAGAAAGTTAACACTAGTACCTAAATCGAGTAGAGCACGATTGATATTTTTACCCCCCAATAGAAATTGAAATTATAGGACTTCCGGGGTCCTTTCGTTTCTTGGGTAGTTGTTGTATAAAAGCTGTGCTCACATTACTCGCAAGGAAAACTTTTTTAGGTACTTAAACTTTTCTCTTCCTAGTGCACAAGTCCTTTAGGATTTTCGCATATGACGGAACTTGTTGAATAGCATCTAGGAGAGGAATGTTTATGTCAACTTGCTTAAAAATTTCCACAATCTTCTCCATTTGTGGATTTGGTCTGTTGCCCCTTAACCTGTTTGGATAAGGTGCTTTATAAATAAGGGTTTGGTCCAACATTGGAGAGGATTGTGGGGACGGATTCGATCCCAAAACTGGAGTGGGAATCGACTTAGATAGATTTGGCAAAATGGGCGAAGGGTTCGAGCCTTGGGGAAAACGGAGAATAGGCTCGGGTGAAGGTGGAAGACTAGACGAATTAGGGGAAGAAGAAGAAGCTGGGGTATCATTGGTGTCACTATCATCATATTGCTCACCCACTCGGTTATTCAGCACTTTTCCCGATCTCAACGTGGTAACAGCACTCACATTATAACTTTGTGAGTGGCCAGGATTAGGTATGGGTTGAGATGGGAGTTTCCCTTTCTCTCTCTCACTCATTACGGCGTTTAACTGTGCGATTTGGTTTTCTATTGATTTAATACTCTCACCATGGGAGGCGGAGTTTTTCGTTAGGGTATCAATAGAAGACGTCATCTCAGCCGACAATTGCATGGACTGTTTCATGAACATATCCAAAGTTTGTGCGAGTGAAGAGTTATCAGTACCGGCCATTTGTGGTGTAGAAGTGTTGGCCGGATTTTGGAAATTTTGTGACTGAAAGGGGAGCTGACTTTGTGGTTGTGGTTGCTGTGGAGGAGGTCTTTGATAATTGCTTTGTTGGTTTTGATTCCAAGCAAAGTTAGGATGATTCCTCCATCCTTGATTGTACGTGGAAGAATAATGATCGTTTTTAGGTCGCTGCTGAAAAGCAGCATTAGTTTGCTCGTGACCTTGAAACGGTTGCTTCATAGGACATTCTTCCGTTAAGTGTGAAGGATCCGAACAGCAACCACAGACGGTCTTAGGAAGCGTGACCTGATTTAGGGAGAATGATGAGAATTTGTTCTCAATAGCGTTGAGTTTCTTCTGTATCGCTGCCATTTCGGCTTTTACTGCGATAGAAATATCGAGCTGGTGAACACCTCCCCTAGATGAAGGTGGTTTTACGCTTTCCCACTGCAAAGTGTGTTCAGCGAGATCTTCCAGATACTTCCAAGCTTCACCGTCATCTTTAGACATGAAATTGCATTGACACATTGTTTCAAGCATCTGCTTTGTCGCTGGATTAATGCCCTCATATATAATCCGACATAAATCCCATCTATTGATTCCATGATGAGGACATTGGACAAGCGGATCCTTGAAACGTTCAAAGCACTTCCAAAATGGTTCATTGGAAAGCTGGGTGAACTGGTTGATCTCGCTTCTAACACGGGCAGTCTTATGGTTTGGGTAAAACTTCTTAAGAAATGCTGTGACGAATTCATCCCAATTAGTGATAGAGTGTGCGGCAGTATTGTAAAGCCATTTTTCTGCCAAGTCGCACAGTGTGAATGGGAGAAGACGTAAGCGCATAGCATCTAAAGTCAATTGTGAAGTACCCATCATTGCGCATACGTTTTTGAATTTGGTGATGAAAACGTACCCGTCTTCCGACTCAAGCCCGTGAAATTTGGGCAGCAGATTGATGTAGTGGGGTTTAATTTCGAAATTATCCCCGTTAGCTGGTGGAAGAGATAGACAAGTGGGAAGAGGACCATGGATAGGATAGCATCTCTCTTGGAGAGAGATGCGCGGTGGATTCTGCGCACCTACGGGCGGCAGCAGCGTGGTGTTATAATCTGATGGAGTGCCGTCCATCTCGGTCGTGGTGTGTGGTGGGGGAAAAGAAGATGAAGAAGTACCGACTTCGGAGTCGATAGCAGGAACGCGGACAAGACGGGCACTAGGATCCCGTGTCCAGCCGAGCATGCACTAAGTGGGTTTAGTGCAAGTGGCAGCGTGTGTGTGATTTAAAATTGGTCTGTTTTGAAAAAAAAGGGGACTCAAGACAAATCACTCTAAAATGCACAAGCAACCCTAGAACTAAGGTCACCTAGGTCCAGTCTCTAGACCGCTCCTAGACTTCCAAAGGACAAGCCGCAGGATAAATCCTCTACCGCCTCTGTACTACCCTTGTAGCCAGGTAAGTGCCAGGTAAGTGGGAAGGAACCACAGTAGTGGGCCTAATTAAAAACCACTAGCCTTTGACACACTTGCCTAGGCACTACAAAAGTAATGCGGATAAACGATAGATTACCCAAGACCTTCCTCTGTCCTTATTGAGCGCGACAGTCCTTAAAGTCTGATCTAGATATTTTTTAAATTAATGAAGGGTTGATCTAGATGTTCGGTTTGTGATTTGTGGGGCCTAGGAAGGGTGATGAAATCCCCACCTAATCTTGATTTGGTCTTTGCCCCTTAAAGTCCGTATTAAAATATGCAAAACAAAACCAATCACAAAACTTTTGCAAAAAGATTTTTGAGCGGCGCTATTTTGCAAAGAATCCTGCAGAAAATAGATTTTATTGGATTTGAGAGGAGAGAGAAGGAGTTAAGAAAGATACCAGAGAAGTTTAAACCCTAGATCTCCTGTTTCCTCAAGTCTGTGACTCCAGATTTCCTTGCAAAAAATTCACGCACAAATCGTTAAATATGCAATTTGCAGTTCCGTGTTAATAATGATATGAATCATCTAAGAATTCAACACAAATAGCAAGAATAAAAAATTACGCACGTATCCCCGGCAACGGCGCCATTTGATTGGTATGAAAATTTGTTTGTAGAATAACCGTAATCAATAATGGTGTCGCGTGTAGCTAGACCGAGATGAGTACGGGTTGTCCTCAGGGAAACGTTGAACCTTTTACTCTTACTTTAGATGTGTTGAAAAAGAGAGGAGGGATAAAGAATTTTGTGAAGAGTTTCTAGATCTACTTTAAGCAAGAATGCAAATATATAGATCTAGATTATTTTAGGAATGTAGTTAATATAATAAGAGGGCTTGTAGGGTTCGTTAGGATTTAGTAGTCATGGAAGATTAATTAAAAGTTACCCTTTTTATCCTTTAATAGATTTAAAACTAGAACGAAGGTGATGCGTGTAGATTAGGGTTTCTGGAGGGAAAAGGAATCCCACTCTTGACCCTTATCTCGACACGGAACTCCGTTCATATCTAACCTTTACCAAAACAATCATTAATCTAATCTCTAATCGCGGTCGGGACTAACAAAGAATTGTTAGCGCGTCCGATTAGGATGTTAATGATTCTTTTGATAAAGTTCATAAACTTTATAGGACTTAAAAAGGGTTTAGGAATGTTCATCATCTATTAGTCTACCCTAATCCTACGAACCCTAACAAGCGGAGAATTACTCGCGCATGTTGGGAGAAAAAGAGATGGAAAGAAATTGCATAATTAAACTACGAAGAAATAGAATAAGAAAAAGAAAGCTACCTTTATTAATCAACAATATTCATTACACTTTGATTCCTTAGAAAATGATTACAAAGACTAGTTTGCTTCTCGATCTCTTCCAAGGAGGTAGACGAACAGTTGATGATCAGTCTGGATGCGTGAGCCGTCTTGGACTTCGTGATCGCGTCGACTTGATAAATGTTCCAAGAGGCTCTCGGTCCCTTTTTATAGTCCAAAACCAGAAACCTTTGCTTCCAAATTAGGGAACTAACTGTATAGATTTTCCCAAAATTTTTGCAAACCCTAAATCTTCAAACATGCCGCGGATCCGCGGCCTAAGGTGAGGTATGGCCGCAGATCCGCGGCCATTACATCATATCCCTTCATCAAACTTTAGGGCTTCTGTTCTTGTGACATTTGTCTTTCTCTGGAACCTTCATAATTTGGAAATCTTTTCTTTTCTTCTGCCAGAATTGATTTCTTAATTTTGATTTCTTAATTAGGCAGGTTAGCTTTAACAACTTGATTTCCTTGATTTAAGACCTGAAAATTCTGCACAACAACTCAACAAATAATATTTAGTAGACTTAGTTCTACTAGGATTAGGTCAATGATATTATTTGCATACATTTTTCTACCAAATGCTAATTATAATATATTAACACATGAAAATTAGTATTTTTACACATAAACCCTCATATGTATGATATATTATAATAAAGACCTTTTTTAATATGAAAATGGTAGGAAAAATGTAATAACAAATGTGCAGTTTTATCAACTGAACACCAACCATGCTCTTATGGTCAAGGAAATATTTTGCCGTAGTCACATTTCGGCTTTTAGTATTATGAGGTAATCAGTAATCAATGCATAGGTAAGGAGAAATGCAGTCACTACTTCTATCAACAGATACAACACTAACCAGATAGAGTCTAAGGAAGAGATAGCGCTGACGTCGCTTATCTAGATGTCCGCAATATCCTTGAGATAAGGCAGGTGCTAATCCGAGCTCAGTCCATTTTTCACTCTGAGCATGCATACTCAGGTCATCAGAGAGACACAATAGAAATATATATATATATATACACACACACACATATATATATATATGTATGTATGTATACATATGTAAACACGTGCAATGATGGTGAACATGAAACAGTAAATATAGAACGATGACGTGAGCATGAAATAATCGGTACCGGTAACGATAAAGAAAGTGTATCAGATCAGTAGCCACTGCAATGTCCATGTCACTAAACCTATCAGTTTCTAAGTCTCAATATCCGAGTCACTGAAACTATTGTCAGTCCAAGTGTGAGCGTCAACCACCGCAGGAGTATCCCCAATCCAAGGGTAGGCCCCAGGGACAAGGGAACACGGACCCGAATCACGCTCGCTAATAATCAGTAATATCACCCATACGACTCCCAAAATCGTTGTATATGCCGGTAGTGGGACTCCTGAGATTCCGTTGATCGAACTCACACTCAAACTACCCTACACCCACGGTCTACATCAAACACCGACCATGAACCCAAACACTAGTCGCCCTACGACAAGTCTACGCGAGAACTGAAGACAGGTTCTCCATCACGCCTGGCTCGACTGGTATTCAAGATAAATGGACAGTAATCGATGTCTTACCTATGACACTAATATAAATGTTTCCATAACCGTTCCATTCTAGTTATAGTTACACTTATATATGTCTCATAAGCGTCGACAATGCAATAACTATTTGGTTCCGCTGATTGTGTACAAGTACGCTTCACTTCACTTGTTCATTCACGCTTTTACACTAACGTATTTGCCACAATCCAATCACTAATATTTATTACTGGGTAACATAGCACGGTTACTAGATTATCAATGTTTATGACCACTATTCAAATGAGGATATAACCGCTATATGATATGATGAAAATGCAATTAATTGTAATACGAATAAAATATAACAGCCAGCGTCATACCACTCGCAAAATTTACTATAAGTCACACATGCATAATTAAGCAAAACAAAAAGGAGTAAGCAGTATGTTTAATTATCTGTCCATCAAAATTGGTTTCGCGTCAAACAGATTTCAGGTTCGCTAGTTATGGTCATTTCATTTTAAGTGTTTACTGGTGAAAATCCAATTTCTGAACTGAAAGTCCGTTTCGTAACACGTTTTACTCCCAGTTGGGAGCATAATTAGGTGATGCTACAGTTGGATAATATTTAGGTTTATTAGTCAGATTTCCAACGCACTAGACAGATCGATAATATCTACTGTGTGCTGGGAGTTATGCAATATTTAATATCAGGATATACGTTCTGTCCCTGCTTGGGACAGCAATACGTACTAATGGTTTAAAATGTGATTAAATTAGAAAACGATGATAAAAACAAATGAAACCACTTTCAATGATTAGCTAACAGATTTATCTTCACTACGGTATAGGGTTCCTCATAATACCGTTTCCACAAAGGGATGTAAAAGTATTTCATTCCAAGAGTCTACACGTGGTGCTGCTCTGGACTGCAGTCCAGAGCCGCACTCCCGAACAGTTTCCGTCACCGTTATAAAGTAGAAACAGATTGTAACTTATGTGGGGTTCTATTTTGTCAGGTAGGATTTGATATGAGCCCTCTAACACAACATTCCGGTGTGTAACCAATTTATTATGATTTTCACACAATTCAGGTACGGAAATTTTCAGATTCAACGGATCTAAATGGGGATGACATTTCACGGTGTTAAAGTCCGTATTTTCAAGCCAACTCTTAACACAGTATTCGTTATCAATAGGGTAATCTGTTATGATTAAATTCCGTCATTTTAAGAGGGTTTTTAGATTATGGTTTGCATCGAACACTTATAATAACGTTTGATTCGCAACCGAAATGAATACACTATAACATGTAGCAAGTATTTAACTTGCCTGAAGATGATCGGAGACACGACCGTGATGACGACGCTGACAGCAATGGCACGATCACAGCTCGACGACGCAGTGCAAGCAACAGCAGCCACAACCATCTTAGGCTCGGCTATGGCCCGAGCGCGGGCGATGGCTCAGCGGTGGCACGGCGGTGATGGGGCTGAGGTAAAAGGCTCAGGAGCTCAGGGAGAGGCTTGGTGTCGCGGCGGGGGTCCTCGCGATCGGAGGAGGAGGAAAGGTCAGTGGTGCAGATGGTGGCGAGGAGCTCGGGTGCGAGCTGTTGAGGAAATCGGGGCTGGGAGATGGAGAAGCGGAGGACGCCGGCGGTGATTGTTGAAGATTTTGAGGGCAGAAGCGGAGGTTGGAAGCTTCCGCGATGAGAGGAGGAAGTGGGGTGGTGGGTCTCGAAGGTGCCGGCAAGAAGCCGTGAAGGAGGTTGGAAGGCTCTGAGGTTCGAGTTGATCGCTGAAAGTTAAGGCGATGGTGGTGGAGGCTGTTGCAGTTAGCACGGGATCGACGACGAAAGGAGCTCGGTTTGATGAGGGGTTGAAGAGATGGGTTGAAAGAAGAAGACGGGACGAGAGGAGAGAAGAGGGCTCGGTCTTAGAGCGTTTGGGCGGGGGGGTTGGCAACGTGGAGGCGAGCGTGAGGACGTGGCCTCGTAGGAGGAGGACCGTTGTGAGGAGGGGGCGAGTCGTGCGGGTAGCGTGAGGAAGGAGGAGAGGGGATTCGCACGGGAAAAGAACGAGAGGGAGAAGAAGAAAGGAGTGGGGGTGAGTATTCGGGTCGGGTTTGCTACGGTCGGGTCGGGTTTGGGGTGAAGGGTGAGGAAAGGGTTCATGGGTTAGGCTTGGGAGTATGGGGGTTGGGTTAGAATTAGAAAATAAAATTGAATGAATTAAATAAAAGTTTAGTAAATTAATATTAGAAAGTGTAGGAAATTATTTATAGGAAATATTCTAATAGAAATTTTTTTGGGAAACTTTGATTTATAAATACGGGAAATATGTTCAAATAAACCGGGTATTACATCATACCCCACTTATATAAAATTTCGTCCTCAAAATTTTGGATACAATACGCTAAAGTGCAATACGAAAGCAACAAAAATCAAATATTATTATATAGCGATTTACGCAAAAGCAACTAGATGAAAATCAAAAATTTATATATATATACAATACAAGGAAGAATGACAACAAATAACAATGGCGAAAAATTGGCTGATAAGCCTTAAGCTCCGAAACTATATTTGTAAGACTACAAATCAGGCAATTATAAAATAGCTTAAGAATACTCATACGGCAAAATATAGGGAAAAATAAAATGAACACATAGGTGGCTAGTAAACAAACGAGATATCAACCATTTACGTAACGACCAAGACTAAACTATATTTGCAAAAATGCGGAGATAATACAATGCAAAAGAAATTAAGATAATACCGAGATACGTACAAGTAAATAAAAGATAACCATAATTTATATTACCGTAAATAGAAAATTTAAATCTATTGGAGCAAAAGAATACGTAAGTAACGTAAATACGAAAAGGTAGTTAGCATAAATATGAACAAAGAAAAGGAATTACTATATAGAAAATCAGTATGAAACTCATTTTTAAAGAAAACTCGAACCGCTAATAACATAAATTTTGAAAGTTAATCAAAAGAACACAAACAAACAAAACGAATATGAATAATAACGGTATAATAAAAAATAAAACATTAAAAGAAATATAGAGTAACAAATAACTCAAAATGACATTCTGTAACTAAAGCAAATAAAAAAAATCAAGACGAAAAAGCCCGAAGAAGGGAACTTCAAAATAAAAGGGCGATAGTATGAAAAGCATTAATAGGAACGATTTACTAACGATAAAATATATAGTGTAAGTTTGAACTATTGAGAAAGAAAAGTAGTAGAGCATTTCAAGACAGCAAGTAAAACTAAAATACTTACTAACATCTAATAGAAATCTAAGTAACTATAAATAGGCAAAACTCTAAACTTAATATAATAAGTGCTACTGGTTATGACTATGCTAACAGGAAGATAACACTAGTAATATATGGTAGACTAGCCAGAGAAAATATTGCGGTATATACTTTGAAGGTCAACGCCGTAAGCAAGCACTCGAATGAAAGAACGTAATTGGGAATTGGGTTGTCCAGAATGACATGAGGATAAAAGGATGGAATTTGGATTCAAAACCTGGGAAAGATATAAATTTACAATGGGGATAGGGTTTGATAGTTTCGGACAGGAGTATGCGGCAAGATACAACCTAATTAGGAAAGATCAGGTGGTGCGGTAATGAACTATGGTGTCAACTAAGTTTAGGGTCTAGATATAGTGAGTCAAACAAAAGCAGTTAGTCACAATCCACAACTTTATTGCATTCAAACTAGAACTTCAACAGATACAAGGTCTAAACGGAAGAAAACAACTACTAAAAATAGAGCAACAATATCTTTATTGAAAACAGGAAAGGTGATAACTCTGCGTCGATATCTAAATCTCTGCAATCTCGTAAGGCAAGTCTGAATCTTGTGCTGGGTCCGTGCCGTCCTCGAATTTAAGTACGAAAACAACCAAGTCGCTCAAGCAGATTTGGAGGGCGTTACCGAATCTCCACTTTGTAGCTCTTTCCTTCGAGGGAAACCATCGATAAGATGCTCGTTGGATCCACAAATCAAGCACTGGCCTTTAGCCCTGTGACAGTCCCTCTAAAGGTGTCCGGCCTCTTGCAATAACCGCAACGTTGAGTTCTCTGCAGCTTTTGTTGCTGAGGAACAAATGGGCGCTTCATCTGCACACCACCTCTTTGTTTAACAAGGATTCCCCTACGATTGGGGGCTTTCGCTGGTGCTTGAGCCATTTGCCTTCTTAGTCCTTCAGCTAAGAGAACGTTTGTTCGCTTCCGGGCTTCCATCAAACCTTGTTGTACACCTAAAATCTCGACAGTCTGACTCTGGGTAGTGGAGGAGGACGGAGAGTTGTTGGAAGTCATGATCCTGAAACAACAAATTTTAGGACGACATAAGGTACAAGATATAAGAATGAGAATAAGATATAGAATAAACAACGAAACAAGAACATATGGTGAGGTGAAACTCAAACGAGTGGAAATCAAATATAGAACTCTAAGTCACTCAAGCAGAGTGCTGCCTTGTAACTATGCTGCAGTTCATAGTTACAATCGCATAACTCTACTAAGTCATCCAAAACTCTAGCGGATGGAGTCAAAATGTCGCTTGACAACTATAAGGATTCTAGTCAAGGATAACAAGTTTACAATCTAGACCGAATGGGCGACTTAAATTGTCAAGCCCTACTCGGAAACCGTAATCCCAATCAAAACCTGGCTCTGATACCAACAAAACCATGTCACACCCCGCTTCCCAAAATACAGAATACGAGGAATTGACAAGGCTAGTCATACTCCTATGGTCAAGTAAATATCCTGTCGTAGTCACACTTCGGTTTTTAGCATTACGTGGTAATCAGTAATCAATGCACAGGTAAGGAGAAATGCAGTCACTACTTCTATCAACAGATACAACACTAACCAGAAAGAGTCCAAAGAAGAGATACGGCTGGCGTCGCTAATCTAGATGTCCGCAATATTCTCGAGGTAAGGCAGGTCATGATCCGAGCTCAGTCCACTTCTCACTCTAAGCATGCATACTCAGGTCGTCCGAGCGACACAATAGCAAAATATATATGTATACATATATAAATACGTGCAATGATGGTGAACATGAAACAATAAATATAGAACGATGACGCGAGCATGAAATAATCGGTACCGGTAACGATAAAGCAAGTGTATCAGATCAGTAGCCAATGCAATATCCATGTCACTAAACCTATCTGTCTCTAAGTCTCAATGTCCAGGTCACTGAATCTATCGTCAGTCCAAGTGTGAGCATCAACCACCGCAAGAGTATCCCCACCCCAAGGGTAGGCCCCAGGGGCAAGGGAACACGGGCTCGAATCATGCTCGCTAATAATCAGTAATATCACCTATACAACTCTCAAAATCGCTGTATTTGCCGGCAGTGGGACTCCCGAGATTCCGTTGATCGAACTCACACTCAAACTACCCTACACCCGCGGTCTACAT
This sequence comes from Agapanthus africanus, assembly GCA_030015575.1. Classification (NCBI taxonomy): domain Eukaryota; kingdom Viridiplantae; phylum Streptophyta; class Magnoliopsida; order Asparagales; family Amaryllidaceae; genus Agapanthus; species Agapanthus africanus. Next base: position 130,073,546 of record JASDDO010000014.1, on the reverse strand, counting down.
CAAACAACGACCATGAACCCAAAGACTAGTCTCCCCATGACAAGTCTACACGAGAACTGAAAACAGGATCTCCATCATGCATGGCTCGACTAGTATTCAAGATAAATGGACAGTACTCGATATCTTACCTATGACACTAATATAAATGTTTCCATAACTGTCCCATTCTAGTTATAGTTACACTTATATATGTCCCATAGGTATCGACAATGCAATAACTATTTGGTTCCGCTGATTGTATACAAGTACGCTTCACTTCACTTGTTCATTCACGCTTTTACACTAACGTACTTGCCACAATCCAATTACTAATATTTATCACTGGGTAACGTAGCATGGTTACTAGATTATCAATGTTTATGACCACTATTCAAATGAGGATATAACCACTATATGATATGATAAGAATGCAATTAATTGTAATACGAATAAAATATAACAGCCATCGTCATACCACTCGCAAAATTTACTATAAGTCACACGTGAAGAATTAAGCAAAACAATAAAAAAAGGAGTAAGCAGTATGTTTAATTATATGTCCATCAAAATTGGTTTCGTGTCAAACGGATTTCAGGTTTGCTAGTTATGGTCATTTCATTTTAAGTGTTTACTGCTGGAAATCTAATTTCTGAACTGGAAGTCCGTTTCGTAACATGTTTTACTCCTAGTTGGGAGTATAATTAGGCGACGCTACAGTTGGATAATATTTATGTTTATTAGTCAGGTTTCCAACGCACCATACGGATTGATAATATCCTCTATGTGCTGAGAGTTATGCAATGTTTAATATCAGGATATGCGTTCTGTCCCTGCTTGGGACAGCAATACATACTAATGGTTTAAAATGTGATTAAATTAGCAAACGATGATAAAAATGAATGAAACCACTTTCAATGATTAGATAATAGATTTATCTTCACTACAGTATAGGGTTCCGCATAATACCATTTCCACACAGGGATGTAAAAGTATTTCATTCAAGTGTCTACAAGCAGTGCTGCTCTGGACTGCAGTCCAGAGCCGCACTCCCGAACAGTTTCCGTCACCGTTATAAAGTAGAAACAGATTGTAACTTATGTGGGGTTCTAGTTCGTCGGGTCCGATTTGATATGAGCCCTTGAACACAACATTCCTGTGTGTAACCAATTTATTATGATTTTCACACAATTCATGTACAGAAATTTTCAGATTCGACGGATCTAAATGGGATGACATTTCACGGTGTTAAAGTCCGTATTTTCAAGCCAAATCTTAACACAGTATTCGTTATCACTAGGGTAATCTGTTATACTTAAATTCCGTCATTTTAAGAAGGGTTGAGGAGATGGGTTGAAGGAAGAAGATGGGACGAGAGGAGAGAAGATGGCTCGGTCTTGGAGCGTTTGGGCAGGGGAGTTGGCAACGTGGAGGCGAGCGCGGTCGTCGTAGAAGTGAGCACGGGGACGTGGCCTCGTAGGCGGATGAGCGTTGCAAGGAGGGGGTGAGTCGTGCCAGTAGCATGAGGAAGGAGGAGAGGGGATTCGTGCGGGAAAAGAACGAGAGGGAGAAGAAGAAAGGAGGGGGGGTGAGTGTTCGGTTCGGGTTTGCTAGGGTCGGGTCGGGTTTGGGGTGAAAGGTGAGGAAAGGGTTCGTGGGCTGGGCTTGGGGTGTGTGGATTAGGTTAGAATCAGAAAATAAAATTGAATGAATTAAATAAAAGTTTGGTAAATTAATATTAGAAAGTGTAGGAAATTATTTATAGGAAATATTCTAATAGATAAAATTTTGGGAAACTTTGATTTATAAATACGGGAAATATGTTCAAAGAAAATCAGGTATTACAGTCACAGCAGTGCAAGGGCTTTACCAGTGGGATACAAGTGTTTTCTTGTTGTTCTTAAACAAAAATTAACTTTTAATTTGCACTCAGGCTTGTAAACTCTTTTCTGTACATTGAACTGGAAAAATTTGTACAATAAATTTAGAGTCATTACATTCTACCCTCCTTATAAAAAGTTCATCCTCGAAATTTACAATTACATAAGGACTAATTTGTAAATCTCCGTTCCCATCTATGAAGTTTTTCCCTATTTTCCCAAGTTCCTAATTAGTATCCCCATTTTTTTTTCCGTTTTACTACCTTACGTGAAGATTAGTGCTTAAGTTCCAACATTTAAATTTTTCCAAAACTTTTAAACCAAAACAAAATAAACTAAACTCACCTTTAATTTAATCAAAGCCCAATACTCCTTTTTCCAAACGAATTAAACTTTTGATTTAAACTTTAACCCCCAGCCCATAACATTTCTCAGCCCATTCCCTTTCCCCAACATAAAATAAATTAATTTCTTTTAAATCAACCCTCGGCCCACCGTTCCCATCTCCTAAGCCCACGAGAATTATAATAAGGAATTTAATTAAACTAAAAACTCACCCAGCCCAACTTCCTTCAGCCCGAGGCCCGCTCCCCACCAAACCCACGCCCGCTTCGACTTCTTCTTCTCCCCAACGTTCACTTTCCCGCTCACAACTTTTTCGCCTATCCTCGCGGCCACGACGTCGAGCCGTTGCCCCATGACCCGCGCGCCCTTCGCGATCCCCTCTAACCCCCGTCGCTTACCCTTACTCCTCACTCCCCTCAATCTCATCTCAACTCCTCACACTCTCTCTCAAATTCTCTCTCTCTCCCCAAGAACCCACTGCCTCCATTCCTACACCGACGCCGACGACGCCGACGACGACCACACCACCTCGTCCTCCTCCCTCGTTTCTCACCTACCAACACCGCTACCACTGCAGCCGCCTCCTCCATCAACCGAGCACCCCTGCCAAGCTCCCCTGCACACCCGAGCTTGGCCACCCTACACCCTCACGCCGGCGATCACCCCATCATGTCGTCGACCTCTACACCCTCTTCTCCTCAGCATCATCACCATCACGACAAGCCCAAGCCCCACTACCTACTCTCTCTTTCTCTCCAAAGCCACAAAACCCACAACACACATCCAGGCACTCTCACTGTTGCCCATCACCGGAGCGCCGCCGCCGACCGTCGTCGACCCCAGCGCACTCGTAAAGAACCACTGAGCACCCCCTCCGCTTCCAGCAAGCACAAGCCGTCTCCGGGCAACTCCGACGTAGCACCCGAATCGCGAGCCGAGGCCGTGAAACCAAACCGCGCCGTTCGTCGCGCGCTCGTGACGTTGCCGCTGTCGTACATCGTCCAAAACGTTTCCAGGCAAGTACCCTACTTGCTACATGCTAATCTATTCGTATTACAAACTAAAATTGTATAAATTCCATATTTATAATACCCGATAAATTATATGACATACCTGTTCGATGCATGATCTCAATGGAAATCCTCATTTAATTTGACGGAACTCATTTGCATAATCTGGCCCGTATGGCATTGAACCTTGTGTATAAATTTCACTGGAAAATATGACTGTTAATGACTAAAACGAAAACCCCCAAATACACCCGTAAAACTGGAAATTTCCCGCATCTGAAAATTGTTAAAATCACCATAAATTAAGTACATATTTAAATGATCCGTTTGAGGGCTCAAATCGAATTCGACTCGACGAAATGTAACCCTATGCAAGTCTCTAATGGTTTCTGTACTGAAATTGTGACGATAATTGGGTCGGAGTGCGACTCTGGACTGCAGTCCAGAGCGACTCTGGTTACTGTTTACTGTCCTGTAATGTATACCACCTTGTTTCCTGAACTTGTATGTTGCGGAACTCTGCATTTTATTAAAGGTGAATCTGTTATATAAATAACACAAGTGGTTTCATTCCGTTTTATCGTCGTTTGCTATTTAATCTGTGATTTAAAAGAACAGGACGTATAACAGTCCAAAACAGAATCAGAATTGACATACTAGTGTTGAACAGTGCATAACTTTTGACGTACAGACGCGATTGAGAATCCGTCTATTGCGTTGAACACCCTATAGGAAACCCTAGATTTTATTCAACTGTAGCTTCGCTAAATTCTGATCTCAACTGGGTGAAATTCGTGTCGCAAAATGGACGTTCAGTCCAGAAACTGAATTTCCTGCAGCGAACACTTAAAATGAAACGGCTGTAACTTGAATACCAGAAACCTGATTGAACTGAAACCAATTTTGATGAACTGCTGACAGAGTGTACTTATTATCGTATTTGTATCATTTCGTTGAATTCTGAAAATATGAATTACTGCAATTTTTGTAAGTTTATGACGTGCATATTGGTTCGTAATATACATGACTTGTTAACGGCATACATACACATATCTTACCCAATTGCCATATGCATAGTGTTAGTGCGTGTTAGTGTTCAGTGGACATTGCATTATCGTGCGTGAATGATATTGGTTTAGGAGTGTCAAGTACACCAATGGAAAGTGAATGATTCGTGACAGTGATTAATACATTGAACAGTGATAAAACCGTGCCATTGGTATACTTGTACACGACTAAATCATAATCATAAATAGTGTAAACCTGGGGAAAAAGGGGAAATCGAAGTGGAAAGAGTATCGTATTTAGCGGGACCGTGTTTTAGAGGATGATCATTCGAGCAGTGATATATATATTAGGTAGGATCTAGCGATCCGGCTGACAGGGTTATGTCCCGGGCATGTGGGCCGTTGTCTCGGGTATGTACGAGACTCCTGTTAAACATGATCCTCCTTTCCACTATACGATTTCAAACATGACTTAGAGACCGATAGGGACACAGATCATACTTTGCATCATATAGTAACATAGTGATTACACGCATTGTACTTTCACTGTTATTACCGCATTTACCTGTTGCACATCATTATTATATAGATTGCTATTACGTCGCTCTGACGACCTGAGTATGCATGCTCAGATCTCATGGAAGAACCAGCGCAGGAGACGGATTTACCTTTCGAGCTGACGGAGATCTAGTCTGGAGTACTTTTCTTTCTTTTCTGCTTTCCATAAAAGAGATCGTGTAATTGAACTTGGTTAGTAACTCTTCTTGTTTATTTGTAATTTGTGAACAATGGATTTTAATGTAATAATGTAGTGATGTAGTTCGTTTACTGATTACCATGTAATGCTAAAAGCCGAAGTGTGACTACGGCGGGATTATTCCTTGACCGTAGAAGTATGGCTGGCCTAGTCATATATCGTTTTCCGTATTTTGGGAAGCGGGGCGTGACATGGTTTTGTTGGTATCAAAGCCAGGTTAGTAACAAGGGATAACATTAACTATACTGTATTGCGTTATTTTCGTTTCACTATTCCTGATTTTCATCCTTGACTCTGATCTTATCCTTTTGAATCTTCCAGCGATATGACGTCCCCGAACGAGCCCTCCTCGGACTCCAGTTATCAGGACCGCACGGAAAGAATACTTAGTGCACTGACCTCTCTCGCGGAAGCTCAGGAGAGGAAGACAGACTTACTCGCTGAGGGACTCAGGGCGATTACCGCCGCAGGAGGACCCTCCGCACTCATTACCGCCCCCGAGGACATTACTCCACCAGCTTATCCTGCTAGGGCTGGTACCGTATCAGACTTCCGACGGTTGCATCCAGCTGCATTCACAGGGCTAGCTGAACCCCTTGAGGCCGAGCAATGGCTAGTGAACATGGAGAACTTACTGACGGCCGCCAGGGTAGCAGATGAAGATAGGGTGAACGTGATAAAGATCCAATTGGAAGATGAAGCCTCCAGTCGTTCCAGCACGTACCCCTACACCTTCTCGAGGAGCCATACCGGTTCACAGGCCTGGAACGGCACAAATGAAGCGTTCGTTCTTGCCACAGCATCACCCCCAGAGGCGGAACGTAGTTTGCGGTTACTGCAATAGAAATGGGCATACCCAGAAGGACTGTCGCCGCGCTAAAGGACAGTGCTTGATTTGCGGATCCAGTCAGCACAGGATCAGTGGTTATCCCGAGCGAGCAGAGATACAGGGAGGTTCTGGACCGCAGCAACAGAGGACGCAGGAGCAGAGGCAACCCTCTGCAGGTCGCGGTCAGGGACGGGCTTTCACCTTGACCGCCGAGCAGGCAGAGGCGTCAGGAGACGTTGTTACAGGTACTCTACTCGTACATTCCTTGCCAGCTAGAGTACTATTTGATTCTGGGGCAACGTACTGCTTCATATCGGAGCAGTTCATTGATACACATTCCATACCACATGAACCACTAACCAAGAGCTTGGAGATACATACGGGTAATAGCATTATAATATCTAGTCGAGAATGTAGATCATGTCCAGTTGTAGTGTGTGGCCGGGAATTCTATGCGAATTTCCTTCTGATTAGGACAGGCAGTTATGACGCAATTCTCGGGATGGATTGGATGAGTACCTTCCATGCAGTTATTGATTGCCGTGCGAGGAACGTGATCTTCCACATTCCCAATCACCCGGAGTTTATTTTCGAGGACGGAAGCAAATCTTTGGAGCCAGCTAAATACAGAGCCAAGCCCAAGGAGCTGACAGCTATGGAGATTGATGAGAGCCCAGCCCCAGAGATTGTTCGGGACTTTCTGGACGTGTTTTCTGAAGATCTACCAGGTCTACCACCTCCTCGCATCTTGGAGTTCTCGATCGATTTGACTCCAGGTACGGCACCAGTATCCAAGGCCCCATACAGAATGGCACCAGTTGAGTTGGCGGAGTTGAAGAAGCAAATTGAAGAATTATTGGAGAAGGGATTTATCTGGCCAAGTGTTTCAACGTGGGGTGCACCAGTTCTATTAGTGAAGAAGAAGGATGGATCGCTGCGGATGTGTATAAATTATCGGGAGCTGAACAAGGTCACAATAAAGAACAAGTACCCAATCCCGCGCATCGACGACTTATTCGATCAGTTAGGTGGGGCCAAGGTATTCTCGAAGTTGGACCTCCGATCGGGATATCATCAAATCAGAGTAGCAGCCAAGGATGTATGCAAGACGGCTTTCAGGACCCGATACGGACATTACGAGTTCCTTGTGATGCCGTTCGGTGTTACCAATGCTCCAGCGATATTCATGGAATTGATGAACAGGATGTTTGCAAAGTACTTGGACACGTTTTTCGTTGTATTTATCGACGACATACTTGTCTACTCGAAGACCCGGGAGGAGCATGTCGAGCATTTGCGCACGGTTCTACAAATTCTTCGAGAAGAGAAGCTGTATGCGAAATTAAGCAAGTGTGAATTCTGGCTCGACAAGGTTCAGTTCTTGGGACACATCGTTTCGGGCGAAGGCATCTCAGTGGTCACGGCAAAGATAGAATCTGTCAGAGATTGGCCAACGCCGAAGTCAGTGGCCGAGATCAGAAGCTTTCTGGGATTGGCAGGATATTATCGGAGGTTTGTCTAAGACTTCTCAAGAATCGCTGAACCGTTGACGAGGCTGACACGGAAGGATGTACCATTTGCATGGACAGAGGAGTGTACACAGGCATTTGACACACTGAAGCAGAAGTTAACCACGGCGCCTATTCTTACAGTACCAGATGATTCCGGTGGTTTGGTGATACACAGTGATGCCTCAGGGAAAGGATTAGGCTGCGTTCTGATGCAGCAAGGCCGAGTGGTTGCTTACGCCTCTCGACAACTGAGAAATCATGAGAAGAACTATCCTACGCATGACTTGGAGTTAGCTGCTGTAGTCTTTGCGTTGAAGATTTGGAGGCACTACCTATTGGGCGAGAAAGTGGAGGTGTACACGGATCATAAAACTCTGAAGTACGTCTTCACTCAGAAGGAACTAAACATGAGGCAGCGCCGATGGCTAGAGCTGATGGCAGATTATGACTTGGACCTTCAGTATCACCCGGGGAAAGTGAATGTTGTACCAGATGCGCTCAGTCGTAAGCTGGTGGTCATGATGTTGACCAGTCAGAGGAGCATTATTGAGGATTTTCAGAGACTCAAGCTTGAAGTCGTTACACCGAGCACGCTCAGTCAACTTTGGCAACTACCGGTGCAGTCTTCCCTGGTGGATCGCATCAAGGCTACACAAGCGGATGATCCCCGATTGCAAAAGTTCAGAGCGCAAGTAGAAGCCGGGCTGAGAATGGACCTAATCATACATGAAGATGGCTCTCTGAGATTCGGTAGCAGACTCTGCGTACCCAAGGGAGATGTTCGAGAAGAAGTACTGGCTGAGGCGCATAGTTCAGCTTATTCTGTGCATCCGGGAGGTACGAAGATGTATCGAGACCTAAATCAGCACTTTTGGTGGAACGGAATGAAGCGGGAAATTGCGAAGTTCGTATCCAGGTGCTTAGTATGCCAACAGGTGAAGGCGGAATATCAGAGGACAGCGGGATTATTACAACCACTTTCGATACCAGAATGGAAGTGGGAGCACATTACCATGGATTTCGTGACGGCCATACCACGGAGCCCGAGGGGCAATAACGCCATTTGGGTTATCGTCGATCGCCTCACGAAAGCTGCACACTTCATACCTTTCCGAGTGGGACAGTCGACAGAGTCACTGGCAGAGAGGTACATGCAGGAGATAGTGCAACTTCACGGTGTTCCAGTTAGCATTGTGTCAGATCGGGACACCAGATTCGTGTCGCACTTTTGGAGGAGCTTACAGGAGAGCTTGGGTACCCGCCTCAAGTTTAGCACCGCTTATCACCCGCAGATGGATGGACAGTCCAAGCGTACGATTCATACGCTCGAAGATATGTTGAGAGCCTGCATGTTGGACTTTCAGGGTTCCTGGGAAGACCATCTGCATCTAATCGAGTTTTCCTATAACAACAGTTATCAGGCTAGCATTCAGATGGCTCCTTTCGAAGCTCTTTACGGGCGGAAGTGTCGATCCCCAGTATGTTGGGATGATGTGGGAGAGCGAAGATTACTGGGTCCCGAGCTTATTGTTCAGACAGTCGACAAGGTCCAAATGATCAGGCAGCGTATCAAGACGGCTCAGGATCGACAGAAGAGTTGGGCAGATACCAGCAGGAGGGCACTAGAATTTGAAGTCGGAGATCACGTGTTCCTGAAGATTTCCCCTACCCATGGAGTTATCAGGTTCGGAGTTCAGGGAAAGCTCAATCCCCATTTCATTGGACCTTTTGAGGTGCTAGAGCGAGTAGAAGAGGTGGCCTACCGACTTGCCTTGCCTCCATCGCTAGCTGGTGTGCACAATACCTTCCACGTGTCACAGTTGCGGCGTTATGTTCGGGATGAGAGCCATGTCCTGGACTATTCGGAACTAGTTCTGGGTACCGATCTATCATACGAGGAGCAGCCCACTACCATCCTCGACTGCAGAGAGAAAGTGCTGAAGAACAAGGTCATTCCGTTAGTCCGAGTGTCTTGGGGCGGTCGTTCCCCAGGAGAATCCACCTGGGAGCGGGAGGAAGATATCCGTGCTCGTTTTCCACATCTCTTTGTTTAGTACTTTTGTTCCATTGTATCTTTGTTAAATTTCGAGAACGAAATTTTTGTAAGGGGGGTATGATGTAAATCCCCGTTCCCATCTATGAAGTTTTTCCCTATTTTCCCAAGTTCCCAATTAGTATCCCCATTTTTTTCCGTTTTACTACCTTATGTGAAGATTAGTGTTTAAGTTCCAACATTAAAATTTTTCCAAAACTTTTAAACCAAAACAAAATAAACTAAACTCGCCTTTAATTTAATCAAAGCCCAATACTCCTTTTTCCAAACGAATTAAACTTTTGATTTAAACTTTAACCCCCAGCCCATAACATTTCTCAGCCCATTCCCTTTCCCCAACATAAAATAAATTAATTTCTTTTAAATCAACCCTCGGCCCACCGTTCCCATCTCCTAAGCCCACGAGAATTATAATAAGGAATTTAATTAAACTAAAAACTCACCCAGCCCAACTTCCTTCAGCCCGAGGCCCGCTCCCCTCCAAACCCACGCCCGCTTCGACTTCTTCTTCTCCCCAACGTTCACTTACCCGCTCACAACTTTTTCGCTTATCCTCGCGGCCACGACGCCGAGCCGTTGCCCCATGACCCGCGCGCCCCTCGCGATCCCCTCTAATCCCCGTCGCTTACCCTTACTCCTCACTCCCCTCAATCTCATCTCAACTCCTCACACTCTCTCTCAAATTCTCTCTCTCTCTCTCCCCAAGAACCCACTGCCTCCATCCCTACACCGACGACGACGACGCCGACGACGACCACACCACCTCGTCCTCCTCCCTTGTTTCTCATCTACCAACACCGCTGCCACTGCAGCCTCCTCCTCCATCAACCGAGCACCCCTGCCAAGCTCCCCTGCACACCAACCCCTGTACACCCGAGCTCGGCCACCCTACACCCTCACTCCGGCGATCACCCCATCATGTCGTCGACCTCTACACCCTCTTCTCCTAAGCATCATCACCATCACGACAAGCCCAAGCCCCACTACCTACTCTCTCTTTCTCTCCAAAGCCACAAAACCCACAACACCCATCCAGGCACCCTCACTGTTGCCCATCACCGGAGCGACGCCGCCGACCGTCGTCGACCCTAGCGCACTCGCTGAGAACCACTAAGCACCCTCTCCGCTTCCAGCAAGCACAAGCCATCTCCGGGCAACTCCGACGTAGCACCCGAATCGCGAGCCGAGGCCGTGAAACCAAACCGCGCCGTTCGTCGCGCGCTCGTGACGTTGCCGCTGTCGTACATCGTCTAAAACGTTTCCAGGCAAGTACCCTACTTGCTACATGCTAATCTATTCGTATTACAAACTAAAATTGTATAAATTCCATATTTATAATACCCGATAAATTATATGACATACTTGTTCGATGCATGATCTCAATGGAAATCCTCATTTAATTTGACGGAACTCATTTGCATAATATGGCCCGTATGGCAGTGAACCTTTTGTATAAATTTCACTGGAAAATATGACTGTTAATGACTAAAACGAAAACCCCCAAATACACCCGTAAAACTGAAAATTTCCCGCATCTGAAAATTGTTAAAATCACCATAAATTAAGTACATATTGAAATGATGCGTTCGAGGGCTCAAATAGAATCCGACTCGATGAACAGTAACCCTATGCAAGTCTCTAATGGTTTCTGTACTGAAATTGTGGCGATAATTGGGTCGGAGTGCGACTCTGGACTGCAGTCCAGAGCGACTCTGGTTACTGTTTACTGTCCCGTAATGTGTACCACCTTGTTTCCTGAACTCTTATGTTGTGGAACTCTACAGTTTATTAAAGGTGAATCTGTTAGCTAAATAACGCAAGTGGTTTCATTCCGTTTTATCGTCGTTTGCTATTTAATCTGTGATTTAAAAGAACAGGACGTATAACAGTCCAAAACAGAATCAGAATTGACATACTAGTGTTGAACAGTGCATAACTTTTGACGTACAGACGCGATTGAGAATCCGTCTATTTCGTTGAACACCCTATAGGAAACCCTAGATTTTATTCAACTGTAGCATCGCAAAATTCTGATCCCAACTGGGTGAAATTCGTGTCGCGAAACGGACGTTCAGTCCAGAAACTGAATTTCCTGCAGCGAGCACTTAAAATGAAACGGCTGTAACTTGAATACCGGAAACCCGATTGAACTGAAACCAATTTTGATGAACTGCTGACAGAGTGTACTTATTATAGTATTTGTATCATTTCATTGAATTCTGAAAATATGAATTACTGCAATTTTTGTAAGTTTATGACGTGCATATTGGTTCATAATATACATGACTTGTTAACGACATACATACACATATCTTACCCAATTGCGATATACATAGTGTTAGTGCGTATTAGTGTTCAGTGGACATTGCATTATCGTGGATGAATGATATTGCTTTAGGAGTGTCAAGTACACCAATGGAAAGTGAATGATTCGTGACAGTGATTAATACAGTGAACAGTAATAAAACCGTGCCATTGGTATACTTGTACACGACTAAATCATAATCATAAATAGTGTAAACCTGGGGGAAAAGGGGAAATCGAAGTAGAAAGAGTATCGTATTTAGCGGGACCGTGTTTTAGAGGATGATCATTCGAGCAGTGATATATATATTAGGTAGGATCTAGCGATCCGGCTGACAGGGTTATGTCCCGGGCATATGGGCCGTTGTCTCGGGCATGTACGAGACTCCTGTTAAACATGATCCTCCTTTCCACTATACGATTTTAAACATGACTTAGAGACCGATAGGGACACAGATCATACTTTGCATCATATAGTGACATAGTGATTACACGCATTGTACTTTCACTGTTATTACCGCATTTACCTGTTGCACATCATTATTATATAGATTGCTATTACGTCGCTCTGACGACCTGAGTATGCATGCTCAGATCTCGTGGAAGAACCAGCGCAGGAGACGGATTTACCTTTCGAGCAGACAGAGATCTAGTCTTATCACGCCCCGCTTCCCAGAGTACGCTAAATTGGGCACGTGACATAGCCAACCATGCTACCTGTGGATAGGAAGCATCCATCCACAGTCACATTACGGCTGTAGAGATATCAAGAATAAAATATAACTATCTAAAACATGTCCATAAGCCAAGATAACATGAGTCAAGAATAATAAAAGTGCGGAAGCAAAAGATCCAATACATGTAACTGGAATGTATGTCCCATAATGCGGGCTCACATCAGGAATAAACTGCAGAAAATAAAGGGACTAGCTACTACTGAAACTCACAGCTCAACCTGCTGGCTGAAGTACTCCTACTCGGACTGCAGCAACGGTTTAAAATCTGGGCCATGCAAAACCCAGACGTCAGCGCGTTATGTCATCAAGTAATAAAATATGAACAGAGTAACAGGCAATGCAAATATAAACATGAATGAAAAGCAGGGGTAACAGTAATATAAATCAGGCAGTGCAGGATAGTGTGCAGTGAGTAAACTAAACTGTTCTATTGAATTTTCTACTCTAAAGTCTTTGAAATCAAATTGATGAATTTTCGATGTAACTCAATAGTATCCCGTGCATGCCCGGGACCACGGTCTACAGACTCTCGGGCTGAAACCGAGACGTGCCGCTAGGCAGTAAAAGGTAGCAGATATAGACGAGTGATGTCAGCATCATCACTCCGGGGCTGGCCTAGCCCGTAAGACTGATCAGAACAGGTATCAAACTGTTAAGTTACAAATCAGGTTTCACATTTGATTTCCCCATACCCCCAAGTTATAAGTGTTCAAGTCAGGTATTCAGTAATCAAGAACTAATGCTAACACAGGATCAGGTAAGAGCAGGTTTGTCTGGATAGACATCAGGAACGGTCCGTGAGGACTACATGTCAGGTTTGTTGGCATTAGACACGAGATCAAGTAACGGGTCAAGTCATGATACATCAGGTCAAGTCAAGTAGTGTACGGTACCATGTCAGGTCAGGTAATATGTGTAGCAAGTCATGCCAGGGTGTAAAAGATAACATGTGGGTGCTCATAAACAGCTAGCATAATCAGGGTTATACTAATCAACCATGGTTATCAACAACATGATCTAAGCAATGAGTTAAGCAATTAAGCAGATCTTATTTATTTATCTATACGGTTATCAATTATGTTTAACAGACAGTGTCAGCATAATGTGAATATAGTATGATAGATGTAAATGCTGAAAACAGGTTAATAGATAATGAGTGATCCATGGATGCGACGCCATGTATAACCTGTTTAATGAATGCAGTTGTAATTAGACCGATTAAAGTTGCACATGGGTGTCTGATAGGCTAAACTGGATAAAAGGGTATCATAGCAATAAACAAATGTGATCTATCATGTACAGGTGATTGTTTGATATAAATAGTCAGATGTAATATTAAGTTTCAAGTTCGGAATTATAAAATGTGTAACGGACATTATACGGTTAACTTGAAATCCATTTCTCTCGAATCTAATTAGAGATTTAACAGGAAATAAGTAATTTAGCATATGAATAGTTTAAAATAGCATGTAGCAAGTTTCACTTGCCTCGACGGGTCGTGAAACGGAAAACGGAACGTTACGCGTCGGCGGAAAAATATCACGATGCACGCACGGTTCACGGAATGAACCCAAACGACGAACGGTGGAGTCACACGGGTCGCAGGTCCTCGCTGGGTCGTCGGGAAACTTCATCGGCACGGTCGGATTCCGGCAGAACATAAAAACAGTGAATAGGATTGATAAAATGTAGATCCAGAGAAAGAAAGAAAAGAACGGGGAAAAGGAGAAGAAGAAAGAGGATGAGGGATACTTACTGGGTCTCAGAGGGGTACTAGCAATGACGGCGAGATCGACGGCGGTGAAGAACGGCGGTGAAGGGTTTACAGAAGAGCTAGGTTCGGGTAGGGTTTGCAGGGTTCTGGGTTTGCTGGGTTCCTTAGGGTTTGAGGGTTCTGTAGGGAAAAGAAGACAGAGAAGAGAGGAGAGAAGAAGAAGATGGTGACGGGGTGAGGTAGTCGGCGGCTAAGAAACGGTGGCGGTGATGGGTTTCTGGGGTGCAGTGGGTGTGCAGGGTCTCGGGAGAGGGAGAAGGAGAAGAAAGAAGGAGGAGGAGACGAGGGTGAGCAGCGGCGTGGAATGGTGACGAGGGCGTCGTCGCGAGGGCTACGACGAGAGGAGGGAGGAAGCTAGGGTTTTTTTTTCTGGGATGGGTTAAAAGGAGGGAGTCGCGGGGTTTAAAAAGAGAGAAGAAGGGAAAATGTGAAGGGAGGTGACCATATACCCTCGTGGTGACGGGACTCGAGAAACCCACAGTACCTGTGAGAGCTGTGAGAAAGTTGCGAGAGGAGGGAGAAAGAGAGGGAGAAAGAGAGAGAAAGGGAAGGGAGAGAGATTCTCGTAGGGCCTAGGGGTTTACAGAAAACGTTTGATTGGCTGAGAGTTAAAAAATGGTTAGGGAAAAATAGATTTTCCAGTTTTCATTAGCTGGAACAGTAGGGAAACTTTAAAAGATTTTTCAAGAAAGAATGGAAAAATATTTTTCTGGTGTTAAAATTATTTTCGTTGGTTTTAAAATATTAGAAAAATAGGATTTGGCGCAAATGCAAAATATTTCAGAATTGCGCCCGGGTAGGGTCCAAAAATTTGAATTTGAAATATAAAAATTATTGGCGGGTTCCAAAAATTAAAATGAAGGATTTTATAATTAAAAAGCATACCCCCAAGAACGGACGCACGTGCGTGCGCGTAGCCGTCCAAACACATCCGTTTCACTGAACGGGACGAGAACACGATGCAAGGACGCTACCACAGGGTTAAAGGTGTCAAGCAGGCCATGACAAGTATTTTTAATTTTATTTTAGATGACTTAAACTGTTATATTCATAATATGATATGTCGGGTAAATGTATAACTAGCAACAAACAAAATCAGGATAATGAACTGAATACCACACACCATACATACGGAAACAGAAACTTGTAAAACTGGACTCGGTTGTTACATTATACCCAACTACAAAAGAATTTCGTCCTCGAAATTCCAAGAATACAAGGATAGACGAAAACCACAAACTACAAGAAAAGATGAGGAAACTTCTGCCGGATTTCATCTTCTCGTTCCCAAGTGGAATCTCCATGCGAGCGATTACCCCAAGAAACAAGTACAAGAGGGATAACTTTGTTCTTAAGAACCTTTTCCCTTCGATCCACAATTTCAACCGGTCGCTCCTCAAAAGTCAAGTCTTCTCGTACCGTCAGCTCCGAATGATCCAACACATGTGTTTCATCTCGAACATACCTAAGGAGTTGAGATACGTGAAACACATCGTGCACATTCGCCAAGGATTACGGTAACGCCAAACGATACGCTACTTCACCGACACGCTCCAAGATTTCAAAGGGTCCAACGAATCGAGGACTGAGCTTTCCTCGACTTCCAAAACGAATCACCCCTCTAGTCGGTGATATCTTCAAGAATACCAAATCACCCACGACGAACTCTAGAGGTCTTCTCGACGTATCTGCCCAACTCTTCTGTCGGTCTTGAGCTGCCTTCATATGATTCTGAATAGCGTCAACCTTTTCAACTGTCTGCACAACCAAATCCGGTCCCAACAATCTTCGTTCACCGACATCGTCCCAGCAAACAGGTGAACGGCATTTGCGACCATACAAAGCTTCAAACGGAGCCATCTGAATAGTTGCCTGAAAACTGTTGTTGTAAGAAAACTCCACCAAATGTAGATGATCCTCCCAAGAACCCTTGAAGTCCAACATGCACGCTCTCAACATATCTTCAAGAGTTTGGATCGTCCTCTCCGACTGACCATCAGTTTAAGGATGATAGGCTGTGCTAAACTTCAATCGAGTCTCCAAACTTTCCTGTAAACTCCTCCAGAAGTGTGATAAGAACCGAGTGTCACGATCGGACACGATGCTCACCGGTACTCCATGCAATCTTACAATCTCCTGCATGTACCACTCCGCCAAATTCTGTTGATTGACCAACCCGAAAAGGAATAAAATGAGCTGCCTTGGTCAAACGATCGACAATCACCCATACTGCATTGTTGCCTTTTGGACTCCGCGGTAGAGCTGTCACGAAATCCATGGTTATATGTTCCCACTGCCATTGAGGAATCGGAAGTGGTTGCAATAAACCAGCAACCCTTTGATGTTCAGCCTTAACTTGCTGACACACCAAGCACTTTGCCACAAAGCGAGCGATCACTCGTTTCATGCCTTCCCACCAGAAATGCTGTCGTAAGTCTCGGTACATCTTCGTGCCTCCTGGATGTACGGAATAAGCTGAACTGTATGCCTCCTTCATAAGCTCTTCACGAATATCTCCCTTTGGCAAACACAAACGGCTACCATACCTGAACGAATCATCTTCATGGATCAATAAATCTGTTCGTAGTCCGGCTTCAATTTGTTCTCGAAACTTTTGCAATCTAGGATCCTGCGATTGCGCTGCTTTAATATTCTCGATCAACGACGAATGTACTTGTATCTGCATCAACTGTCCCGAAAAATGCGGTAGTACAACCTCCAAATCAAATCTTCGAAATTCTTCAACGAGTTCTTTCCGCGTAGTCAACATCTGAATTGCTGGTAACCGACTGAGCGCATCCGGTACAACATTAACTTTTCCGGATGGTACTTAAGATCCAGATCGTAGTCAGCCATCAGCTCTAGCCATCTACGCTGCCTCATATTAAGCTCCTTCTGCGTGAACACATACTTCAAGCTCTTATGATCCGTGAAAACTTCGACCCTTTCGCCCAAAAGGTAGTGTCTCCAAATCTTCAAAGCGAAAATCACAGCCGCAAGCTCCAAGTCATGAGTTAGGTAATTCTTCTCATGGGTCTTCAACTGTCTTGATGCGTACGCTACAACCTTCCCATGTTGCATCAAAACACAGCCCAATCCTTTTCCAGATGCGTCGCTGTGGATCACCAATCCTCCGGAACTGTCTGGCACGGTCAGAATATGGGCGGTAATCAATTTCTGCTACAACGTCTCAAAGGCTGACGCACATCTATCCGTCCATACAAAAGGTACCTCCTTGCGCGTAAGCTTGGTCAACGGCTCCGCCAGACGAGCAAAGTTCTCCATAAATCTTCTGTAATACCCGGCGCGTCCAAGAAAACTTCTTATCTCCGCAACATTCTTTGGAATCGGCCAATCACGAACTGCTGCAATATTTTCGGGATCGACGGCGATTTCATCGCCAGACACAACATGCCCCTAAAACTTTACTTCTTCCAGCCAAAACTCGCACTTGCTCATCTTCGCATACAACTTCTCCTGTCTCAACGTCTGCAGTGCGGTATTCAAATGCTCAGCATGCTCTTCAAAACTCTTCGAGTAAACCAGAATATCGTCAATGAACACCACAATAAATTGGTCCAAGAAAGGTGAAAAGATTCGGTTCATCAAGTCCATGAATATCGCCGGTGCATTCGTTGCTCCGAAGGGCATCACTAAGTACTCGTAATGTCCATACCGAGTTCGGAACGCCGTCTTGCAAATATCTTCTGCTTTCACTCGGACCTGATGATATCTGGATCGCAAATCCAGCTTCGAGAATACCCTCGCGCCACTAAGCTGCTCAAAAAGTTCACCGATGCGAGGGATCGGGTACTTGTTCTTAATAGTCACCCGGTTTAATTCTCGATAGTCGATGCACATCCTTCTCGTGCCATCTTTCTTCTTGACTAGAAGAACTGGAGCTCCCCAAGGCGAGTTACTGCTTCGAATCCAACCCTTTTCAAGCAATTCGGCAACCTGCTTCTTGACTTCTTCCAACTCCACTGGTGCTATTGGGTAATACGCTTTAGATACTGGCGCTGCACCAGGAATAAGATCAATTGCGAACTCCACGTCTCGCTTCGGCGGTAATCCCGATATATCTTCAAACACGTCCATAAAATCATGAACAACAGCCGGCTCTTCACTTTTATCAACCTCCATTGATGCAAGAATATTATTTGTCGGCCTAGCCCTAAACTCGACTGGCCCGACAGAGCTGCTTCCTCCAGTAAAGGTAAACTCAGGATGTCCGGGAATCTGGAAAATTACTTTCTTTGCCCTACAATCAATGTGAGCGTGGATAGTGCCAAGAAAATCCATTCCCAAGACGACTTCGTAGCTGCCCGTATCAATCACCAAGAAATCTGCAAAAAGCTCCCATCCGCAAACAACAACTGTACAATCTTTACATTCCCTACTAGATATGATTTTCCCATTCCCAGTGTGTATGTCCCAGAAACTAGACAGGGTCCTGCAGGTAATCGAGTGTGTAGTTATAAACTTGGACGACATAAAACAATGGGATGCACCAGAATCAAATAACGCTAATGCGGGAAAACCATGAACGAGTAGAATACCTGAAACAACTTCTCCCGACGCCTTAGCTTCCTCAGCCGTCAAGGTAAAAGCTCGAGCCTGATTAGGTCCTTGAGTCAGCTGCTTCTGTCCCTGGAACAGTTTCTGCGGAGGCTTCTGAATATCATCCCTCGTACGAAACTTCGACGGACAAGCGCTGACATTGTGATCTGCAGCTCCACAAACTAAACAGAGTCCCTGCCTCCTTCGACACTCCTTTTGCACGTGTCCAGGTAAATGGCAGTAGTCACAAATCACGCTCCTTCTTCGATCAACGATCACAGGCTTCTTCATCGGTGTTACACCATGACGGTCTACTGGAATACCCTTGCGACCATGAGCTCGGTTTGGTACAAATGCCGGCTTCCTTACTGCAACTGCTGTCTACTGTAAACTCCCAGTCTTTCCAGATAAGCTCTGCTGTTCTCGTGCTGCCGTAAGTACCTGTGAGAAAGTGGTCAAACCCAGGGAGACAATCTGCCTCTGGATGTCCACATCCAAGCTGCGCATGAACCTCCGTGCCCTGTCTGCATCGTTGGCAACTAAAGGTCCAGCGAATCTACTAAGCCGTGTCCATTCTGCTGCATGCACATCTACGGGTGGACCATTCTGCTTAAGCCCGATGAACTTCTCTTCCATTTCCTCCCGTGCAGTCCGCGGGAAGAACTTCTCTAGGAAGCTCTTCGAAAAATCCGCCCACTTGATCGGCTTGGGCAAATGGGTCTCCTCCACAAGCCACAATTCACGGGTGTAGTCCACTAACTGAATGCGTACCACATCTACTCTTTTCTCATCTGGAATCTATGCCGCAATAAGCAAGTTCTCCGTATCAACCAGCCACTGCTCCGCTGGCAACGGCTCCTCCAAACCAGTAAATACAGACGGACCCAAACGCCTGAAATCTCCCACGGTCCCTACTCGGTCAACTGGTTTAGCTTCAACCTTGTTCACGAACTACTGAACGGTCCGCAAACCTTCCTAAAACGATTCTGTTTGCTGCTGGATCAGCTCGGTCTGTCTCTTTTGATTCTCCGGCATTCCCCGTATCACTCCAAGCATGGCGGCTTCGTCAACACGTCTTTGGTACGTCTTCAGATTCTTGTCTGCCATATTCCTGAAATCAAAACACCCAAAATTAGCATGATAGCAGATTAAAAATATAGATCAAGGCTAGAACTCCAAGTTACTTAAATAGAGTACCGCATTATAACTATGCCGCGGTATCATAGCCACAATCATATAACTCCACCCAAGTCGCCTAAGTCCTAGAGATAACAAGGAATCAGGTTTTCGAGGCGATATGCAAAGGAAGTTTGCACATCGTAAAAGATATAATCAGGAAGAACTTGATTCAAGAACGGTAAAACGGTAAGGTGGCAGGACATGTTTCCTAAACACGGGTATTCTGATTCGTGTATTGGGTACAATAACCAACTACAAAAGAATCAATCTGACTATCCTATGGCTCTGATACCAAAAGAACCATGTCACGCCCCGCTTCCCAGAGTATGCTAAATTGGGCACGTGACATAGCCAACCATGCTACCTGTGGGTAGGAAGTATCCATCCACAGTCACATTACGGCTGTAGAGATATCAAGAATAAAATATAACTATCTAAAACATGTCCATAAGCCAAGATAACATGAGTCAAGAATAATAAAAGTGCAGAAGCAAAAGATCCAATACAAGTAACTGGAATGTACGTCCCATAATGCGGGCTCACATCAGGAATAAAATGCAGAAAATAAAGGGACTAGCTACTACTGAAACTCACAGCTCAGCCTGCTGGCTGAAGTACTCCTACTCGGACTGCAGCAACGGTACAAAATCTAGGCCATGCAAAACTCAGACGTCAGCGCGTCATGTCATCAAGTAATAAAATATGAACAGAGTAACAGGCAATGCAAATATAAACATGAATGAAAAGCAGGGGTAACAGTAATATAAATCAGGCAGTGCAGGGTAGTGTGCAGTGA
Source organism: Agapanthus africanus (assembly GCA_030015575.1). Taxonomy (NCBI): domain Eukaryota; kingdom Viridiplantae; phylum Streptophyta; class Magnoliopsida; order Asparagales; family Amaryllidaceae; genus Agapanthus; species Agapanthus africanus. The sequence goes on along the minus strand of JASDDO010000014.1, from coordinate 130,052,828 downwards.
GTAAACTAAACTGTTCTATTGGGTTTTCTACTCTAAAGTCTTTGAAATCAAATTGATGAATCTTCGATGTAACTCAATAGTATCCCGTGCATGCCCGGGACCATGGTCTACAGACTCTCGGGCTGAAACCGAGACGTGCCGCTAGGCAGTAAAAGGTAGCAGGTATAGACGAGTGATGTCAGCATCATCACTCCGGGGCTGGCCTAGCCCGTAAGACTGATCAGAACAGGTATCGAACCGTTGAGTTACAAATCAGGTTTCACCTTTGATTTCCCCATACCCCCAAGTTATAATTGTTCAAGTCAGGTATTCAGTAATCAAGAACTAATGCCAACACAGGATCAGGTAAGAGCAGGTTTGTCTGGATAGACATCAGGAACGGTCCGTGAGGACTACATGTCAGGTTTGTTGGCATTAGACACGAGATCAAGTAACGGGTCAAGTCATGGTACATCAGGTCAAGTCAAGTAGTGTACGGTACCATGTCAGGTCAGGTAATATGTGTAGCAAGTCATGCCAGGGTGTAAAAGATAACATGTGGGTGCTCATAAACAGCTAGCATAATCAGGGTTATACTAATCAAGCATGGTTATCAACAACATGATCTAAGCAATGAGTTAAGCAATTAAGCAGATCTTATTTATTTATCTATACGGTTATCAATTATGTTTAACAGACAGTGTCAGCATAATGTGAATATAGTATGATAGATGCAAATGCTGAAAACAGGTTAATAGATAATGAGTGATCCATAGATGCGACGCCATGTATAACCTGTTTAATGAATGCAGTTGTAATTAGACCGATTAAAGTTGCATATGGGTGTCTGATAAGCTAAACTGGATAAAAGGGTATCATAGCAATAAACAAATGTGATCTATCCTGTACAGGTGATTGTTTGATATAAATAGTCAGATGTAATATTAAGTTTCAAGTTCGGAATTATAAAATGTGTAACGGACATTATACGGTTAACTTGAAATCCATTTCTTTCGAATCTAATTAGAGATTTAACAGGAAATAAGTAATTTAGCATATGAATAGTTTAAAATAGCATGTAGCAAGTTTCACTTGCCTCGACGGGTCGTGAAACGGAAAACGAAACGTTACGCGTCGGCGGGAAAATATCACGACGCGCGCACGGTTCACGGAATGAACCCAAACGATGAACGGTGGAGTCACACGGGTCGCAGGTCCTCGCTGGGTCGTCGGGAAACTTCATCGACACGGTCGGATTCCGGCAGAACATAAAAACTGTGAATAGGATTGATAAAATGTAGATCCAGAGAAAGAAAGAAAAGAACAGGGAAAAGGAGAAGAAGAAAGAGGATGAGGGATACTTACTGGGTCTCAGAGGGGTACTAGCAATGTCGGCGAGATCGACGGCGGTGAAGAACGTCGGTGAAGGGTTTACAGAAGAGCTAGGTTCGGGCAGGGTTTGCAGGGTTCTGGGTTTGCTGGGTTCCTTAGGGTTTGAGGGTTCTGTAGGGAAAAGAAGACAGAGAAGAGAGGAGAGAAGAAGAAGATGGTGACGGGGTGAGGTAGTCGGCGGCTAAGGAACGGTGGCGGTGATGGGTTTCTGGGGTGCAGTGGGTGTGCAAGGTCTCGGGAGAGGGAGAAGAAGGAAGGAGGAGGAGACGAGGGTGAGCAGCGGCGTGGAATGGTGACGAGGGCGTCGTCGCGAGGGCCACGGCGAGAGGAGGAAGGAAGCTAGGGTTTTTTTTTTCTGGGATGGGTTAAAAGGAGGGAGCCGCGGGGTTTAAAAAGAGAGAAGAAGGGAAAATGTGAAGGGAGGTGACCATATACCCTCGCGGTGACGGGACTCGAGAAACCCACAGTACCTGTGAGAGCTGTGAGAAAGTTGCGAGAGGAGAGAGAAAGAGAGGGAGAAAGAGAGAGAGAGAGAGAAAGGGAAGGGAGAGAGATTCTCGTAGGGCCTTAGGGTTTACAGAAAATGTTTGATTGGCTGAGAGTTAAAAAATGGTTAGGGAAAAATAGATTTTCCAGTTTTCCTTAGCTGGAACAGTAGGGAAACTTTAAAAGATTTTTCAAGAAAGAATGGAAAAATATTTTTCTGGTGTTAAAATTATTTTCGTTGGTTTTAAAATATTAGAAAAATAGGATTTGGCGCAAATACAAAATATTTCAGAATTGCGCCCGGGTCGGGTCCAAAAATTTGAATTTGAAATATAAAAATTATTGGCGGGTTCCAAAAATTAAAATGAAGGATTTTATAATTAAAAAGCATACCCCCAAGAACGGACGCACGTGCGTGCGCGTAGCCGTCCAAACACATCCGTTTCACTGAACGGGACGAGAACACGATGCAAGGACGCTACCACAGGGTTAAAGGTGTCAAGCAGGCCATGACAAGTATTTTTAATTTTATTTTAGATGACTTAAACTGTTATATTCATAATATGATATGTCGGGTAAATGTATAACTAGCAACAAACAAAATCAGGATAATGAACTGAATACCACACACCATACATACGGAAACAGAAACTTGTAAAGCTGGACTCGGTTGTTACATTATACCCAACTACAAAAAAATTTCGTCCTCGAAATTCCAAGAATACAAGGATAGACGAAAACCACAAACTACAAGAAAAGATGAGGAAACTTCTGCCGTATTTCATCTTCTCGTTCCCAAGTGGAATCTCCATGCGAGCGATTACCCCAAGAAACAAGTACAAGAGGGATAACTTTGTTCTTAAGAACTTTTTCCCTTCGATCCACAATTTCAACCGGTCGCTCCTCAAAAGTCAAGTCTTCTCGTACCGTCAGCTCCGAATGATCCAATACATGTGTTTCATCTCGAACATACCTAAGGAGTTGAGATATGTGAAACACATCGTGCACATTCGCCAAGGATTGCGGTAACGCCAAACGATACACTACTTCACCGACACGCTCCAAGATTTCAAAGGGTCCAACGAATCGAGGAATGAGCTTTCCTCGACTTCCAAAACGAATCACCCCTCTAGTCGGTGATATCTTCAAGAATACCAAATCACCCACGACGAACTCTAGAGGTCTTCTCGACGTATCTGCCCAACTCTTCTGTCGGTCTTGAGCTGCCTTCATATGATTCTGAATAGCGTTAACCTTTTCAACTGTCTGCACAACCAAATCCGGTCCCAACAATCTTCGTTCACCGACATCGTCCCAGCAAACAGGTGAACGGCATTTGCGACCATACAAAGCTTCAAACGGAGCCATCTGAATAGTTGCATGGAAACTGTTGTTGTAAGAAAAATCCACCAAATGTAGATGATCCTCCCAAGAACCCTTGAAGTCCAACATGCACGCTCTCAACATATCTTCAAGAGTTTGGATCGTCCTCTCCGACTGACCATCAGTTTAAGGATGATAGGCTGTGCTAAACTTCAATCGAGTCTCCAAACTTTCCTGTAAACTCCTCCAGAAGTGTGATAAGAACCGAGTGTCACGATCGGACACGATGCTCACCGGTACTCCATGCAATCTTACAATCTCCTGCATGTACCGCTCCGCCAAAACTTCTGTTGATTGACCAACCCGAAAAGGAATAAAATGAGCTGCCTTGGTCAAACGATCGACAATCACCCATACTGCATTGTTGCCTTTTGGACTCCGCGGTAGAGCTGTCACGAAATCCATGGTTATATGTTCCCACTTCCATTGAGGAATCGGAAGTGGTTGCAATAAACCAGCAACCCTTTGATGTTCAGCCTTAACTTGCTGACACACCAACCACTTTGCCACAAAGCGAGCGATCACTCGTTTCATGCCTTCCCACCAGAAATGCTGTCGTAAGTCTCGGTACATCTTCGTGCCTCCTGGATGTACGGAATAAGCTGAACTGTATGCCTCCTTCATAAGCTCTTCACGAATATCTCCCTTTGGCACACACAAACGGCTACCATACCTCAACGAACCATCTTCATGGATCAATAAATCTGTTCGTAGTCCGGCTTCAATTTGTTCTCGAAACTTTTGCAATCTAGGATCATGCGATTGCGCTGCTTTAATATTCTCGATCAACGACGAATGTACTTGTATTTGCATCAACTGTCCCGAAAAATGCGGTAGCACAACCTCCAAATCAAATCTTCGAAATTCTTCAACGAGTTCTTTCCGCGTAGTCAACATCTGAATTGCTGGTAACCGACTGAGCGCATCCGGTACAACATTAACTTTTCCCGGATGGTACTTAAGATCCAGATCGTAGTCAGCCATCAGCTCTAGCCATCTACGCTGCCTCATATTAAGCTCCTTCTGCGTGAACACATACTTCAAGCTCTTATGATCCGTGAAAACTTCGACCCTTTCGCCCAAAAGGTAGTGTCTCCAAATCTTCAAAGCGAAAATCACAGTCGCAAGCTCCAAGTCATGAGTTAGGTAATTCTTCTCATGGGTCTTCAACTGTCTTGATGCGTACGCTACAACCTTCCCATGTTGCATCAAAACACAGCCCAATCCTTTTCCAGATGCGTCGCTGTGGATCACCAATCCTCCGGAACTGTCTGGCACGGTCAGAATATGGGCGGTAATCAATTTCTGCTTCAACGTCTCAAAGGATGACGCACATCTATCCGTCCATACAAAAGGTACCTCCTTGCGCCTAAGCTTGGTCAACGGCTCCGCCAGACGAGCAAAGTTCTCCATAAATCTTCTGTAATACCCGGCGCGTCCAAGAAAACTTCTTATCTCCGCAACATTCTTCGGAATCGGCCAATCACGAACTGCTGCAATCTTTTCGGGATCGACGGCGATTTCATCGCCAGACACAACATGCCCCAAAAACTTTACTTCTTCCAGCCAAAACTCGCACTTGCTCATCTTCGCATACAACTTCTCCTGTCTCAACGTCTGCAGTGCGGTATTCAAATGCTCAGCATGCTCTTCAAAACTCTTCGAGTAAACCAGAATATCGTCAATGAACACCACAATAAACTGGTCCAAGAAAGGTGAAAAGATTCGGTTCATCAAGTCCATGAATATCGCCGGTACATTCGTTGCTCCGAAGGGCATCACTAAGTACTCGTAATGTCCATACCGAGTTCAGAAAGCCGTCTTGCAAATATCTTCTGCTTTCTCTCGGACCTGATGATATCTGGATCGCAAATCCAGCTTCGAGAATACCCTCGCGCCACTAAGCTGCTCAAAAAGTTCGCCGATGCGAGGGATCGGGTACTTGTTCTTAATAGTCACCCGGTTTAATTCTCGATAGTCGATGCACATCCTTCTCGTGCCATCTTTCTTCTTGACTAGAAGAACTGGAGCTCCCCAAGGCGAGTTACTGCTTCGAATCCAACCCTTTTCAAGCAATTCGGCAACCTGCTTCTTGACTTCTTCCAACTCCACTGGTGCCATTGGGTAATACGCTTTAGATACTGGCGCTGCACCAGGAATAAGATCAATTGCGAACTCGACGTCTCGCTTCGGCGGTAATCCCGATATATCTTCAAACACGTCCATAAAATCACGAACAACAGCTGGCTCTTCACTTTTATCAACCTCCATTGATGCAAGAATATTATTTGTCGGCCTAGCCCTAAACTCGACTGGCCCGACAGAGCTGCTTCCTCCAGTGAAGGTAAACTCAGGATGTCCGGGAATCTGGAAAATTACTTTCTTTGCCCTACAATCAATGTGAGCGTGGAAAGTGCCAAGAAAATCCATTCCCAAGACGACTTCGTAGCTGCCCGTATCAATCACCAAGAAATCTGCAAAAAGCTCCCGTCCGCAAACAATAACTGTACAATCTTTACATTCCCTACTAGATATGATTTTCCCATTCCCAGTGTGTATGTCCCAGAAACTAGACAGGGTCCTGCAGGTAATCGAGTGTGTAGCTATAAACTTGGACGACATAAAACAATGGGATGCACCAGAATCAAATAACGCTAATGCGGGAAAACCATGAACGAGTAGAATACCTGAAACAACTTCTCCCGACGCCTTAGCTTCCTCAGCCGTCAAGGTAAAAGCTCGAGCCTGATTAGGTCCTTGAGTCAGCTGCTTCTGTCCCTGGAACAGTTTCTGCGGAGGCTTCTGAATATCATCCCTCGTACGAAACTTCGACGGACAAGCGCTGACATTGTGATCTGCCGCTCCACAAACTAAACAGAGTCCCTGCCTCCTTCGACACTCCTTTTGCACGTGTCCAGGTAAATGGCAGTAGTTACAAATCACGCTCCTTCTTCGATCAACGATCACAGGCTTCTTCATCGGTGTTACAACATGACGATCCACTGGAATACCCTTGCGACCATGAGCTCGGTTTGGTACAAATGCCGGCTTCCTTACCGCAACTGCTGTCTGCTGTAAACCTCCCAGTCTTTCCAGATAAGCTCTGCTGTTCTCGTGCTACCGTAAGTACCTGTGAGAAAGTGGTCAAACCCAGGGAGACAATCTGCCTCTGGATGTCCACATCCAACCTGCGCATGAACCTCCGTGCCCTGTCTGCATCGTTGGCAACTAAAGGTCCAGCGAATCTACTAAGCCGTGTCCATTCTGCTGCATGCACATCTACGGGTGGACCATTCTGCTTAAGCCCGATGAACTTCTCTTCCATGTCCTCCGGTGCAGTCCGTGGGAAGAACTTCTCTAGGAAACTCTTCGAAAAATCCGCCTACTTGATCGGCTTGGGCAAACGGGTCTCCTCCACAAGCCACCATTCACGGGCGTAGTCCACTAACTGAATGCGTACCACATCTACTCTTTTCTCATCTGGAATCTGTGCCGCAATAAGCAAGTTCTCCGTATCAACCAGCCACTGCTCCGCTGGCAATGGCTCCTCCAAACCAGTAGATACAGACGGACCCAAACGCCTGAAATCTGCCACGGTCCCTACTCGGTCAACTGGTTTAGCTTCAACCTTGTTCACGGACTACTGAACGGTCCACAAACCTTCCTGAAACGATTCTGTTTGCTGCTGGATCAGCTCGGTCTGTCTCTTTTGATTCTCCAGCATTCCCCGTATCACTCCAAGCATGGCGGCTTCGTCAAGACGCCTTTGGTACGTCTTCAGATTCTTGTCTGCCATATTCCTGAAATCAAAACACCCAAAATTAGCATGATAGCAGATTCAAAATATAGATCAAGGCTAGAACTCCAAGTTACTTAAATAGAGTACCGCATTATAACTATGCCGCGGTATAATATCCACAATCATATAACTCCACCCAAGTCGCCTAAGTCCTAGAGATAACAAGGAATCAGGTTTTCGAGGCAATATGCAAAGGAAGTTTGCACATCGTAAAAGATATAATCAGGAAGAACTTGATTCAAGAACGGTAAAACGGTAAGGTGGCAGGACATGTTTCCTAAACACGGGTATTCTGATTCGTGTATTGGGTATGTTCAGTCGATAAAACTGCACATTTGTAGTACATTTTTCCTACCATTTTTATATTAAAAAGGACTTTATTATAATATATTATACATATGAGGGTTTATGTGTAAAAACATTATTTTCCATGTGTTAATATATTTTAATTATCATTTGGTAGGAAAATGTATGCAAATATATTATTGATCTAATCCTAGTAGAACAAAGTCTACTAAAATCTTATTTGAGTTGTTGTGCAGAATATTTCTAAGTTGTTATGAAGAATTTAACAAACAAATCAATTTGTTGAAGAAAACTTGCCAAATTAAGAAGCAAACTTGGAGACCAAGTCTGGAAGCAACAGAGAAAAGATTTTCAGATTCTGAAGATGCCTAGGATTGCCACATGTCACCAGATGAAAGCCCAAGAAAAATAAGCAATTGATCACATCCATTGAGCGCGGATCCGCGGCCAAACACACCTTTGGGCCGCGGATCCGCCGCAATAATGATGAGTTGGAAGGCAATATTTTGGGAGATTGACAACTGCTGAATTTTACCAACTTCTCAACAATAAGATTCTGGGTTTGCACTATATAAAGGCACCGAGAGCCTCTTGGAAAAGCCATCAAGCCGACGAGATCACGAAGTCCAAGACGGCTCACGCATCCAGGCTGATCATCAACGGTTCATCTACCTCCTTGGAAGAGATCGAGAAGCAAACTAGGTTTTTGTAATCATTTTCTAAGGAATCAAAGTGTACTTGATCTTGTTGATTAATAAAGGTAGTTCTTTTTCTTATTCTATTTCTTCGTAGTTTAATTATGCAATTTCTCTCCATCTCTTTTTCTCCCAACATGCGCGAGTAATTCTCCGCTTGTTAGGGTTCGTAGGATTAGGGTAGGCTAATGGACGATGAAAATAATTAAACCATTTTTAAGTCCTATAAAGTTTAGGAACTTTATCAAAAGAATCATTAACATCCTAATCGGGCGTGCTAACAATTCTTTGCTAGTTCCGACCGCGATTAGCGATTAGATTAATGATTGTTTTGGTAAAGGCTAGATATGAACGGAGTTCCGTGTCGAGATAAGGGTTAAGAGTGGGATTCCTTTTCCCTCCAGAAACCCTAATCTACACGCATCACCGTCGTTCTAGTTCTAAATCTATTAATGGATAAAAAGGGTAACTTTTAATTAATCTTCCATAACTACTAAATCCTAACGAACCCTACAAGCCCTATTATTATATTATTTAAATCTCTAAAATAATCTAGATCTATATTTAACATTCTTGTTTAAAGTAGATCTAGAAACTTTTCATAAAATTCTTTATTCTTCCTCTCTTTCTCAACACATCTAAAGTAAGAGTAAAAGGTTCCACGTTTCCCAGAGGACGACCCGTACTCATCTCGGTCTAGCTACGAGCGACACCGTTATTGATTGCGGTTAAACTACAAACACAAATTTTCGTGTCAATCAAATGGCGCCGTTGTCGGGGATCCGTGCGTAATTTTTTATTTTTACTATTTGTGTTGAATTCTTAGACGAGTCATATCATTATTAAAACAAAACTGCAAATTGTATATTTAACGATTATTGTGTGAATTTTTGCGAGGAAATCTGGAGTCACGGACTTGAGGAAACAGGAGATCTAGGGTTCACACTTCTCTGGTAAGATTCTAACTCCCTTCTCTCTCCTCTAAAATCCAATAAAATCTATTTTCTGCAGGATTCTTTGCAAAATATCGCCGCTCAAAAATCTTTTTGCAAAGTTTTGTTTTTCGGTTTGTTTTGCATATTTTAATACGGACTTTAAGGGGCAAAGACCAAATCAAGATTAGGTGGGGATTTCATCACCCTTCCTAAGCCCCACAAATCACAAACCAAGCATATAGATCAACCCTTCATTAATTTAAAAAATATCTAGACCAGACTCTAAGGACTGTTGCGCTCAATAAGGACAGAGGAAGGTCGTGGGTAATCTATCATTTATCCGCATTACTTTTGTAGTGCCTAGGCAAGTGTGACGAAGGCTAGTGGTTTTTAATTAGGCCCACGACGTGGTTCCTTCCCACTTACCTGGAACTTACCTGGCTACAAGGGTAGTACGGAGGCGGTAGAGGATTTATCCTGCGGCTTGTCCTTTGGAAGTCTAGGAGCGGTCTAGAGACTGGACCTAGGTAACCATAGTTCTCGGGTTGTGCATTTTTGTGATTTGTCTAAATCCGTCTTTTTTTTTAAAACAAACCAATTACTTTCTCTCCTTTTTACCCCTTCCCCCTTCTTCTCTTCTTATAATGGGTGACCTAAACAGAAGAACACTTGCCGAGCTTTGCTGTCCACAACCAGATATCTCTTGTTTTCGAAATCCCTTCGGTATACCGTCCGGCTCTTCCATGTCCTTAAGAGATCATATAGAACAAGCAGGAAGAAACAGTTGGCCACCTCAGTCTAGGTCTTATCAACCATATCCTAATCCTACACCTGTTTCAGTTCATACCCAGAGTGAGGAAGCCCCTAGACGAATGTCCATTGCTGAGCACATAGCTAGGTCTAGAGGCCAAAGTTTCAACCCGGACCAATATCAACCATCACCACCACTGTCTGGAGAAGAGTTTGATATGCGGTTTGTATATAGCCAACCAACCAACCCATATCAATATTCTTCTTATCATAATATTGATCCTACTCCTACCCAAGTTCAGCAACCATTCTGTTCCTATCAATCCAATCCGACTTTTCCACCTACTCTAGACAGTTCTTCTAATCAGTCATTTTGGAGTTTTAATTATCCACAGGAATTTCAATCTTATACTGAAACCCCTTATCAGCCCAAGACTAGTCTGGAGCAGACATTAGAAAAATTTATGGAAATGTCGAACCAAATTATGAAGGATTTGGGTAGTAAGACAGAACTGTACCTCCAAACTGAAATCCACAACTCCAGTTTCATAGATTCATCAAGTACACCAAATAGAATGACTGATAAGTTGTGTGACTTTGTAGTGTTTGATTTACCCAACTGTGAAGGGTCCCTTTCAAGTGAAACCATACCTAACCCTTGTGATCTCTACACCTCCACTCTTGAACCAAAACTGATTGAAAACCATACTTTTGATGAGGAGTTTGAGAATTTTAACCTTCACTTGAATGAGGTGATTAACGTTGGGGATATTTTGATTGATGAACCCAAAATTTTGGATGATTTTGGCCCACCAATTCATCAAATCCTTTCACTTCCTTATGGTCATCATCTTGAGCCTTTAATTCTTCCCGAATCCCAAATATGTCTTGAAGTTGATGATAATGGTATACCCGAAGATCAGACCGAAATACAACCTCCATCTTCCACATCTGGTTCAGCAACACTCGACATACCAATTTGTTTACCCATTTCACCTTCTACTTTCTCCGGTTCTTCTTCTGTTCCTATAGTTTCAGTGAGTTTTGATAAATCACAATCTGTTAATTCAAGTTCAATAATACCAGAAATTCAACTTGATTTGGATATTTTTGAAAAAGAGGTAGATGAGTTTTTTGAGTCCTCTACCTCAGTGATTTTTTATGAATCAAGTAGAATAAATTCTGGCATAAAACTCTTTGACAGCAAAATATTCAATCACACTATTGATAAAAGTTTTGAAGAACTTTTTGCTGACGAACTTGAATTTTTAAACAATACGGATTTTGTGATTGATCAATCTCCACCTCTAGAGGTTGAACCGTCACCATTCCTTCTTTCTAATCATTCACATTCATCCTCATTCTTTCTTTTCTCTAATTTCAAACCCTTTCCAGACCACCTCTTATGCCTTCCCCACTTTTTCTTGAGTCGATACAACACATTCTTCCACCAACCTATACGATATACTGATAAAATCTTTGAATGGTTGGTGTTAACTTTTGGTCTTTGTAAAGCCTTACTTTGACCAAATGACCCACCCCCTCTTAAAATGCTTCATATTGTCTAACTCATGTTTGAGGGGGGTATATTTTTGGCTCTTGATCATAACTTTTGTCCTCAAATTTGTGAGCCAAAAATAAGTTTGGGGGAGCATTTTCACTTTCATATATTCTTGCCCCCATTAATAATTTCCTCCCAAGTCTACAGGTTTTTGAGCTTAACGGATGACATCAGTGAGGACACTGCTGTAAACAGGTTTGGGGGAGGTTTGTGCTTATTTACACATCAATTTGCATCATATTTTGCATAAGCACAACATTTTCAAAAAAAAAAAATATAGAAAAAAAAATTCTTTTATAGCAAAAGAGTAGAAAGTGAAAAATTACATCCAAAAGATAGGAATAGTTTAAGAAAACCAAGAAAATTAGAAGTTTTCTTAAACGAACTAGTAATAAGTAGTTATGAGCTGTTGTCCCAAGAGTTAGTAAGATGAAAGAAGTCACTAATCTGAGGATAAAAATAAGCCTGAAAAATAGTTTCTATTCTGGAAGCCAAACATTTGAATGTTGATACCCCGCTATATACACTTACACACGTCTTGAAACTCGGGATAGTAGAGGATACCTTGAAATGCACTTGTCTAAAAGCCAAAGTATGAAGGAAATGAAAAAAAAAATGAAGAAAATATAAAAATGGTGAAAAGAAAAAATGAACACTGGTTTTGTTATCACCAAGGCATTAATAAAAAAATATAGCGAGGGTGCCTCTTCACCTAGTGCCCTAAGGCCAACTGGTCTGGGAGTCACTGCTAAGCCTTAGGTGGTACAAGACGAGGAAAATATTATCACCTAATCAGCAAGCACATGAGTAATCGGTCGGTTAGTACCTCAAGAAGTATTAACGGTCGCATGAAAAGGTGTGAGCAATCCTAAGTATTCATCAAATTAAAAAGTACTAAGGTAGATGGACAAGAGTATGATAGCTTGAATTGAATTCTCCGAGTGTAGGGATGTTCTTAACACACACGTGGGGTTATATGATCAATGTTTGGACGAAAGGTAGGAATGAAGAATAAAGATGATGTTTTATTGAGAGATAATGTGATTTCTAACATCTTTTCATGACTATTAAGATAGGGCTCATGACAACTGAAAAGCTAGTGTAGTTGGAAACTCTTATTTTCAAAGTCTTTCTTTTATGGTTCTTATCTTTATATGTAAATTTCACCATCTTTCTTTTGTTATAGGATTTTATGGGTGTAATCCGCTGAAAACCCTCAGGAGACAACACTCCTCCTACTAGGGACACCTAGAGGTTTAACGGCTTGTTGCACGCGCTCAGTGCAATCGTGTCTGCCTACGAAAGTGTGCTTAGTTTTCTCCTTTCTTTTTCTCCTCTTAAATAAACTAGTTTGCTCGGGACGATCAAAGATAAGTTTGGGGGTATTTGTTCAGTCGATAAAACTGCACATTTGTAGTACATTTTTCCTACCATTTTTATATTAAAAAGGACTTTATTATAATATATTATACATATGAGGGTTTATGTGTAAAAACATTATTTTCCATGTGTTAATATATTTTAATTATCATTTGGTAGGAAAATGTATGCAAATATATTATTGATCTAATCCTAGTAGAACAAAGTCTACTAAAATCTTATTTGAGTTGTTGTGCAGAATATTTCTAAGTTGTTATGAAGAATTTAACAAACAAATCAATTTGTTGAAGAAAACTTGCCAAATTAAGAAGCAAACTTGGAGACCAAGTCTGGAAGCAACAGAGAAAAGATTTTCAGATTCTGAAGATGCCTAGGATTGCCACATGTCACCAGATGAAAGCCCAAGAAAAATAAGCAATTGATCACATCCATTGAGCGCGGATCCGCGGCCAAACACACCTTTGGGCCGCGGATCCGCCGCAATAATGATGAGTTGGAAGGCAATATTTTGGGAGATTGACAACTGCTGAATTTTACCAACTTCTCAACAATAAGATTCTGGGTTTGCACTATATAAAGGCACCGAGAGCCTCTTGGAAAAGCCATCAAGCCGACGAGATCACGAAGTCCAAGACGGCTCACGCATCCAGGCTGATCATCAACGGTTCATCTACCTCCTTGGAAGAGATCGAGAAGCAAACTAGGTTTTTGTAATCATTTTCTAAGGAATCAAAGTGTACTTGATCTTGTTGATTAATAAAGGTAGTTCTTTTTCTTATTCTATTTCTTCGTAGTTTAATTATGCAATTTCTCTCCATCTCTTTTTCTCCCAACATGCGCGAGTAATTCTCCGCTTGTTAGGGTTCGTAGGATTAGGGTAGGCTAATGGACGATGAAAATAATTAAACCATTTTTAAGTCCTATAAAGTTTAGGAACTTTATCAAAAGAATCATTAACATCCTAATCGGGCGTGCTAACAATTCTTTGCTAGTTCCGACCGCGATTAGCGATTAGATTAATGATTGTTTTGGTAAAGGCTAGATATGAACGGAGTTCCGTGTCGAGATAAGGGTTAAGAGTGGGATTCCTTTTCCCTCCAGAAACCCTAATCTACACGCATCACCGTCGTTCTAGTTCTAAATCTATTAATGGATAAAAAGGGTAACTTTTAATTAATCTTCCATAACTACTAAATCCTAACGAACCCTACAAGCCCTATTATTATATTATTTAAATCTCTAAAATAATCTAGATCTATATTTAACATTCTTGTTTAAAGTAGATCTAGAAACTTTTCATAAAATTCTTTATTCTTCCTCTCTTTCTCAACACATCTAAAGTAAGAGTAAAAGGTTCCACGTTTCCCAGAGGACGACCCGTACTCATCTCGGTCTAGCTACGAGCGACACCGTTATTGATTGCGGTTAAACTACAAACACAAATTTTCGTGTCAATCAGGGTACAATACCCAACTACAAAAGAATCAATCTGACTATCCTATGGCTCTGATACCAAAAGAATCATGTCACGCCCCGCTTCCCAGAGTACGCTAAATTGGGCACGTGACATAGCCAACCATGCTACCTGTGGGTAGGAAGTATCCATCCACAGTCACATTACGGCTGTAGAGATATCAAGAATAAAATATAACTATCTAAAACATGTCCATAAGCCAAGATAACATGAGTCAAGAATAATAAAAGTGCAGAAGCAAAAGATCCAATACAAGTAACTGGAATGTACGTCCCATAATGCGGGCTCACATCAGGAATAAACTGCAGAAAATAAAGGGACTAGCTACTACTGAAACTCACAGCTCAGCCTGCTGGCTGAAGTACTCCTACTCTCGGACTGCAGCAACGGTACAAAATCCGGGCCATGAAAAACCCATACGTCAGCGCGTCATGTCATCAAGTAATAAAATATGAACAGAGTAACAGGCAATGCAAATATAAACATGAATGAAAAGCAGGGGTAACAGTAATATAAATCAGGCAGTGCAGGGTAGTGTGCAGTGAGTAAACTAAACTGTTCTATTGGGTTTTCTACTCTAAAGTCTTTGAAATCAAATTGATGAATCTTCGATATAACTCAATAGTATCCCGTGCATGCCCGGGACCACGGTCTACAGACTCTCGGGCTGAAACCGATACGTGCCGCTAGGCAGTAAAAGGTAGCAGGTATAGACGAGTGATGTCAGCATCATCACTCCGGGGCTGGCCTAGCCCGTAAGACTGATCAGAACAGGTATCGAACTGTTGAGTTACAAATCAAGTTTCACCTTTGATTTCCCCATACCCCCAAGTTATAAGTGTTCAAGTCAGGTATTCAGTAATCAAGAACTAATGCCAACACAGGATCAGGTAAGAGCAGGTTTGTCTGGATAGACATCAGGAACGGTCCGTGAGGACTACATGTCAGGTTTGTTGGCATTAGACACGAGATCAAGTAACGGGTCAAGTCATGGTACATCAGGTCAGGTCAAGTAGTGTACGGTACCATGTCAGGTCAGGTAATATGTGTAGCAAGTCATGCCAGGGTGTAAAAGATAACATGTGGGTGCTCATAAACAGCTAGCATAATCAGGGTTATACTAATCAAGCATGGTTATCAACAACATGATCTAAGCAATGAGTTAAGCAATTAAGCAGATCTTATTTATTTATCTATACGGTTATCAATTGTGTTTAACAGACAGTGTCAGCATAATGTGAATATAGTATGATAGATGTAAATGCTGAAAACAGGTTAATAGATAATGAGTGATCCATGGATGCGACGCCATGTATAACCTGTTTAATGAATGCAGTTGTAATTAGACCGATTAAAGTTGCACATGGGTGTCTGATAGGCTAAACTGGATAAAAGGGTATCATAGCAATAAACAAATGTGATCTATCCTGTACAGGTGATTGTTTGATATAAATAGTCAGATGTAATATTAAGTTTCAAGTTCGGAATTATAAAATGTGTAACGGACATTATACGGTTAACTTGAAATCCATTTCTTTCGAATCTAATTAGAGATTTAACAGGAAATAAGTAATTTAGCATATGAATAGTTTAAAATAGCATGTAGCAAGTTTCACTTGCCTCGACGGGTCGTGAAACGGAAAACGGAACGTTACGCGTCGGCGGGAAAATATCACGACGCGCGCACGGTTCACGGAATGAACCCAAACGACGAACGGTGGAGTCATACGGGTCGCAAGTCCTCGCTGGGTCGTCGGGAAACTTCATCGGCACGGTCGGATTCCGGCAGAACATAAAAACAGTGAATAGGATTGATAAAATGTAGATCCAGAGAAAGAAAGAAAAGAACAGGGAAAAGGAGAAGAAGAAAGAGGATGAGGGATACTTACTGGGTCTCAGAGGGGTACTAGCAATGACGGCGAGATCGACGGCGGTGAAGAACGCCGGTGAAGGGTTTACAGAAGAGCTAGGTTCGGGTAGGGTTTGCAGGGTTCTGGGTTTGCTGGGTTCCTTAGGGTTTGAGGGTTCTGTAGGGAAAAGAAGACAGAGAAGAGAGGAGAGAAGAAGAAGATGGTGACGGGGTGAAGTAGTCGGCGGCTAAGGAACGGTGGCGGTGATGGGTTTCTGGGGTGCAGTGGGTGTGCAGGGTCTCGGGAGAGGGAGAAGGAGAAGAAGGAAGGAGGAGGAGACGAGGGTGAGCAGCGGCGTGGAATGGTGACGAGAGCGTCGTCGCGAGGGCCACGGCGAGAGGAGGGAGGAAGCTAGGGTTTTTTTTTTCTGGGATGGGTTAAAAGGAGGGAGCCGCGGGGTTTAAAAAGAGAGAAGAAGGGAAAATGTGAAGGGAGGTGACCATATACCCTCGCGGTGACGGGACTCGAGAAACCCACAGTACCTGCGAGAGCTGTGAGAAAGTTGCAAGAGGAGAGAGAAAGAGAGGGAGAAAGAGAGAGAGAGAGAAAGGGAAGGGAGAGAGATTCTCGTAGGGCCTAGGGGTTTACAGAAAACGTTTGATTGGCTGAGAGTTAAAAAATGGTTAGGGAAAAATAGATTTTCCAGTTTTCCTTAGCTGGAACAGTAGGGAAACTTTAAAAGATTTTTCAAGAAAGAATGGAAAAATATTTTTCTGGTGTTAAAATTATTTTCGTTGGTTTTAAAATATTAGAAAAATAGGATTTGGCGCAAATGCAAAATATTTCAGAATTGCGCCCGGGTCGGGTCCAAAAATTTAAATTTGAAATATAAAAATTATTGGCGGGTTCCAAAAATTAAAATGAAGGATTTTATAATTAAAAAGCATACCCCCAAGAACGGACGCACGTGCGTGCGCGTAGCCGTCCAAACACATCTGTTTCACTGAACGGGACGAGAACACGATGCAAGGACGCTACCACAGGGTTAGGGGTGTCAAGCAGGCCATGATAAGTATTTTTAATTTTATTTTAGATGACTTAAACTGTTATATGCATAATATGATATGTCGGGGTAAATCTATAACCAGCAACAAACAAAATCAGGATAATGAACTGAACACTACACACCATACATACGGAAACAGAAACTTGTAAAACTGGACTCGGTTGTTACATGTCTGGAGTACTTTTCTTTCTTTTCTGCTTTCCATAAAAGAGATCATGTAATTGAACTTGGTTAGTAACTCTTCTTGTTTATTTGTAATTTGTGAACAATGGATTTTAATGTAATAATGTAGTGATGTAGTTCCTTTACTGTTGTGCTTTGTTTACTGATTACCATGTAATGCTAGAAGCCAAAGTGTGACTACGGCAGGATTATTCCTTGACCGTAGGAGCATGGCTGGCCTAGTCATACCTCGTTTTCCGTATTTTGGGAAGCGGGGCGTGACATAATTACAAATAAGTGAGGATATCTTGCACGTATGTCGTCTTCTCTTTCCCATATTGATTCTCTTGGCGAATTTTTTCTCAACATCACTCGAACCAAGTATACTTCCTTATTCCGTAATGTTTTCACCTTTCAGTCTAGGATTTCAACGGGTTGTTGCACATAAGTTAGATCCGTCTGTACAGTGAGCTCGGAGTGATCAAGAATGTGGGTGGGGTCGCTCATATATTTTCGGAGCTGGGATATATGGAACACGTTGTGCACTCCTTCCAATGAGGGTGGTAGTGTCAAACGGTATGCCACTTCTCCTACTCGTTCGAATATGTCGAACGGTCGTATATATCTTGAACTGAGCCTACCCCTTTTGCTAAAGCGGATTACTCCACGGTTTGGAGTGATCTTTAGAAAGATACGGTCTCTAGGTTGGAACTCCATGTGTCGGCGCTTTGCATCAGCCCAATACTTCTGTCGGTCTTGGGCTATGCGCATTCTTTCCCTGATCGTGCGAACTACGTCCACAGTTGCCACGATCATCTCTGGTCCAAGAGTTCTCGATCTCCGATGTCGTCCCAACTTAGTGGTGAACAACACTTCCTTCCGTCAAGTGCTGCAAACGGTGTTATTCCAATACTTGCCTGATTGCTGTTGTTGTATGCAAACTCCACAAAGTGTAGGTGATCTTCCCACGAACCTCCGAAGTCTAACATATAAGCTCTTAGCATGTCTTCTAGAATCTGAATTGTTCACTCAGACGGTCTGTCCGTTTGTGGATGGTAAGCCGTGCTGAAGTTCAGACTCGTTCCCAGCTTAGCTTGCATACTCTGCCAAAACTGTGATCGGAAATTTGTGTCACGATCGGAGACGATGCAAACTGGTACTCCATTTAATCTCACAATCTCTTGCATGAGTTCATGGGTATCAAAAATAGTATATCTTGAGGTTAAATCTTACTTTAGATTCATGCTTATCTCCATGTACTTCTTTGCTGGCGTCTCAGTTGATTGGCCAACTTGAAAAGGAATAAAGTGAGCCGACTTGGTGAGTCGATCCACAATAACCCATACCACGTCGTTATCCAATGTAATACCCAGTCCTTTCGTATACCAATATCCGTATATTTTTGTCACCCTTAAAATTTATTTATTTTATAATTATTACTTTTAGTATTATAACTTTTCCTAACCCTAATTTATCTAAAACCCGATTACCTATTTCTTTTATATTTTTCTTTTCCTTTAAACCTAAACCCGATTACCTATCTACTTTATATTTTTCCAAATTCTTTTATTTTAATACCCCAGCCCGGCCCATCTCCCTCCATTTTCCAATTCATTTCCCCAAGCCCGGCACTCCTCAGCCAGCCCAATTAAAGCCCCAGCCAAGAAAACAAATTAAATGAATTAATCCCCTAAATCTCCCCCAGCCCAACTTATTATAAATTAAACATATATATACATATATATATATATATGTTTACCCTAAACTCAGCCCAACAGAACAAACATAAATTAAATTAAAACCTTAAAACCCTATACCCACCGGCCCGGCCCATTCCCTAAACCCCCTTACCCGCCCCCTGGGCACCCGACGCGGCCTGCTCCAACCCTCCTTTCCCCACACTTTTCGCACTCCTTCCTCTTTCTTCTCCACGACGCCCCACGCTCGCTTCTCGCGAGACCCACGCCCCGTCCTCGCAACCACGACCCCGAACCACGTTCGCTCGCGCTCGCGCACCCTCCCAAACTCACCCTCGTTCCTCTAATTCTCTCCCCCTCACCGCTCTCACTCTCAAATCTCCTCTGGTTCACCCAAACCCACTGTCGAGCCCCTGCGCCCCGCTGCCCTCGACGACGACGACGACTACACCCCCTCATACTTCCTCCCTCGCTCTCTTCTCTCCAGAACTCACCCCCTCACTCGAGCCCGAACTTCCCTGCATGCCCATCCCGACTTTCGCCTGCACCCTCGAACCCTGCACCCATCGCCGTAGCTTCCCCTGGCGACCCCCTCTCGACCTAACCCTCAACCACCGCGCGACCCCAACTCACCTCCGACCTCCGCCAACTGTGCGTGCTTCTCTACCCTCTCCCTCCCTTCTCACCACCAGCCCTCACCACTGCCACGCACGTCTCTGTCGAGCCCCTGAGCCGTCGCCTGCCTCCGACGACGTTGCCGCCAGTGCCACCCGAGCCCCTGCAGCTACTATCTCCAGTGAGCCCCGCCGTCACCACAGAGCCAAGCCAAAGCCGTTACTGTTGTGATCGCTACCGTGAAACGTGTTGCTGTTGCGTCTCCGTGTCGTTGCCGTGATCGTGTCATCTGCATCGCCGTTACCATTATCATCGTCTTGAGGCAAGTACCCTACTTGCTGCATGCTATATTATATCTGTTACAATTCATAATACTATAAATTTCACGTTTACGTTTCGTGAAACCTTATATAACATAAGTGTTCGATGCAAGATCCAAATGAAAACCTTCATTTAATTTGACGGAACTCGATTGCATATTCTGGCCCGTGTGGCAATGAGCACTGTGTAGAAATTTTACTGGAAAATACAATTGTTAATGGCTTAAACGAGCACCCCCAGATACACCCATAAAAACTGGGAATTTCCCGTACCTGAGATTTGTTAAAATCACAATTAATTGTGTACATATTGAAATGAGGCGTTAGAGGGCTCAAATCGAAGATGACTCGACAACCTGTAACCCTATGCAAGTTCTTAATTGTTTCTGTACTGATATTATGACGAGAATTGGTTCGGAGAGTGGCTCTGGACTGCAGTCCAGAGCAGCTCTGGTGGTTGTTTCCTATCTCGTAATGCCTACCTCTTCGCTGCCTGAACTCGTATGTTGCGGAACCCTACACTTTATTGAAGATGATTCTGTTAGATAAATAACGCAAGTGACTTCACCCCTTTATATCGTTGTTTACTATTTAAAATGCAATTTAAAAGATCGGGACGTATAGCAGTCCCAAACAGAACCAGAACTGATACTCTAGTGTTGAACAGCGCATAACTTCTGACGTAGAGATGCGATTGAGAATCCGTCGGGTGAGTTAGAAACCTTATTGAAAACCCTAAATTTCATTCAACTGTAGCGTCGCTAAATTCTGACCCCAACTGGGATTGAAATGCGTTACGAAACGGACTTCCGATTCTGAAACCGGATTTCCAGCAGTGAATGCTTAAAATGAATTGGCCATATCTAGTGATCCTGACACCCGATTGACGTGAAACCAAATTTGCTGGATAGGTAATCAAACATACTATCATCCCCTGTTCATTTTTTCTCTAAATTGTGCACGTATGATTTATGAAGAATTATGCAAGTGGTAAGACACCGAGTGATGACATCTTAAGCATGCCTGAATTATCGTATTCTCATCACATTACATATATGTTATTGCATTGGTAACCTAGTGATCATGTGCATTACCCAGTGTCAGGTATTAATGGTGATTGTGACAAGTACGTTAGTGGTTGAGCATGAATGGATAAGTGAAAGTGATGCGTACTTGTACACAATCAGAGAACCCTATTGATTTATTGCATTGTCGACGTCTGTGGGACGTGTATAAGTGTGACTATAATTGGTATGGGACAATTATGGAAGCACTTGTATGGGTGTCACAGGTAAGACACCAAACACTGTCCATTTATCTTGGGTATCGGTCGGGACATACTTGATGGAGATCCTGTCTCCAGTTCTAGCGCAGACTTATCATGGATCGACCGGTATTTGAGTTTATGGTTGGCGTTTGATTTAGACTATGGGGTGTGGGGTAGTTTGAGTGTGAGTTCAACAGATTCTTGGGAGTCCCACGCCGGCACATATAGAGATATATGGAGATATATAGGGTTATCACTGATTATTAGCGAGCGACTTGGGCCCGTGTTCCTTTGCCCTTGGGTCCTACCTTTGGGTGGGGGATACTCACGAGTGGTTGACTTTCACATTTGGACCGACGATAGGTTTAGTGACCTATATAGTGAGACTTAGAGACTGATAGGGTTAGTGACATTGACATGCATTGCTTACCGAATTAACACACATGACATATTATTTTACTGCTTTACTGTTCACCTGCTCTATTATACACCCGCATTGGCTACTTCATGTCCACATCTTTACTCTCTTGATTTACTGTTACATTTCATTATGATTACACGAGTTACTATTTGTACCCATATATATTGCTATCGCGTCGCTCTGACGACCTGAGTATGCATGCTCAGAGTGAGAAGTGGATCTAGCTTGGACCAGGACCAGACGTACATCGCGGACATCTTGATCAGCTATCCAAAGCTATACTCTTTTGATCTCCATAAGGTTAGTTCTTGGTATTTGTTTTGTTTCAGTTACTGCATTTTTCATTACCTGTGCATTGTTTACTGATTACCACGAAAAGCTAGAAGCCGAAATGTGACTACGGAGAGATATTACTTCGACCGTAAGAGCATGGCTGGCCTTGTCAACCCCTCGCATTCCGTATTTTGGGAAGCGAGGCGTGACATCCTTCGTGCTGCGAGGAAGGGTAGTCATGAAGTCCATGGTAATGTGCTTCCATTTTCATTCTGGGATTGGTAACGGCTGAAGTAGTCCGGCAGTTCTGTGATGTTCAGCCTTTACTTACTGACACACCAAACATTTTGCTATGCTTCTGGATACTTCACGCTTCATTCCATATCACCAGTAGTATTGCCGTAGATCCTTGTACATTTTGGTACTACCAGGGTGTACTGAGTACGGAGAGCTGTGAGCTTCTTTCATCCACTCTTCCCGAACAAGACCTTGTGGTACACACAATCGACTTCCGTATCTTAAAGATCCGTCTTTGTGGATGATGAAGTCTGTTCGAAGTCCACTTTCTACTTGTTCTCGGGTCTTTTGCAGCTTGGCATCACTTTCTTGAGCTGTCTTGATTTGATTGACAATGGTAGATTGTACTTGTAAACTCATCAAATATGAAGTGTTAAGATACGACCTCATTGATAAGTGCTACAAGATCTACCTGGCAAAACCACTTCGATTGCCAATCCGTGCAATTCCTGCTGTAACTTCCACTGAGCTGTGAGATTCATTGCTAGTGGCTGGCGGCTAAGTGCATCAGGAACTACATTCACCTTCCCAGGATGATATTGTAAGTTGATGTCGAAGTCCGCCATGAGTTATAGCTATCTTATCTGCCTCATGTTTAGTTCTTTCTGAGTAAATACATACTTCAGATTCTTGTGGTCCATGTATATATCCACTCGTTCCCCCAGAAAATATTGGCGCCAAATATTAAGTGCAAAAATAACGGCTGCCAACTCCAAGTTATGTGTTGGATAGTTGCGCTCATGAACTTTCAGTTGTCTTGATGCAAAAGATACAACTTTTCCATGCTGGTGTAGAACACATCCTAATCCCTACCGGACGCATTACAATGCACAAAAAAACCTCCAGATTGCTCTAGTATTACAAGAATAGGAGATGATGTAAATCTTAACTTGAGTTCTACAAAAATTTGTTCACATGCTTCTGAACACACGAATGCTTCATCTTTACATGTGAGCTTGGTCAAGGATGCTGCAATTTTCGAGAAACCTTCAATGAACCTTCGGTAGTATCCCGCTAATCCCAAGAAACTTCTTATATCCTTCACCGTCTTTGGTGTCGGCCATTCACCGACAGCGGACACCTTAGCTGGATCTACTGAGATTCCTTCGCCTGAGACGATATGCCCAAGAAATCTGACTTGATCTATCCAAAATCCGCACTTGCTGTACTTGGCATAGAGTTGATGTTGTCGCAATGTCTCCAGGACAATCCGTAAATGCTATGCGTGTTCTTTCCGATCTTTTGAATACACCAGGATGTCATCAATGAAAATAACAACGAACCTATCTAGGTACTCTCGGAAAACTTGGTTCATTAGATTCATAAATATAGCAGGTGCATTGGTCACTCCAAATGGCATCACAAGATATTAGTAATGACCATAGCGAGTCCTGAATGCCGTTTTAGGAATATTAGACTCTTTGACTTTCACCTGATAATAACCCAAATGAAGATCTAATTTTGAGAAAACACAAGACCCACTTAGCTGATCGAAAAGATCATCGATGCGCAGTAGTGGATACTTGTTCTTTATCGTCACTTCATTCAAAGCTCAGTAATCTACACACATTCTGTATAGACCTTTTTTCTTCTTCACCAGCAAAACTGGAGATCCCCAATTTGAAGTACTGGGACGAATCCAACCTTTCTTTAGGAGTTCGTCCAACTGAATACGGATCTCCTTCAATCCTTCTGGACTTAACCGGTACGAAGCTTTGATTACCGGTTGCGCACCAGGTATTAAATCGATACTGAATTCAAGAGCTCGATCGGGAGGCAAACCTGTTATATCTTCAGGAAACACATTCTCAAACTCTCGAACTACCTTTAGCTTTTTTTCTTCCGCTGGTAGAGTAAACGCTTCTGCGTTCTTCAGCTTGGCACGGAAGATTCCTGGCTCCAAAGTTTTGTCTCCACTCTTGAAGTAAAAGACTGGGTTATCTGGTATCTCAAATACTACTCTCTTTTGATGGCAGTCAATCGTAGTATAGAAAAATCCTAGCCAGTCCATTCCCAACACAACATCGAAGTTTGGGATGTCGAGTACTTTGAAATTCGCGTAGAATTCTCGTCGGCAAACTACAACTGGACACTGATCCAATCCCATAGTTGCCTTCAATACTCAATTCACGAAACAGACATTCCAGCTTGAAATGAGTGGCTTCATGGGAATCACATGTATTCTTACAAATCGTTGGGACATAAAGCGGCGTGACGCTCCAGTGTCGAACAGTGGTGGCGACTAATATAGTACCTAAAATGTGTGAGGTTAGTTTTAGATACAGAAAAATATCGAGGTATACGAGAATTGAAGAGATGAAACGATTGGGAGTTACCAGTAATAACTTGGCCAGTGGCCTCAGCTTCCTCAACTGTCATGGTGAAAGCCTGACGCCGGGGTACATTTTTCCTTGTTGGAATCACATTCCTCTGTCCCTATGGCATGTTTCTCTGCCCTTGAGGCATATTTCTCTGTGCATGATGGAACTGATGAGAAGGCTGTGCAGGAGGTCCAGGTGGAGGTGGAGGAGGTAGAGCAAGACGAGATGCAGGAGTCTGAATAGGTAGCCGCTGCGGAAAGGTGATGGCTGGTCTGGGGGCTGAAGCTGGGTTGAGTCTATGAGGACATGCTCCAATGGTGTGAGTGGATGCACCACAAACTAAGCATAGGCTGTTTGCACGCCTGCAATTCTTTGCCAGGTATCCATTCCTCTTGTAGTAGAAGTAAAAGTCTGGACTGGACCGGTTAAAAGTTACTCCCGGTCTCCTGGGTGCAAAATTTATCCTGGAAGAGGCTCCTCCTGCCATCTGCGTGGCAGGGCGTTTAACACCGGCAGTCTGAGATATGCTCTTCTTCTTCACCACTGCCTCATAGCGTCGGGCAGCATTTAGTGCAAGATCATGAGTTGAGAAATCCCCTGTAGATAGTACAGCTTGGATTTCTGGGTCCAACCCTTATTGAAATTTTCGTGTCCGGATCTCAGCGGTCGGGATAAGATGTGCCGCGAACCTGTTACGGGCTTGTGTTAGCAGGGTAGTTATGTGATATCAGGAAATTGAATATTGAGACATATCTATGTTAGCGGTATAGTATGTGATATCAAGACCCATATTATTGCATAGGATGCAAATGTCTCCATCTCAAATCTGGAATCTTTCGCAATGATTTCCAAGGAGGAACGTTTTCAAGACCCATATTATTGCATAGGATGCAAATGTCTCCATCTCAAATCTCTTTCAGAAATTGCAATAATTTCCAAGGAGGAACGTTTTCAAGACCCATATTATTGCATAGGATGCAAATGTCTCCATCTCAGATTTGATTTTTACTTTTTCCATCCACTGTAATATTTCACAGTCATAACCATGGTCCATATATATGTATATACCTCCATTGCTCCTCGCAACACACATACACCCACCAATTCCCATGGCTGAATCACATCCCCTCGACAAGTGCTCTGCCACTTCTGAACATGAGGATGAGAACCAAAAATCGAGCCGCCAAGCCGTATTCCAACAATACAGAGACCACATATCATCCTTACCTAGTGTCGACGGCTTCATTGGCCGCCCTTCTGGAAAACTCTACCTCTACAATGACTGGTATGCAACCATGCCAATGCTCGTTGGCGTCATGGCAGCCAATCAATTCTTCAAGCCCAAACCTAGCGACATAGTCCTTGTTACCTTTCCCAAATCAGGAACCACTTGGCTTAAAGCTCTCCTTTTCGCCTGCATTAATCGTCACCTCGACTATTCTGCTTTATTCGACCATACCCCCCACCAAATCATTCCGTTCCTCGATATGCTTTACGCAGAAGACATACTGGGAAATCTCGACTCTCTACCATCCCCAAGACTTTTCTCTTCCCATGCCCAATTTAAGTCTCTTCCAGACTCCGTCATCGGGTCCGGTTGTCGTATTATCTATCTGTTTCGTAGTCCTAAGGACATCTTCGTTTCCTTGTGGCACTTCGTAAACAAGGTGCGCGAAAAGCAAGGTGCAGAGCCCCTTCCACTTGAGGTGTCATTCAACCGCTTTTGCAACGGGTATGTTCCTTTTGGGCCTCTTTGGGATCATGTGCTCGGATATTGGAAGGCTAGTCTGGAAGGTGAAAATAATAGGTTTTTATTTATGAGATATGAAGAGTTGATGGGGGATCCGGTTACCGAGTTGAAGAGATTGGCGAATTTCGTCAGACGCCCCTTTACTTTGGATGAAGAGAAGGAGGGAGCGGTTGAGAGAATTGTCAAGCACTGTGGGTTTGAGAATTTGAGCAGCTTGGAGGTGAACAAGACAGGGACAACACATTTGCTGCATTTACCAATGGACAACAGTACATTTTTCAGGCGTGGTAAAGTTGGTGATTGGGTGAACCATCTTACTCCTGAGATGGCTCAGCGTTTAGACATGATTGTGGAAGCTAAATTTAGAGGATCTGGCATGGCCTTATAGAAATTAGCATTTGCGATCGTTTCCTGATCCTGTAACGTTGTTGCCATGCATATCTTCCTGTTACCGAATGTAACCTTCTTAAAGTGCAATAATAAACGATTGTGTTGATGTCTTGACCAATGCACACCTCACCCTCGTTCCTCTAACTCTCTCCCCCTTACCACTCTCACTCTCAAATCTCCTCTGGTTCACCCAAACCCACTGTCGAGCCCCTGCGCCCCGCTGCCCTCGACGACGACGACGACTACGCCCCTCATACTTCCTCCCTCGCTCTCTTCTCTCCAGAACTCACCCCCTCACTCGAGCCCGAACTTCCCTGCACGCCCATCCCGACCTTCGCCTGCACCCTCGAACCCTGCACCCATCGCCGTAGCTTCCCCCGGCGACCCCCTCTCGACCTAACCCTCAACCTCCGTGCGACCCCAACTCACCTCCGACCTCCGCCAACTGTGTGTGCTTCTCTACCCTCTCCCTCCCTTCTCACCACCAGCCCCCACCACTGCCACGCACGTCTCTGTCGAGCCCCTGAGCCGTCGCCTGCCTCCGACGACGTTGCCGCCAGTGCCACCCGAGCCCCTGCAGCTACTATCTCCAGTGAGCCCCGCCGTCACCACAGAGCCAAGCCAAAGCCGTTACTGTTGTGATCGCTACCGTGAAACGTGTTGCTGTTGCGTCTCCGTGTCGTTGCCGTGATCGTGTCATCTGCATCGCCGTTACCATTATCATCGTCTTGAGGCAAGTACCCTACTTGCTGCATGCTATATTATATCTGTTACAATTCATAATACTATAAATTTCACGTTTACGTTTCGTGAAACCTTATATAACATAAGTGTTCGATGCAAGATCCAAATGAAAACCTTCATTTAATTTGACGGAACTCGATTGCATATTCTGGCCCGTGTGGCAATGAGCACTGTGTAGAAATTTTACTGGAAAATACAATTGTTAATGACTTAAACGAGCACCCCCAGATACACCCATAAAAACTGGGAATTTCCGTACCTGAGATTTGTTAAAATCACAATTAATTGTGTACATATTGAAATGAGGCGTTAAAGGGCTC
This sequence comes from Agapanthus africanus, assembly GCA_030015575.1. NCBI lineage: Eukaryota > Viridiplantae > Streptophyta > Magnoliopsida > Asparagales > Amaryllidaceae > Agapanthus > Agapanthus africanus. Next base: position 130,025,195 of record JASDDO010000014.1, on the reverse strand, counting down.
AAATCGAAGACGACTCGACAACCTATAATCCTATGCAAGTTATTAATTGTTTCTGTACTGATATTATGACGAGAATTGGTTCGGAGAGCGGCTCTGGACTGCAGTCCAGAGCAGCTCTGGTGGTTGTTTCCTGTCTCGTAATGCCTACCTCTTCGCTGCCTGAACTCGTATGTTGCGGAACCCTACACTTTATTGAAGATGATTCTGTTAGATAAATAACGCAAGTGACTTCACCCCTTTATATCGTTGTTTACTATTTAAAATGCAATTTAAAAGATCGGGACGTATAGCAGTCCCAAACAGAACCAGAACTGATACTCTAGTGTTGAACAGCGCATAACTTCTGACGTAGAGACGCGATTGAGAATCCGTTGGGTGCGTTAGAAACCTTATTTAAAACCCTAAATTTCATTCAACTGTAGCATCACTAAATTCTGACCTCAACTGGGATTGAAATGCGTTACGAAACGGACTTCCGATTCTGAAACCGGATTTCCAGCAGTGAATGCTTAAAATGAATTGGCCATATCTAGTGATCCTGACACCCGATTGACGTGAAACCAAATTTGCTGGATAGGTAATCAAACATACTATCATCCCCTGTTCATTTTTTCGCTAAATTATGCACGTATGATTTATGAAGAATTATGCAAGTGGTAAGACACCGAGTGATGACATCTTAATCATGCCTGAATTATCGTATTCTCATCACATTACATATATGTTATTGCATTGGTAACCTAGTGATCATGTGCATTACCCAGTGTTAGGTATTAGTGGTGATTGTGACAAGTACGTTAGTGGTTGAGCATGAATGGATAAGTGAAAGTGATGCGTACTTGTACACAATCAGTGAACCCTATTGATTTATTGCATTGTCGACGTCTGTGGGACGTGTATAAGTGTGACTATAATTGGTATGGGACAATTATGGAAGCACTTGTATGGGTGTCACAGGTAAGACACCAAACACTGTCCATTTATCTTGGGTATCGGTCGGGACATACTTGATGGAGATCCTGTCTCCAGTTCTCGCGCAGACTTATCATGGATCGACCGGTATTTGAGTTTATGGTTGGCGTTTGATTTAGACTATGGGGTGTGGGGTAGTTTGAGTGTGAGTTCAACAGATTCTTGGGAGTCCCACGCCGACACATATAGAGATATATGGAGATATACAGGGTTATCACTGATTATTAGCGAGCGACTTGGGCCCGTGTTCCCTTGCCCTTGGGTCCTACCTTTGGGTGGGGGATACTCACGAGTGGTTGACTCTCACACTTGGACTGACGATAGGCTTAGTGACCTATACAGTGAGACTTAGAGACTGATAGGGTTAGTGACATTGACATGCATTGCTTACCGAATTAACACACATGACATATTATTTTACTGCTTTACTGTTCACCTGCTCTATTATACACCCGCATTGGCTACTTCATGTCCACATTTTTACTCTCTTGATTTACTGTTACATTTCATTATGATTACACGAGTTACTATTTGTACCCATATATATTGCTATCGCGTCGCTCTGACGACCTGAGTATGCATGCTCAGAGTGAGAAGTGGATCTAGCTTGGACCAGGACCAGACGTACATCGCGGACATCTTGATCAGCTATCCAAAGCTATACTCTTTTGATCTCCATAAGGTTAGTTCTTGGTATTTGTTTTGTTTCAGTTACTGCATTTTTCATTACCTGTGCATTGTTTACTGATTACCACGAAAAGTTAGAAGCCGAAATGTGACTACGGAGAGATATTACCTCGACCGTAGGAGCATGGCTGGCCTTGTCAACCCCTCGCATTCCGTATTTTGGGAAGCGAGGCGTGACATCCTTCGTGCTGCGAGGAAGGGTAGTCATGAAGTCCATGGTAATGTGCTTCCATTTTCATTCTGGGATTGGTAACGGCTGAAATAGTCCGGCAGTTCTGTGATGTTCAGCCTTTACTTACTGACACACCAAACATTTTGCTATGCTTCTGGATACTTCACGCTTCATTCCATATCACCAGTAGTATTGCCGTAGATCCTTGTACATTTTGATACTACCAGGGTGTACTGAGTACGGAGAGCTGTGAGCTTCTTTCATCCACTCTTCCCGAACAGGACCTTGTGGTACACACAATTGACTTCCGTATCTTAAAGATCCGTCTTTGTGGATGATGAAGTCTGTTCGAAGTCCACTTTCTACTTGTTCTCGGGTCTTTTGCAACTTGGCATCACTTTCTTGAGCTGCCTTGATTTGATTGACAATGGTAGATTGTACTTGTAAATTCATCAAATACGAAGTGTTAAGATACGACCTCATTGATAAGTGCTACAAGATCTACCTGGCATAACCACTTCGATTGCCAATCCGTGCAATTCCTGCTGTAACTTCCACTGAGCGGTGAGATTCATTGCTAGTGGCTGGCGGCTAAGTGCATCAGGAACTACATTCACCTTTCCAGGATGATATTGTAAGTTGATGTCGAAGTCCGCCATGAGTTATAGCTATCTTATCTGCCTCATGTTTAGTTCTTTCTGAGTAAATACATACTTCAGATTCTTGTGGTCCATGTATATATCCACTCGTTCCCCCAGAAAATATTGGCGCCAAATATTAAGTGCAAAAATAACGGCTGCCAACTCCAAGTTATGTGTTGGATAGTTGCGCTCATGAACTTTCAGTTGTCTTAATGCAAAAGCTATAACTTTTCCATGCTGGTGTAGAACACATCCTAATCCCTACCGGACGCATTACAATGCACAAAAAAACCTCCAGATTGCTCTAGTATTACAAGAATAGGAGATGATGTAAATCTTAACTTGAGTTCTACAAAAGTTTGTTCACATGCTTCTGAACACACGAATGCTTCATCTTTACATGTGAGCTTGGTCAAGGATGCTGCAATTTTCGAGAAACCTTCAATGAACCTTCGGTAGTATCCCGCAAATCCCAAGAAACTTCTTATATCCTTCACCGTCTTTGGTGTTGGCCATTCGCTGACAGCGGACACCTTAGCTGGATCTACTGAGATTCCTTCGCCTGAGACGATATGTCCGAGAAATCTGACTTGATCTATCCAAAATCCGCACTTGCTGTACTTGGCATAGAGTTGATGTTGTCACAATGTCTCCAGGACAATCCGTAAATGCTATGCGTGTTCTTTCCGATCTTTTGAATACACCAGGATGTCATCAATGAAAATAACAACGAACCTATCTAGATACTCTCGGAAAACTTGGTTCATTAGATTCATAAATATAGCAGGTGTATTGGTCACTCCAAATGGCATCACAAGATATTCGTAATGACCATAGTGAGTCCTGAATGCCGTTTTAGGAATATTAGACTCTTTGACTTTCGCCTGATAATAACCCAAACGAAGATCTAATTTTGAGAAAACACAAGACCCACTTAGCTGATCGAAAAGATCATCGATGCGCAGTAGTGAATACTTGTTCTTTATCGTCACTTCATTCAAAGCTCAGTAATCTACACACATTCTGTATAGACCTTTTTTCTTCTTCACCAGCAAAACTGGAGATCCCCAATTTGAAGTACTGGGACGAATCCAACCTTTCTTTAGGAGTTCGTCCAACTGAATACGGATCTCCTTCAATCCTTCTGGACTTAACCGGTACGAAGCTTTGATTACCGGTTGCGCACCAGGTATTAAATCGATACTGAATTCAAGAGCTCGATCGGGAGGCAAACCTGTTATATCTTCAGGAAACACATTCTCGAACTCTCGAACTACCTTTAGCTTTTTTTCTTCCGCTGGTAGAGTAAACGCTTCTGCATTCTTCAGCTTGGCACGGAAGATTCCTGGCTCCAAAGTTCTGTCTCCACTCTTGAAGTAAAAGACTGGGTGATCTGGTATCTCAAATACTACCCTCCTTTGACGGCAGTCAATCGTAGTATAGAAATATCCTAGCCAGTCCATTCCCAACACAACATCGAAGTTTGGGATGTCGAGTACTTTGAAATTCGCGTAGAATTCTCGTCGGCAAACTACAACTGGACACTGATCCAATCCCATAGTTGCCTTCAATACTCAATTCACGGAACAGACATTCCAGCTTGAAATGAGTGGTTTCATGGGAATCACATGTATTCTTACAAATCGTTGGGACATAAAGCGGCGTGACGCTCCAGTGTCGAATAGTGGTGGCTACTAATATAGTACCTAAAATGTGTGAGGTTAGTTTTAGATACAGAAAAATATAGAGGTATACGAGAATTGAAGAGATGAAACGATTGGGAGTTACCAGTAATAACTTGGCCAGTGGCCTCAGCTTCCTCAACTGTCATGGTGAAAGCCTGACCCCGGGGTACATTTTTCCTTGTTGGAATCACATTCCTCTGTCCCTATGGCATGTTTCTCTGCCCTTAAGGCATATTTCTCTGTGCATGATGGAACTGATGAGAAGGCTGTGCAGGAGGTCCACTGGAAGTGGAGGAGGTAGATGGCCGCTGCGGAATAGGTGATGGCTGGTCTGGGGGCTGGAGCTCGGTTGAGTTTATGAGGACATGCTCCAATGGTGTGAGTGGATGCACCACAAACTAAGCATAGGCTGTTTGCACGCCTGCAATTCTTCGCGAGGTGTCCATTCCTCTTGTAGTAGAAGTAAAAGTCTGGACTGGACCGGTTAAAAGTTACTCCCGGTCTCCTGGGTGCAAAATTTATCCTGGAAGAGGCTCCTCCTGCCATCTGCGTGGCAGGGCGTTTAACACCGGCAGTCTGAGATATGCTCTTCTTCTTCACTACCGTCTCATAGCGTCGGGCAGCATTTAGTGCAAGATCATGAGTTGAGAAATCCCCTGTAGATAGTACAGCTTGGATTTCTAGGTCCAACCCTTATTGAAATTTTCGTGTCCGGATCTCAGCGGTCAGGATAAGGTGTGCCGCGAACCTGTTACGGCCTTGTGTTAGCAGGGTAGTTATGTGATATCAGGAAATTGAATATTGAGACATATCTATGTTAGCGGTATAGTATGTGATATCAAGACCCATATTATTGCATAGGATGCAAATGTCTCCATCTCAAATCTGGAATCTTTCGCAATGATTTCCAAGGAGGAACGTTTTCAAGACCCATATTATTGCATAGGATGCAAATGTCTCCATCTCAAATCTCTTTCAGAAATTGCAATAATTTCCAAGGAGGAACGTTTTCAAGACCCATATTATTGCATAGGATGCAAATGTCTCCATCTCAGATTTGATTTTTACTTTTTCCATCCACTGTAATATTTCACAGTCATAACCATGGTCCATATATGTATATACCTCCATTGCTCCTCGCAACACACATACACCCACCAATTCCCATGTCTGAATCACATCCCCTCGACAAGTGCTCTGCCACTTCTGAACATGAGGATGAGAACCAAAAATCGAGCCGCCAAGCCGTATTCCAACAATACAGAGACCACATATCATCCTTACCTAGTGTCGACGGCTTCACTGGGCACCCTTCTGGAAAACTCTACCTCTACAATGACTGGTATGCAACCATGCCAATTCTCGTTGGCGTCATGGCAGCCAATCAATTCTTCATGGCCAAACCTAGCGACATAGTCCTTGTTACCTTTCCCAAATCAGGAACCACTTGGCTTAAAGCTCTCCTTTTCGCCTGCATTAACCGTCACCTCGACTATTCTGCTTTATTCGACCATACCCCCCACCAAATCATTCCGTTCCTCGATATGCTTTACGCAGAAGACATACTGGGAAATCTCGACTCTCTACCATCCCCAAGACTTTTCTCTTCCCACACCCCATTTAAGTCTCTTCCAGACTCCGTCATCGGGTCCGGTTGTCGTATTATCTATCTGTTTCGTAGTCCTAAGGACATCTTCGTTTCCTTGTGGCACTTCGTAAACAAGGTGCGCGAAAAGCAAGGTGCAGAGCCCCTTCCACTTGAGGTGTCATTCAACCGCTTTTGCAACGGGCATGCTCCTTTTGGGCCTCTTTGGGATCATGTGCTCGGATATTGGAAGGCTAGTCTAGAAGGTGAAAAGAATAGGTTTTTATTTATGAGATATGAAGAGTTGATGGGGGATCCGGTTACCGAGCCAATCCAATGGGGCAACCCGGCTCAAAAAAGGATGGAGCGAATCCCAAAGTCTGTCAAGAAAGAGAAGAGCGGCGGGGCACTCTGAAGAGATTGGCGAATTTCGTCAGACGCCCCTTTACTTTGGATGAAGAGAAGGAGGGAGCGGTTGAGAGAATTGTCAAGCACTGTGGGTTTGAGAATTTGAGCAGCTTGGAGGTGAACAAGACAGGGACAACACATTTGCTGCATTTACCAATGGACAACAGTACATTTTTCAGGCGTGGTAAAGTTGGTGATTGGGTGAACCATCTTACTCCTGAGATGGCTCAGCGTTTAGACATGATTGTGGAGGCTAAATTTAGAGGATCTGGCATGGCCTTATAGAAATTAGCATTTGCGATCGTTTCCTGATCCGGTAATGTTGTTGCCATGCATATCTTCCTGTTACCGAATGTAACCTTCTTAAAGTGCAATAATAAACGATTGTGTTAAAGTAATCCCGAAAACGACTGCACTTTAAGGTTCTCAAAGTAGAGCTGCAATTTTGGATCTCTTTCAAGTAGGTACAGAGATCAACCCCTTGTGAGAGAGATGAAAGATCGTTCAAGAATTGAAGAGGTTACATTCTGGGCATCCTGTGCAAGCTGAGGTAATCGTTGGATTTTGATATGGTATTGGTCCTGCAATCTCCTCCTTACTGTCCTGCAATATATATTTGGTAGCTGAATTCTGAATGCAATATCATTACCTCTTTACTTGTATATCACTATATCTAACTAAATAATTCTACTTCTTACATGTGAAGTTATCATCTTATCAAGCTAGCTAGTTTCGTCATAATTTCGCTTGCATCATTAAGGCTGGCGCTTTCTTCCAAAAGTTACACCAGAGTTTCACGAAAACTACTTAACCTGTTTTTAGTCAGGGACTTTCATTTCCAAATATGCAACTCTTTTTGTTCCGCAATTGTAAATTCGAAATTCCCCCAGCACGCTCATCTTTATTGGCTCATTCATTTCTGTAGCTAATGGTCTTATGCGGTGACTACTCTGGTGTGGAGGATCTCTTTTCCATGTTTTAATTACTTGGTACCAATATCGATTTTTTTCTTTTTTGAGTTATAAAGTTAAACCTAAGCGGGGCCCATACCCTCCGCTAGATAAATATGGTGACCTCTAACTAAAACATGAACCAAGCACAATGAGATGCTGAGGTAGTTTTCAGGTTAAAATTTAAATTCTATTTAGTCCTAATGCTCGTACTCTCAACTTATGTTGATTATACTCAATGATTGATAGATACTTAAGAGACTATAAATTATATTTTTATTTTAAATTAGAATTAAGAATGTGTTTCTCTGTTACTCAGCAATAAAAAGACATGCAAAGCACTAATGGATGATAGCATAATAAGTTACATGACATTTATTTAACCTAAACATATAAAATGTGAAAGAACAAAGATATTTTAAGGAAAATGTACATTATTAGTCATCCATTTCATTGAAACAGACGTATAATATAAACAAAAAATTATGTCCTACGCATAGACAAAGTATATCACCATAGCTGTATTACATCAGAAAATAAAACAACACTATATAACAAACTGAAAAATTAAACAAAACCTTACAATCTACAACAGCCTAATATGAAGATATTCTGCATCACCGTCGCAAACTGTAAATAAAACCATACCATATAACATTCGCTACAGTCCAACCTTATATGAAACAATATGCTATATCACCACAGCCTAACCTAACAATGAAACAACATCCTAAACATCATCACAACCCAACCTGAAAATCAAACAACATTCTGTAAAATTATCACAGCCCAATACCTAAAAAATAATACAGCACCCTACAACATCATATTTTTCATATTATTTATTGCTATCAATGATCTCAATATTGTTAACACCATCATTCTTGTCGTAGTCATCCTCGTCATCAATTTCAAAGAGATCAATAACACGTAAAACTTTTGATATAGGATATCCATGTGTTTGTAGTGAGCCAAAGTTCTTAATGGTCTACATTTGTAATATTCTTATGGTTACATGTGTTTGCATAACAAATGTAGACCATTCACACATCAACACATGTTCATTGAATATATTTCTCCCATTGTACTATATGATTGGTTTTAAAAATCAATAAACATATGTATATGTGTATGTATTAATTGTAGAAATGAGAGTTTGTAACTTGATTGTAAACGAACTGTCAATATTCGATGGGCTGGCAGAGCATGGTTTCTGCTTGATCAGTATAAAGAATAATATGTATTTCACCTGTGTGATTAACAATCCTATGTCTAATTTTGTGCCTGAGAGAAAAAGATAATTTGAATCGAAATTTGCTAAATTTGGTAGTTTTAATAAGATTATTGCAACCATATGCAATACTACTTATGTCATACCTTAGCAACAATTTTACAATCGGATGCTTATAAAATGCATGATATTGTTTTTTATTGCAATGCGAGAAGGTCCTACATGCAAGTATTGCTCTTGATTATAAATACCGCGGATTTTGATAATTATCAATTAAATCTGTATATATTTCATTTATTAATCCTCTAATGCCAAATCCGAGATTAGATAACATTGAATCTGGAATCTCTATTCAATTATCATCACAATCACTGTTCATTTGAATTTTTTTAACATCACCATTACCAATATTGATTAGCCATTTTGCAAATTTTTCGCTGTCTTCTTTTGACCCGGTATTCGTATAGACACGCATATTTTTTTTCAATATAAATATCTCACATTAATCATATAGATATGATTTATGTAATGCAGTGAACACAATGTGTTGTCTCCTACCCTTACGGACGACAGGTAAAATCCATCGAAAATCACCACCATGAACAATAGTCTTTCTACCAAATGGTTTATCCTCAAGTTTTGGTTTAATATTTGATAGAATATCTTTGAAAGTTCGATCTACGGCTTCACATGCAAAGCAGATTATCATCGGAGTTTTATCCCAAATAATCAATGTTGCTTTCTTTGATGAGAGAAGAATGATTAGATTGGCGAGATATTGCGTAAAATGAAAACTCATGAAGATCGATAGAAATTTTGAATCTTGAATGTACAGTACGTCCTTGTCTTACGAAAAATTATCCGTTTAGGGTCGAAGATTTCGTATTTTCAACTCACCCTTTTTTTGTTTTGTTTGTAGTGGGTGGTAGTGAATGAAAAATACGTATTATTGACCTTTGAATAAAAAAATACGGACTTATAAGATATTTGCATGAAAAGTGGAGTGTTAGCACTAATCTCCATAATGGAGTAGAGCGATAATAATAAGTATATAACATGGTGCCAATCTTTAAGGGCGTTACCCAATAAGATAGGGCTATGATAGATAATTAGTTAATCTCTATAATAGAATAGGACTTTTATAAGATAATAAGTCAATCTCTATATACAGTTTAGCCTTTAGTAGAGTTGCATAAATCCGCACTCTTTGACATTAAAAGAAATATGAAGGTTGGGTTGCACACTTCCAAAATGATACGTAATTTACGCATTTTTTTGTTAATTACATCTATAAAGATTATCCTCAATTAAGATAAACATACAAAAAAATAAGTAAATACAACAATTGAAGAGATTTTTATCACTAATAAAGAGAAAAATTCATTTTCAATTATGTTCCATCCATTATAGGTTCAAAATTACAAAATTGCAATTGATAGAGGTATCGGATCGTTGGGAATAATCCCGATGTCCTTATCTTTTTGTATGAAACAGAAAGAACGATACAAGTTTGTATTGGGCGAGAAGAGAAAGAAATAGTTGTCAAAAGTGTGACTCCAAAAGTTGTCTCCAAGTCCAAGTCTTTCCAAGTCTGTTGAATGAAAGGGATCCATCTACTTCTATAGGCTAAGTGGATGACACATTTGTAAATAAAATGAGAGGGAAAATTCAAATCCTTATAACTATTCCCTCCAAAGAAATGGGAGAAAAATTTGAATTCAAATGAGAATTTTGAGTTCAAATCAATAGTAAAATCCCTCCTAAAGTTTGTACATCCAGAAATTCAACAAAGCAAGTCCAAAACCCACATTCTTGACCCAAACCCAAGCCTGGGAATGCTTGGTGCATGCCAACAAACGTCTGTTAACGTCACAGACGTCTGTATAGACTTATGTGCAGACGTCTGTTTGGGTTTTCCTAACTATATATTTTGGGGCTTCTGAACTCGATTTTGCTACTTTCAAGGGCGTTTGAACATATTTGGATGTGCATGGGCTTGCTTGAGGCGCATCTGACATGCATGGGCTCGCTTAAAGCGCATTTTTGTTGATCCGAGATTCGAGAGCATGCTGCGGATATTTGTTGTCATAAATGGACGTATGTGGTGAGCACAAACGTACATTGTTTTTTGATAATGATTGATTTGTGTTTGTCGTCGCTGAACCACGTGTTCGTCTGAAACTGACTCAGGGCAATGTAGTGCGTGCTTGTATACTGACCAAGCAGAAGCTGTTGAAATATGAGGTTCATTTGAAACCGAGCAAATGTAACTAGAATGACAATGTAGTGCATACTCGTATATAAACTGAGTAGAGGCATTGCGTACTCGTATACAGACCGAGCAGAAGTATCTGGAACCGAATAGAGGCGTCAAGCATATTCGATGACTAGGAACCAAGCAGATGCGTCAAGCGTGCTTTTCGGGGGTTGAACAAAGGCATGGTGTGTTCTCCGAATGTCTATCTGAGGCATGGCGTGCTAGACTATAGAAAGATGCCTGTTGAAAGAACCCAAGACTAGAAATTTCATGTGGGATAGTTGTTAACAGCAAACCCGTATGAAGGTTGATTGTCGGGGATAAGAACCCATGTAGATGTGGCGGTTGACGATTTTAACCTTGAACCTTTTTTTTAAACTCGAGCGTTTGACACTCGAGTGTTGTTGCAGAGAAACATGAGTCTGGAACTCGAACGTTGTTGTAAATAACCGGTGATAACAACCCGGTGCAGAAGTAGCGGTCGACGATTTTAACTCCGAACTTTTTCTGAAACTTGGGCGTTTGATATTACTAACCTTTTTGACATGTACTAATACCATATGATATCTTTGAGCATGAAATTTAACATATTTGTTAGATATATGTATATAGCAGGCATCAATATAAACTTTAAACCTAACATCAAGTATTTAAAACAATAACCTTTATATTTAAACTACTATAGTATAATACTACTTATTAAATAGAAAAATAATATTACTACAATGTAATCGACATCGTAACTAGCATATAAAACAAGTATCAAATACTTTCCTCAACCAACGATCACAGAACGACGTCAATACTTAGACGCAAGGCGCGATCTTGGCTAGGGTTGCTGTTTCGGTGATGGATTGAGTTGCAGTGGGGTTCTCGATTGGATGATGGTGCAGGCAAGATGAGGGGATCTTTACGTGGGTTTGGGTTCTGTTGAGGTTGGTGAAGGATAAGGAGATAGGTTCTCGGTGATGGACGAAGGTGATGTTCGATGGTGATGGTGCGCTCTAGGGATGAGGTGGCTGCTTGGGTTTGGATCTTGTCTTGGGTATGGGCTCGGCTCGAGGGAGAAAAAGATGCTGATAACAGTGTTGAGTTTCTTGGGTGGTGATGAGAGAGTCGGCAATGGTGGCGATCAGGGTTGATGGAGGTTAGTTTTGCATAGCCGAGGGTGTATGGAGACGGGCTGAAGATGAGGGCTTTGGAGACAGAGATGATAAGGTTATGATGATTGTGCGCGCGCGCGTATATAGGATATAAAGCCACATTGCACAGAACACCCCCCCTCCCACCCCCCACACCACATCATGAATCTATCTTCTCACAACAACCCCATAATATTTGTTTCAGATTAAAAGGATTTTATAGGAACTTTATATCTTAACATATCTTTAATCTAAAACTACCATAATAAAATATATCTCAACGCTATAATACATTAGTTACACATCTCATGTTGGCCAAGAATATTACATGAATTATTAAACAATACATATTTAGATTAGCAACCAAATATCAGATGTTAAACATCATAAAAAAATACTGCCTCCAATAATGAAATAAAAATAGTTTTATTTAAACAAAATACACTGATACTATTATGATACAATATCCAAGTTCCAGGGTGGTACACTATTTGTTAGCCGACATCTTGTCAATTTGATTGTTGTAATGGATCGAAAGTTTGAGGGCTATATATTAGAATAGAAAATAAGTAGGAGCGTAAGAGGAAATAATATTGATCGAGTAATGTTTGGTGAAACATCATTCTGTTTTCAATGGCCATTGAAGAGCATGTGCTGGAGAAAATATGTGATGACCCTACTATTAAAAATTTGAGATGCTTAGCAATGTTCTTTCACTTCAATAGCTATTGAAGGTTCAAAACTTTAAATAAATAACGATCCTTCTAATTAAGGGGTTTTTACTAAAAAGTCTTATCATACTTTCTTAATTACTAAAAAAACCTCTCATATTTTGTATTTACTTAAAAGACCCATCATACATTTAAATTATACTAAACCATCCCTAACATGCCAAAAAGAAAATCTTTTTGGTATTTTCCATCACTGGGTTAGAAGGCAAACAGTGAGTATCAGCATAGGGTCTCAAAAAAACCCGGCACCTTTTCTTCTTCCAAAATTCCCAATTTTTCCTCTAACTTGACTTTGAGGTTAGATTTTCGATCAAAAATCTCTCAAATTGATCATAGAAGTCGACCTAAGATCAGGAGCTCCGAGCAATCGGGAGATTAGAAATGCAAGGAAGCAGAAGTATTTGCTGAAAGTAGGGCACCCCTATTTATACCCTCAGCAGAAATGATCCGACAGTCCAGGTGACGCCACGTCACGGCCGATCATTGGCGGCCATACGCGGATCTAAACAGCCGAAGCGACGTCTCACATCTGCGCTCCAGATGTCGCCGCGTAGCACGAGATCGACGGTCGACCGGTCGCCACGACGACCCGATCAAACGAAACGACTTTACTATGATATCACCGTCCTTACAGCGATCCGCTGATGTCATCGAAGATACGCATGAAAATTAAAGCACCCGATAGACGTCACGTAGACTCGATGATCGAAAAGACACAACCGCCAAACGCCATGATGTTCACGGAAAACCTACCATGAAGATTTCTCGGACCAAGCTGAACTGAGAAGACCGAGCAGATCATTCTCAATCCGACCCATAAATAGGCCGGAACGAAAGAGGGGTTAATGATGATACTCGTAAGTAGAGATTCTCCAGATCACGGCACCAAGCAGATGACGTGTCATCCACGTAAACCCATTAGATTTCTAGGGGCTACAGAACTGGAATAAGTATGATGCAAAAGGAACATTTCTCGGAACCTCGTCTCCGTAGCTCAGTCTGAGGAATAGGCTCTGACCTCTCGGGGCCTCCACCTGGTGGATTCTTCCTTTGACTAGCCGCCTGTCAATAGCTTTCCTTTAAGTAATCCTAGAGCTGAGCTTCCTTAGCCTCCTTACCGTTCCGACCAACTCGGGACCAGTAGCTCAAAGCCCGAGCTTTTTCGGATCGAGCCTCAACTTCTCCTTACCGAGCTTCCATACAATAGCTTTGCATCTACCGCCACGACGGAGTCAACCACCTCACGTTCTGCATCTCACGCGAGCATATCTCGCCATTAATGCGACGTGGCGCATGGGCGGAACTGATGGCGAGGACCTTGCAACGGCTCGTTCCAATGCGACCCCTATATAAACCCCTCCTCTAGACAATTCAGGTGACTCAAACTTAATCCAATACGTCGCTACTCTGTCCAATTATTCCACGGTCCTAACTTGATCGTCACAGGGTCTTACGGTGGTTTCCTACCCCGGGACTTCTTTTACAGGTAGCTCGGAGACAATACCAACCAACAACCCATTGAGATCCACACTCTCTCTCCAAATCACAGCCCTTAAACTCGCTCGCCACCAGATCGACGGAGGACAATATTTGAGGGAGGATCCGACCTTCATCTAGTTAAAACAATCTTATCTCACCTAAACCTCATTACAAGTGAACACACTCACAAAGAGAACACTCAAAACAAAGAGAAAAATAACGAGAGTATAAACACTCTCTTTACAAACTCCCTTCTTGTCACGCCCCGCTTCCCGGTGTACGGGTAAGGAGACCCGACGAGGCTGCTACGTATTTACTCAGAACTAAACACGCTAAGCGTATCTAAGCAATATGAAGTAAAATGTACACAAGAGACAAGAATGTAAATGAACAACTTTTATTTATTAACAATTCTTTACAAGTACAACTGCAAATGTAAATACATGAACAGAAAGCAATGCCTAAATAATGGCATAACTGAAATGAAAAGTATGTACAAGTATCTAAAGCTCGGGGTCAAAAGCTAACTACTACAAATTTTCAGTGCTGGGCTCGATCTCCAATGGGTCGAATCACCTGACAACATTCCAAAGAAAAAAAAACAGAATGACATCAGCGAGCAATCGCTCGGTAAGTCCCAAAGATAGGTAGAAATAGAATAGACAGAAATAGAGTAGAACTAGTAATGTTTGATTATATTGTTAACGCAGTTGTTTGTAGTTTGGTATAGAATATGCCAGTGTATACGAGAGGAGTCCCACTATTCCGGAGACTAAGATATACGGAGCACAAGGAACCATTCAGCCACGGTACAATGGCAATGGATATTCAGGTTAGGTTATTAAAGTGACCGTCTCGTGCCACTTCTAACACATTCCATACCAGTCTACCCCTTTAAAACACCGTAATGTATTTTGTATTGTTTTGAATTGTTTTGTGTAATAGATTGTACGACTTGTCGAAACTATGATATCATGTAAATGGAATAGATATAATGGATAGACATGTAAACAGAATATATCCTTGGTTCGGTTCAGTCGAGTCAGATTGTTATAGATTGAATTCTGGTATAGACGGATTTATGTTGAATTACAGTTATACTTGAATCATATTCAAGTCAGATTGATTTCATTGAGAGTTACGATGACGTCGAGTTGGCGGCGGAGACTCAGTCTGAGTCAGACATTTTGAAAAGAAATTAAAGTCCTGAATTAGTTTTGATGTTATCGGTAACTGCTGCACATGGACGGCAGGATTTGTGTCTTTTTCCAAGACAATTACTATGTTGATAACACCGTTGTTAGGTTATCTACCTTAAATAGGCAAGCACCCATATTCTCCGGCTCCCTGAGACTCAAGAGAACTGGTCCCGCTTAAACCTATATTTATTAAGGTCCTTATTGTAATTTAGTATAACTTGAGGGGGTTTTATGTAAAAATAATTTTGATATATTTTCAAAATACACCTCAAGTATTTAATTATCGTTTTTAGGGTTTTCATAAATGTGTATTTTATAAAAAGTGAAATTTTTAGTAAGTAGAACCTAATTTTCATTATATATGGTATTTTAATGACATATTGGTATGTTGTATTGAATTGTAGTGGTATTTTCCTGTAATGATGATTCCTTTGATTTAGAAAACTTCGAATATTTATATATAATTAAAATAGATATTTTGATAATAGTTATACATACATATTTAATAAAAATAAATTTTATTTATTTTTGTAGAAATCTCATTTTTTTTTAAAAATGCATTAAAAATTCCATCGAGATCGAATGCTCCATTCGGAAGTCTGCATATCGCTCTACTAGGCCAGAGGATGTGCGATAATCCGCACCATCCCGAACGGGATTCCCAAAAATGGGCTGTAGAGACGCAATTGCAAGGAATTAGAAACACTTTTCTTAAAGAAAACGATTTTGTAATAGTTTAGGGTATTTTAGTGTAACGCGTAATATTCCCAAAAATATTGTCCAGAAGTAAATCGTACTATGTCCAATATGTATGTTGTGAGTTTGGATCTTTGGCCACGTGTTGGTGTCGCTCGGTTTTCTTCAGTGCACATGTTTGTTTATTCTGTAACTCATCATCCTACGTGTAGTGCACGTGTAAACCCTTGGACTTCTAAAAGATTAAATGAAAAATTAATAAAAAGATAATGTGGCTGGAAGGATTCAAACGCAGGGGCTTCGTCACAACAGTGCAAGGCTTTACCAATGAGCTACAAGTGTTTTCTTGCTGTTCAAAAGCAAATCAAATACTTATAGTATACACATGATTGCAAATACTCTATTTGTATATTAATTTTTAAATAATTTTTTGTACATTGAAATTGGAGTTGTTACACTTCTCTAACACAAAGTCCTCACAAATGTTCTCCAAAAAACAATAGCGACAAAGCACTCCCTCTCTCAAAAATGTTGTGCTGCACAAACCCTCTCTCAATAATGAGGTAGATTAGCTTCCATGGAAGGCAAGATGCGAGAGAACAAATTGATTGGTTTGGGCATATGCAACGAAGACCGGTCGATGTCCTGGTTAAAAAAGTGGCGAAATTGTAGTTCTTGACACCACTAGAGATAGAGGTAGACCTAAACGAATATGAATAAAGGCTATTAAGAACGATATGTTAGTTGTTAATTTAACAGAGGAAATGCCATTGACAGAGCAGAATAGAAAAAAAAAGGATTTATATAGCCGATCCCAAAAATTTGGGATGAAGGATTGTTGTTGTTGTTGACATGTATATATGTATAAGCATATACATGTAAATATGTGTGAGTGTATGTATGTATGTATGTATATGTATTTGAATGTACATGTATGTATGCGTGCGCGCGCGTGCGCGTGCGTGTGAGGTGGAATCTATGGTGTTAATCTATGGGGTTTGCACTTTGTTCAATGTCATTTCTAGCAAATTGTTAAAGTTTAACTTTTGATTTGCCAGGAGGAATTATTATTATTATTATTATTTTGTGTGTGTAATGTTGACGGCTTTACCAGCACATTTACATACCCACTAAAAAAATCAGCATTCACATTATGTTGAAATACACTGGCATCCACTTCTTAGGTTTCCAAGATCATGTGAAGGGTCGGAACAATGTAGTGGCTGGATATTGATTTAATTTTGGCCGATCCATCCTGCTTACTTTCTTACGTATACATATTTGTTGTGTATGCCTTCCACTCCGGTCCCTATTGACTTCTATCATAAGTCCTGGGAAATTGTAAAAGATGACATTATCAGGTTAACGAAGGAGGTATATGTTGGGGGAAACCCCTCTGGACTAAACTATGTGAATGTCGTCCTCATACCTAAGATCAACCATCCGAGATCGGTAAGTGATTACCGCCCTATCAGCCTAGTAAACTGTTCAGTTAAGATTGTTACCGAAGTGCTTGCATCACGGGTTGCTAGAGTGCTGCAGATGATGATTGGTGGTTATCAAACCGGTTTTATCCCAGATAGATGTATCTTGGAAGGTTTTGCGACAGCACAAGAGGATCATTCAATACACCCAAAGGAGGGATCATTCACGATGCTTGCTCAAGATGGACTTCGAAAAAGCTTATGGTAGGGTTGTTAAAATTAATTTCAAATTCTACCCGAGATCAAGAGCACAAAAATCAATACGTGCAGTACATGTAGTGCTTTTCATAATTGGAGTGGGATTTAGATTTATCTAAATCTTGTGAGTTAAACTTTATCTCTAAGTAAAATCTCTTTAGATATATATTAATTAATTAAGTAGTGGAGGCAATCAATAAATCCACAGAGCCTATATATTGGGGTACAGCCAATAATGGAAATCCATTGAGAGGAAAAAAAAGGTGGCGGCCAATAAAAAGGGGAAGTCTGCAGAAGCTTTAAATTAAAATCCATAGAGAAGGGATTTGAGGTCTGCAGGTGGCTGCGGCAATGTAAGAGAATCCAGAGAGGGTTTTTCTTGTAGGCAGCTGCTAATCAAGGCTGTAGAGAGCAGAGAGAGAGAGAGAGAGAGAGAGATTTGTAGAGAGGTTGTATTTGTATTTGGACAGTGATCGAAGAGGGCGGATTCTCATGTATGACTTTCTTAATGGTGGAAGTTTCCATCGTCCGGTAAATTTTGTGTTTGTTATTTGATGTGCTTCTGATAATTTGTATTGTTTTGGTAGATTGTACGGTAAATTTTTTTCAAATAGTTTGTTTGCATGCGATCCTGATAGATTATTTTTCCGTTACGACTCTCCGTGTGTTTTGTGACTCCTTAAAGGATTACAGAAAAATCACAACAAATGGTATCAGAGTATCAGATTCGGTGTTTTCGGATTATTTGGGGAGAGAGAATCTACGCATTATAAGGTGGTCAAATTTGATGGGCGGAACAACTTTAGCTTTTAGAGGTTGAAAATGAAGGCTATTCTCAAGCAAAAGGGGTTCACAAGAACGTCTATGCAAAAGACAGTATTCTGGAGACGACCACGGATGATAAAAAAAAAGAGATGGAGGACAAGGTCTTCAGTTCGATACAGATTCATTTGGCTGACAAGCTTCTATGCGAGATTGCGCAAGAGACAATGGCAGCTGGTTTATGGAGTAAGTTGAAGTCCTTGTACATGAAAAAATCACTTACAAATCATATCTACCTCAAGCGACGATTGCACACGCTAAAGGTGAAGGAGGGGACATCCATCAAAGATCATCTGGATGAGCTCAACCAGATCGTGATGAATTTGTGGAACGTGAAGGTGCAGATAAAGGATGAGGATCAGGCGATGATTCTACTCTGTTCGTTGACCTCAGAGTACGGGCAGTTCGTCAAGTCGATAGTGTATGATCGGAATAAGATTTTTTTAGAAGATGTCAAAGCAGGTCTGCACAGTGAGGTGTTGAGGGAAAAGGTGGTAGGTGATAAGAGTAGTCACGGTGACGCGTTATCTGTTAGATACATGGAGGCTCCAAGGGAAAATCGAGAAATCACGATAATGACAAGTGTTTTATTTGCAAGGAGAGCGGGTATTGAAAAAGGGATTGTCTGAAACGCAAGATGAAAGGCAAGCATATGTCTTCCGGTACTACAGTTGCGGTGAAGGATTTGGATGAGAGAAGCGATGGTTCGATTCTATCGGCATGTACGACTTCAGACGCACATAGATCGTGGATGTTGGATTTAGGATGTTCACATATGACTCTGAATCGGAGTTGGTTTGCTAGGTATCGTTTAGCTGATAGAGGCTCGGATTTTATGGGGAACGGTATGGTAAGAAAAGTTGTTGGGATTGGTGCAGTTCGGATCCGCATGCATGATGGGAGAGTTCGGACATTGACAGATGTCAGGCACATGCTAGATCTGAGGAGGAGCTAGATTTTATTATGTGCATTGGGCAAGATCGGTCACAAGTACGTGATCGATAGAGATTCCGTGATGATTTCTAGAGATGTTCGTATTGTCATGAAGGCGAAGAAGATGAGAAATCTATATTTTCTTCAGAGATGGACGGTCTTATGAGATATTGTTAGATCTTTTAACGGTTCAGGTGGTTCAGACTCCGTCAAGGTGTGGCGTCCACGGCCGGGACATATTGGCAAGGCAAGTTTGGAAGGGTCTCGAAAGAGGCAGTTACTTGGAGATGTAAAGATCGGCATGAGAGACCTTCAGGAGACTGTGTTCAAGAGAAGAAGATAAAGATGGTTCCGACACCGGTTTGTTCTCGAGATAGATTCAGACATCATGGTTCATTCATTGACGACTTCTCGAGAAATTTGTGGGTGTATGTTGTTGAGCCAATGGTGAAGAATTTTCAGATTTTCAAGAAGTCTGTTATGGAGAAGCAGTTCAGGAAGCGTATGAAGATTCTTCGTTTCGATCATGGTGGAGAGTTTTACAAGTCAAGGAGTATCGTGCATCACACCACTTTTGATCCTAGATATATTGGCAGAGCTGAGCGGATGGTTCGGAAGGTGTTTGGGAAGAACATGTATTCAGGGCTTATGACTGCAGTTCCGAGGGAGTTTCGGGCGGAGGCCCTATCTACTGCCGAGTACCTCATCGATCAGTCACCATCGAAGACAGTAGACAGGATAATTCCTAAGGAAGTATGGACTGGAGGGGCTGGAAATTACCCAGGCTTTGTAATTCTAGAAGTGAAGTAAAAGGGTACAGCTTGTGGTGTCCTGGTATTACGGGTAGAGTAACCAGCCAAAATATCATAATCGATGAATCTGCGATTTCTCGGAGAAAACAGACTCAGTCAGATGATGAGCAGGGAACATGATCATCGAGTCAGGTGGTGTTCGAGGCTTCAGTCCATGTTATAGATGAGGTGGTCGATACTTCGATTCAAGCGGAGAGTCTGATACAGCCAGTTGTGCAGAGGCCTATGAGATCTAGGCGCACGAGAGAGGCTAAGGATGAAGCTCCAAGAATATGGAATTGGGAGTTCGATAGAAAGTCTGCGTGCGAGATTCGTGATATGGATATTGTCATGGATGGGGAGTTGCGTCCGTTGTAGCGGTATGTTGAGCAGGTTCTCGCTTGGTATGGGAGAGAGACTCAGCTCGTGTCTTCTCGGTTAGAGACGCATTCAGATTGGTGTCATCATCAAGAATTGCTGGCGATAAGGACAATTGGTGGTCGAGGACGAGTTACAAGGACACGGATGCAGTGTCAGGTAGATCGACAGTTCAGATTGTTATCACGGCACCAACAGGAGAGGTAAGATTGCTGACCGTCTTGGAGATGGTTAGAAAGATAAAGTATTTGCAGAGATTGTTGGTTTTGGGTATTCCACAAGATGTGAGAGTGTTCTTCTTAGATGACGAGGAGACGGTTATGGCTTTTACAAAGTTTGGTATCCATAAGAATCCGACGGTTGCATTTATGGGGACGGTTTTGGATTTCGAGTTCAAACAGTGCTTGGACTTGATCTGCCTAGTTGATTGATGAGGCACGGCAACGACGAGAGCAAGAGTTCCAAGCTTTTTAAGAAAGTGTCGAGATTATGATGAATTTGAATTAAGGTGGAGATTGTTAAAATTGATTGCAAATTCGGCCCGAGATCAAGAGCCCAAAAATGAATAGACGCGGTGCACATAGTGAGTTTCATAATTGGAGTGGGATTTAGATTTATCTAAATCTTTTAAGTTAAACTTATCTCTAAGTAAAATCTCCCTAGATATATGTTAATTAATTAAGTAGCGGAGGTAATCAATAAATCCACATAGCCTAAATATTGGGCTGCAGCCAATAATGGTTTTGCTCTGCAACCGAGGAATTAATCTGAAATCCATTGAGAGAAAAAATGTGGCGGCCTATAAAAAGGAGAAGTCTGCAGATGCTTTAAATTAAAATCCACAGAGAAGGGATTTAAGGTCTGCCGGTGGCTGTGGCATTCTAAAAGAATCCAAAGAGGGTTTTTTTGTAGGCAGCTGTTAATCAAGGCTGTAGAGAGGAGAGAGAGAGAGATTTGTAGAGAGATTGTATTTGTATTTGGGCGGTGATCGGAGAGGGCAGATTCTCGTGTATTACTTTCTTAATAGTGGAAGTTTTCGTCATCAGGTAAATCTTGTGTTTATTGTTTGGTGTGCTTCTGATAATTTGTATTGTTTTGGTAGATTGTCCATGATGGAGGTCTAGATCTCTTTCAGAAGTTGTCCTCCGTTGATCTGTCTTGAGCGTCGATGAACGACAGAGATTGGATTCGGGGGTTGCCTCCTGAAGTGTGTGGATCTCAATGGGCTTTATTTGGAATGAGGCCGAGCTACCCGCAAAGAAGTCCCGGGATGGTTGTAACACCGTGGACCCTCCGACGATCAAGTTAGCCGAGGTATTTGGGCAGAGTAACGGCCTATTGGAGTAAAATTGCCTTCCCTGAGTCATCTGAAAGAGACGTTTATATAGCGGCTGCCATGGGCTAGCTGGCGCGAGATCCTCGTCGGCCGTTACATTCCTGACGTTACGCCCGTGAGAATGGCGGGATCCCCCATTAATGACAAGATACGCTCGTTAATGGGGGGATGCGACAGCATGGAATGTGGGATCGTGGGGCGGTGGATATCTCGCGTCTGGCGAGATTCGCGGAGCCGTGGTGGAGGCGTCTGTGACCCGTGTTCTAGGTCGTCCAATGAGACCGAAGAGGCCTAGCTCGGCAAGAGGCCTAAAAGAGGGCGGGAAGCCGAGCTAGTTCGGTTCTGTGATAGCTCGAAGGAGAAGAGCCGAGAAGCTCGGCGTGTAGGAGGGCTCGGAGGCGAGCCAAGGGTCATTTACCTAGAGAGCATAGGAATGTTCATTAAATCCTTAGAGGACGGGCCCAGGCCACGGGACGATAGCCCGGGGGATGCCTCCAATGTATGGTTCTTGTCCTATTTCCGTGCGCCTCGGGACACGTCATCTACCACGTGTCATGATCTGAGGAGTTCCCACTTATGAGCATCATCATTAGCCCCCCACTCTCGTTCTGACCTATTTATGGGTCGGGTCGAGAGTGGTCTGATCGGTCACCCGGGCTCAGCTCGTAGTTGAAGACCCCGTCAGCGCGGATTTCCGAGGCGGTTATGCGTATCCTTTGATGATGTCAGCGGATCAGAGAGGAGATCGTGCATTAAAGAGGGAGCGCCGATTCGATCGTACGTTCGTTGAGACGCAGGCCACGTGTCCGACGCCGGTTGGCTGACGTAACGGGTCATCGCTGTCTTCTGCGCTCGAAGGGACGTTTCTAATGGTCACGCGACACGTGGAACGTCGACGGCTGGCGAGCGCGAAGCGTTGTTTTGACGGGAAACGATTTGTGCCGTTGGATGCGTTGCCAGAGTACTATAAATAGAGGTGGGATCTCCTCCAGGATCCAAACTTTCGCCATCATTTCCTCATTGCTGCGAGAGATAGCTCGGCCCTCTTTCCTTTAGGTCGGATCTCTCGCGCTCTTTCCTCGGAGGACTCCTTCTTTGAATCAGGTTAGATATCTTCCTCTGAGGAGTCTGTTGAGATAGTTAGGGTGGAGTCTAGGGAGTCTTCTTCTGCTTCCTCCTCTGTCCCATCTGAGTCGGATTCCCCTTGTAGAGTTAGGGTTACCCGCGCCGCTCGTGTTCATGCGACGGGAAGGGTCCCCAATGCGCATTGGAAATGCTCGCGATGCGCTCTCCATCCTGAGGAATGTGGATGAGCTCACCACAATCCGGGCTCGTTTCCACATTCCCCTAACTATTCGCTTCGTTTGGCTAAGGAGGACGAGAGGGCGGATCAGGTGCAGGGCAAGGAGATCGCCTTGTACCTGAATGCATTCTAGGCTGGAATGCGTCTGCTCTTTTCCCCGGAAGTATGTAGGGCACTACGTTGCTTTCAACTAGCCCTGGGCCAGCTAGTGCCGAACTCTTGGAGAATTCTCCACGGGTTCCTGGTCCGGTTGAGACTTGATGAAATCCCCTTCAGCTTGACCCTTCTTCTCTCCTCTCTTTGTTATAAAAATCATCCCGGCATCCGTAAGGATGAGCCGAACTAGGTGTACGTTTTCTTTAAACGCGGGGGAGAGCGGCCGGGTCGGGGGTCGTAGTAGTTCCTTCTTCCATCCACGAATGGAAGGAGAAGTTCGTATTCGTCGGGCCACCGGAGGGCGAGGATAAGCCTGTGCCTGTACAGTGGCACAGGGCCGACTGCCCGCGGGTGAAGCGGTCGTCCTCTCCCGAGGAGAGGGCGGTGTCGATGTGGGAGCCGATCCAACGGGCCGATATTTTTCTTTCCGAGCAGGCCCTCAGTTGGGCCAGGCTCAGCCCCGCTCAATTTGTGGGTAAGTTAGGAGCTTAGCCAATATGTCTAGACTTGCATATTTTTCTTCTGCTCGTTCTGGCATCACTAACTCCCTTTGTGTATTTTCCTTTTTGCAGAGCAAATAGACCGATCTAAATTCCTGGCTACCATGGCCGTTAAGAAGGGGAGGAAGACCGAGGGCGCTAGCTCGTCATGCTCTGGCTCGAGCCTGGCCCCGAAAGCAGCCGCACCAGTGGGGCCTTCCTCCATGCCCCGAGCTTCGGAAATCAGCCGCGGGGAGATCCACAAGCACGCTCGAGAACCGGAGCCCCGGGCGAGGGAGGTGGAGGATGAGGCCGACCCCCCCCCGAGGTCCTCCTAAAGAGGTACAAAAGGACGGTATCTCGACCTTCGTCCTCCCCGATCATCGTGCAGGAGGGGACGTCTGATTCGAGGTTCCCTCAGGGCTTTCTATCGCCGATAGCTTGCTTTCGGAGATGGAACGATCGGCTGGGGGAACATCCCCCGGGGGACCCTCAAAGCCCAAGTGGCCGCCATTGCTCAAGAGGCCGTACAGGTCAGTTTCTGCTTACCTAGACGTTTTCGTCAAGTATTTTTAGATCGGATACCTTTAATCCTGTTCTTTTACTTTCCTCAGGTCCTCCAGCACTGCGCCCTCATCGTCAACATGGAGCACGAGGAAATTTCCCTGGCGATGCAGAAGGCGGGCGAATCTTCCTCGTGGGAGGAGGGCCTATGCCTGGAGCTGCATCAGTCGAAGGAGAGGATCGCCGCCCTCGACACTCGGGTGGCCTCCAAATAGGTAGTGAACTCCAAATGCAAGGAGTCCATCCGACTTCTGAAGGAGTCCAACAAGGCCGTCCAGGCTAAGTTGGACGAGGCCAGGGTGCTGAACGCCACTATGAAGAAGACGCGGGACACCCTTAAAAGGGAAACCGAGGCAGCGAAAGAGGCGGTAAAGGTCGCTGACCTCCGGGATATGAAGGCGGTGGAGAGGTACAAGACGTCGGAACAAATCTACGCCGATCTTTCCGACGAATCTGCCATTGTCTGGCACCAGTCTCCCGATGCCGTCAGGGCGTTGATGCCAAGGTTTGCCGACGGCGAGCTCCGGCTCCAGTACACCCTCGAGGAATAGCCGCACGGGGAGGCCGCCGGGAGTGCCGCCGGGGGAGAGGCTGCCGGTGGGAGTGCTGGAGACAAGGCAGTCGCCCCGGCTCCCAGCACCGAAGTTCCTGGTGGGAGCACGACCCTAAAGCCGCCACCCCGGCTCCCAACGCCGGTGTTGAGCAGATCGAGGTCCTCCCCGGTCCCGAAGCCTGAGCCTTTCTGCCTTCATCTTTTCTTTTCTTTTTTCTTTTCTGTTTTTTATCATCTTGTAAGCCTTTGGGCAATTTTGTAAGGCTGAGAATCCCATAATACCTTTTGTAAAAGTCTCTCAGATTGTGAATGAAGCCATTTTGATTTTTGTTCGCATGGTAATGTTTTCTTATGTGAGCCTGTTAGCGTTTTCCTCGTCTCGCGAGACAGACCGTACGTCAATGACCGGTCCTTTAGATGGAGATCGCTCATCGAGTGAAAGCCAATTATCTGTCAAGTATACAAAGGCCAGTGTCATGGTTCCCCGGAAGTCGAGGTGACGATCGCTCACTTAAGATACATCGGTAGGCTCATTCCTTTCAGTTGGACCGGCGACCGCTTTCCTTAGCGTGAGTTAGACAATAGCTAAGTTTGTACTGGTCGATGTCGGGCGAGAAAAAAAGCTGTTCGGCGGTGTTTCCCCAATAAATGAGCAAAGCTCTGTTCAAAATTTGAAAGGCAGCGCCAAGAGTTAAACACTCTGAGGCAGCGCCTCACGTGCTTTGCACAAGGGCACCAGTGCCAAGAGTTAAAAACTCTGAGGCAGAGCCTCACGTGCCTCGCACGAGGGCGCCCGCGTCCAGAGTTAAAAGCTCTAAGGCAGCGCCTCACGTGCCTCGCACGAGGATGCCAGCACCAGAACTAAAATCTCTCTGTTAAACAGAGCCATTGGATCAAAAATCCAACAGAGATGATAAATCATCAAAATACAGAATTAAATTCTGTTGAGGAAATATTTCTCAAGAAAGATTAATTTATGTAAAACAGAGTGCCATTGAATTAAAAAATCCAATGGTGATTAAAAATCACCTATATACAGAAAAATTCTGTATGGGAAAATATTTCCCTAATCTCTTCTGTAAAACAGAAGTTCTTAGATTAAAGATTCAACGGTGGATAAAATCCCCAAATCAATCAGGATCCTCAACGAAAGATTTCCTTAACTAAATCAACAGATTAGCCTCTACTATATAAAGGACTCAAGACTTCAAGTCTTGTACGGATAAACTTTAGAGCAAGCAAGAAGAAAGTTTTAAGAGGGAAGAAAAGAAGAATATCTCTCTTTGAGATAAATAAAAATAATAATAGAGATCGGAGCATCTCATCTGCATATCCAAGGGTTTAACCCTTATCAAAGAACTTAGTTCTTTCCCTGGATCTGAGATCCATGAGACAAGTCTTGCACAAATGAGAATTTAATTCTCATAGGGACGAATTTGTTCTTGAGGATTAAAGATCCAGAAAAGAACAGAGAATTGAACTCTTCAGAAAAGAATACACAAAGAAAACCTAGCACCAAGCGTCTCACGTGTCCTTCACGTGGGCGCTGCTTGTTCAGTCGAAAATAGTGCATTTTTAACATGACATTTTCTTTACTTTTCTTAATCATCTAAAGGTATTTGATATAAATATAACACATATTAGAAATTCATCCGCAAAATATCATTTACCATGTGTTATACATTATAATAAACATTATGATGGAAATTGTATGTTTAATATTTTTACGCATAATATTTTGTATCTCGCATTCTTCATTGAGATCTTGTACAAGATTAGCTCAGTCAGATATCGGGAATCAGGAATCTGCCGATAAAATACAAGAAAGTCGAAGAATAAAATACTGGCAGAAATTCAGAAGAGATAAGAAGATTCCAGATATCACATAAAAACCCAGAGATCAACAGAATAATACCACAGAAGTTTGAAGCAACGAGCTCACCAATTGGACGCGGAACTACGGCCGAGTCAGGCCGAGTCGCCGCGGATCCGCGGCCGATTCAGGAGCTTCGGAGTCGGGAACTCTCTGGAAACTTCTTCTTAACGACCTAGATTGTTGGGGAAGCCTCTATGTAACAACCTTGTTCTGGAAACTTCTCTATAACAACCTAGCTTGTTGGGAAAACTTTATTAAGGGCTATATAAAGGACCTAAGACTACATTGAAGGGGTTCCCAATTAGTTTCTAATTTTCCTCAAATTCATTCATCAAATCAAATCAAGAAAAGAGCCAACATCAAATCCAAGATCCAAAATCAAGAATCATCGAGAAGTTCATCAAGCGACATCATTCAAGATCCTTTATACGAAACCGATCATCATCAACGAGCAAGCGATCCACGACAGGTCCAAGACTCACCGTGATCGAGCAACGTGAAGATCGACGGAAAAATTACCTCTTCAAGGGAGTGATCGAGAGCAATTCTTGTTGTAAATCTCGGATTGAAGAAGTTGTAATTTTAAGTTGAATAATAAAGGTGATAATTAGTTTCAATTTCGCTTTCTTTAAGTTTTCGCATTGTAAATTCTTTTTCTAATCTTTCTTCGATTTTCATGATGCGCGAGAAAATCTCCGTTTGATAGGATTCGTAAGATTAGGGTAGATCGATGGATGATAGAATTCTATACTTTTCTTTAGTCTTATGAAGTTTACAAACCTTCATAAAAGAATTGTTAACATTCTCATCCGGTACGATATCAAATTCTTGATTATCGTGACCGCGATGTGAGATAAGATTGACGATCTTTTTGTGAAGGGCTAGAAAATGAATGGGATCAATGAAAGGATAGGGGACTATAGTGAAGAAAGCCTAGTTTCTTCCAAAAAAACCCTAATCCGCATTCATCGCCATCAATCTAGCGTTAAACTGTCAATAGAAAAGATGAGTTACCTTTATTAGTCATCCATGATTACTAAATCCGATCGAATCCTACGAGCTTTCTTCATATTTTCTTGATAATTAGATCTTGACATTTTCTTGATTTCCTTTCTTGAAAATGATTTCTTGATTTTCTTGAAACTATTATTTCAACTCAATCTTAAACGATATTTCTTGAATTTCTTTACTAGTTCTTTTGACTCAACTAAAACAAGAATGTACGAACTCCTCGAATCCCAGAGGACGACCCGTGCTCACTAACGCTCGCTACACACGACACCGTTATTGATTGCGGTTACTATTACTACCTATTCTTTTTGAACAAAATCAAATGGCGCCGTTGCCGGGGATACGTGCGTAATTTGTTCTTTCTTGCTATTTGGGTTGAAATATTATTATTCCATCAAAATCTAAATCAAGAACACATCATGTTCTTAACGAATAGTGTGTAAATTTTGCAAGGAAATCTGGAATCACTGTAGCAGGGAGATAAATATTCAGATCATTTCATCGAGACCAGAGAAGCAAGAGGAGCATCAGAACCAAAAATTGTTCAAAGAACAGGCTAGTTGACCGCGGAACTGCGGCAAGAAGCTGAAATTGACCGCGGAAGCGCAGTGTTCTTGAAGAATTAGGGTTTCAGCTCTCTGTGGTATAATTTCTATCTTCTTCTCTCTTCTCTGAAAAGTCCAATAACAATTTTTCTGCAGGATTCTTTGCAAAAATTCGCCACTAAAAAAAAATTTGGTTGCGTGTTTTGATATTGGTTGTTTTTGCATATTGTAATACGGAAAATTAAAGGGGCAAAGACCAAATTCAGATTAGGTGGGGATTTCATTACACTTCCTAAGCCCCACAAATCACAAAACTAGCATCTGTATCACCCTTCATTAATTAAAAAATATCTAGATCAAGACTCTAAGGACCGTCGCGCTCAATTAGGACAGAGGAAGATCATGGGTAATCTACTGCTTATCCGCATTTCTTTTGTGGTGTCTAGGCAAGTGTGTCTAAGGCAAGTGGTTACTTAATTAGGCCACTATTTATATAGCGGATATCTTCCACTTACCTGACACTTACCTGGCCACAAGAGGGATAAAGGGGTATGTTTCCCCCAATCAGAGCAAAGCCATGTTCAAAATTCAAATTTTGAAATGAAGTAACGCTTCAGAAGCAGCGCCAAGTGCGCTGCGCCTTAAGCAGCGCACCACGTGCAAAGCACGGGTGCGCTAGCGCTAGATGCGCTAGCGCTTTAAGCAGTGCACCACGTGCAAAGCACGGGTGAACTAGCGCTGGAACTAAAAGCTCCCCACCGTCAGATCAAAGATCTAATAATAATGATGAATCATTAATTAATCAGAATTAAATTCTGTTAAGGAAAGATTCCTCAAAATCTTTCCAAAAAACAAGATTGTGCTCTGTAAATCAGAGCACCGTTGGATCAATGATCCAATGGTAATTAAAAAATCACCAAAGTACAGAATAAATTCTGTATGGAAAAGATTTCCCAATTTTGTTAATAACAAGAAGATTACCTTCTATAAATCAGAAGCCCTTAGATCAAAGATCCAACGATGGGAAATTCCCCAAATCAATTGGAGAAAAGATCTCCTTAACTGATAGAACTGATCAGCTTGCCCTATAAAAAGGCCCCAAGACTTCAAGTCTCAGATATACAGAAACAAAGAGAGGAACCTCCCCTCATAAGCTTTGAGAGATCTCAGAAAGAAGAGCCAAACTCTAAGAAAAAGAAGAGTTTCTTGAAGGTAAAAAATGAACAGAGAGATGAAATCATCTCATAATTAAAAAGAAGAATTTACTTCCTTAAAGATCATAGATCTACAAGACCAAGGTCTTTCATAAAGAGATCAAAGGATCTCATCATAAAATAAAAAGAAGAACATAATTCTTCTCACA
This sequence comes from Agapanthus africanus, assembly GCA_030015575.1. NCBI lineage: Eukaryota > Viridiplantae > Streptophyta > Magnoliopsida > Asparagales > Amaryllidaceae > Agapanthus > Agapanthus africanus. Next base: position 129,995,568 of record JASDDO010000014.1, on the reverse strand, counting down.
GATCATAGATCTACAAGACAAAGGTCTTTTATACCAAGAGATCATGAACATCTCTCATTATAAAGAAAGAGGGGAGAATAATTCAATTCTCTTAAGGATCACAGATTCATAAAGGCAAAGCCTTTCATCAATATAAGAGATTGAAACATCTCCTACAAAATAAGAATTTTGTTCTTGGAACCTTGAGACAAAGTCTCTGATAAACAAGAATTTATTTCTCAGATCATAAAGTTGATCAGATAGCGCTTCGCGCTCATAAATTAGCGCTCTGCGCTCTTGGACCAGCGCTTTGCACTCATGGAATGGCGCTCAGCGCCGAGCGCACCACGTGCTCCTCTCGTGTGCGCCGCTTAACAATTAGCGCTCTGCGCTCTTGGAATGGCGCTTTGCGCTCATGGAATGGCGCTCAGCGCTAAGCGCAACACGTGCTCCTCACGTGTGCGCCACTGAACTAATAGCGCTTTGCGCTCATAAATTAGCGCAATGCGCTCACTGACTGGCGCAAAGTGCCAAGCGCACCACGTACTCCTCACGTGTGCGCTACCCAGCAGAAGCGCATTGCGCTCTTTGACTGGCGCAAAGCGCCAAGCGCGCCACGGGTTTCTCACGTGTGCGCTAATAGAACATAAATTGTTCTTTAATAAAGCCCCAGAGCTATGATGAATGCTCAGTATTCAATAAAAGACAAAAACATTGTCAGAATTCAAATCAATACTCAGTATTGTCAAATGTTTAACATTTTAACTGAATGGGCCGAGCCCAAAGTGGCCATAAACCCCTCATTCAGATTAATTAAGCCTACATGCTCATAAATCTTTGATCTTAGTCCCAAATTGGACTATAGATCTCCCAACCAATATCGGTTCAAGGGTACATCTTTTCACTCCTCTGATATTTGTCGTTGTAATTTTTCAACGTCTTCAGAGAGGTGACAGGTCCCGACAACCATACATTTCACAGATTATGACGTCTTTAAACTGGACTGTGGGGTCCTTAAGCCTATGGACTATGATGTCCTTAAGCCCATGGACTATGATGTCCTTAACCTCGGACTGTGGGGTCCTTAAACCCATGGACTATGATGTCCTTAACCTCGGACTGTGGGGTCCTTAAACCTATGGACTATGATGTCCTTAACCTTGGACCACCATGTCCTTAAACTGGTAATCGACCGCAATGTCCCTAAACTAAACAACATAGGCCAAATGCTCTCTTGTTGGATCTAAATGATCCCGTTGAGTGGATCTTAGTCTAAAATTAGACTAACGTATCCTAAATGAACGTTTAAGTTGATCTTAGTCTCAAATGAGACTAACGTATCCTTAAACCCAACCACAAACCCAAATCTAAGAAAATACGGATTTGGACTAATCCACGCCCTATGGGCGACAACATAAATTAGTCTCCGTATACAATCCACGGGCAACCAAAAAACAAAACAAACACACACGACACAAAGTGACCATCTGGAGAAGGAGAAAGTGGTTACCGCGATGTGGTAGCGTAATTAACTGCGGGGACTTGCGCCTGCAGGGAAGAGCGTCTCCACAATCAAAAACCCCTTAAATGAGGGGGAATCTGACGAAGTCTGCTACATCGGCCGCATCCATTTAAACCTTCGATATACGGTGTCATAAATCAACTTGGCATTTTCGGAGAGGTGGACGGATAGTACCAATTAGCACCTGCCCTCGAAATTCAGGCAAGACGGACCTACGCGGTCGCGTCTCCGTTTTCGGTGGGGAACAGATTCTTGCACGCCCGGTGGGACCTTTTCCTCTTTCCACTCCACACTTCGTGTGTCGTGTTCGCAAACGAATCGCGGTTTGATATGGTTGCCCTTGGGTTCGAGGTACTAAGATTTGGTTTTGCTCCCGTCCAGAAAAGAGAACATCAATGGCCTCTAACTGCTCCAGCTGCAACTCCCGTTCCGCATCATCTGGAGGAGTAACCTACGGGCCCCAAGCGGCCTCCATCTTCACAATGCCAGTGGAACAGGTGACTCAGGCCACTACTGGATTGTTCTTCAGGACCATGTTCCCGCCAACGACCTTCAGCGCCCCTATACCATCGCAAGAATCTCCCAAGAAGTCGGTCTCTAATCGGCTCACAACTACTGCGGCCCCTCTCAACGGGTCGCCCAACTCCACTGCCTCAGTTTTCAACAAACTGGGCCAAAGCTCATTTGGGCCTATGAAGAAGCCCGCGATACCAGAAAGGGTTATCCCTAAGCGGATAGCCATTCCTCCTCATGAAGTCGTCAAGGCGGTTTCTCCTGCCAAAGGGCCGGTCTTCACAAGACTGACTGTTTCAGCTCCCGTTTCAGACGAAATCGTCAAGGCTGCTTCACCTGCTCGGAAGTCTGCTTTCGATAGGTTGGCCATCCTCACTCAGAGGACGCCAGTCTTCAACAGGTTGACAGCGATAACTTCTGATCAAGACAGGGGACACGAGGAAACCACCCCCATAGCTGAGATAATCCCGGCCGCACGACATGCTCGACGTCGTCACTTGCGCTGAGCGAGGAAGGCTAGGGGCAATTCCCCTTTTGGACTGACTCCGCCAGCTCCCATGGTGGAAATCGATGCTGCTGTTCCAACTGGGAACAGCTTTGAACCGCTAAGGAAGGTGCGCAAAAACTCTCCGACTGCCGTGCTGAAAAGGTCTCATCCACCTGTGGAGAATGCTACAGAAAAGAAGCCGAAGCAGCCCCCTCAGCGGCTGTCCTCTAAAATTTACAAAGTCTAGCGACAGGTCCAGGAATCGGTGATTGACCAGGACTACTATCGCCGACCAAAGAAAATTAAAGCTCGGTGAGAAAAGAGCCATCCCGTGGTACCACAGAAGATGTCATCCGTCTGGGTGCCCGCTGCAACGGCTCTCTCAACTTCAACCGCTCACAAGAGAAGGAGGCCGGAGAAAGCCCCTGTGACCGTGGCAAACTGCGAGACCACAGAACCTAAACGCCCTAAGTCTGGGGACATGGTGGTGCACACCATTTATATGGCTTCCGGAAAAGAGGAAAGTCGTGCTTCTACGGGTCATCGACCGCTTACCCGATCGATAACAAAGGCTCAGGATCAACAGCAGCAAAAACTTCAGGAGATGCTGAATGCAATGGCCGCACTCGCTGGGCCGAAAGAAAACCCAGAGACCTCAGAGCAGCATCAGGAACAAGAAACTAATGTTGAATTCCTCCGAAGAATGCTCGAGAGGAAAGAAAAAGAGGCCGCGGAACAGGAGTCCAACATCAAACGAATGGCTCTTTTGTTCCAAGACATGGCTGGGATGATCTTACAGTCGGAACCTCCAGCTGAAGACTGTAGGGTTGCTAGGCACACGCACAAGGGTCTACGAGACATCAACCATGCCCGATTTAAAAATTAGCCATGCCGAACAACCCAAAGCCGGATCTTTAAACTAGAGATTAGGTGAAAACTAGCATGTTAAACATTTTAACACTAAGTGAGAGGGATTACAACCTTTGTAGATCCGGTCATTCACTTCTTAAGCTCCGTGTTGAGGTCCCTTCGCTGTGATCATCGTGTTCCGGACTCTCGAGAGGTTCCACGAAGAGAAAGATGCAAGCTTGCTTCCGATCTTCGATAACAAAGATGATCTATCTTGAAGTTTCATTAACACAAGCTAACACTCATAAAATGATGTGAACACCCTCATCTAAATGGCAAGGATAGATGAGGATGATGAAGTAGGATTTTTGCTCTCTTTTATTTTCTTATTCTTACTCATTTTTCATCACAAAATCAAATCAAGAAAGCTTTTTCCATGAAAAGAGAATGAAGAAGAAGATGATGATGAATAATCATTAGAATCCTTTTGTGATGAATAATGAAACGATAATGATCAATAATGCAACCATGGTTGCTAAACCTTTGTAGAGAATTAACCAACGGTGTAGGGTTTGCGTTAGGTTAAAGATGAGTCACTTGTAAATATCTTTTTCATGACAAAAGAAAAACCTTCTAGAAACTTCTAGAAAGCATTAACCCAAATCAAACCCTAATCTTGTTTAATCTCTACTAAACATGTTGCATTAGTAATCATATCATGTTACAATATTATATATCACATATATAATATTTATTGTAACAAAATAAAATAATACAATTAACATATATCGCATATATATCAATGTATTACCCGAGTGAGAAAAAGAATCTTTTAGTGAGCTAATATTAGTTAATGTAATTTAATATATCATATATATTATTATACATTAAATTATCGAATCAACATTTGATCCGACAATCCGGCTATATCGCATATAACCGACTAATATTTATCCGTACCGATTCATCGAATCAACACTTGATCCGATGACCCGGCTGATATCAAATATCGCGAGAATATCATACGGTATCTCATATCGCATTATCCTCGATCCCGGACATATCACATATGTGCTCCTACTCCGTTTTGCCTGAGCTAAGAAACCTCCGTGTAGGACTCTAAAGAATCGTCAATACGCCGGCAGTAAGTGATGATCATATCAAACACCCACAAGATGCAAGCGGTCAGCTAAACGTAACAGCCACCCAGGTATTGAGCGCTCAGAAGATCAACAAGAAAGCATGTACTATCTCCCGTGAATCCAATTAGTAACACTCCCGTACAGTCCGGTCTCGTCGTCTGATATGTCGCATATCTCGCCTAGGGGTGGTAAACGTCAGACCGCAGTAGCTCGATAAGTCATATGAGGTCTATAACAGTTCGAGAAACCACTGATAACACTTACCAGTAAATCTCAGCAACCCTGGCCAGGGATTTCCAGTTATAGCCAATCGAACACAGCGCAATATCAACTACCTATACCGGGAGAGACGAATCCCCTCCTATCGCTCATTGCCTCCATGTGATTCGGGACTGTACCCAAAAGCCACATTTTTGCACGCCCTCTTGGATGTGGTATGATGGAAATCAAAGCACAGTGGGAATCACACAAGACTCTATGACGATCTCGGGTCAACAGACTACTCTGTATCAGTGTCACCAGAGAACTACCATCTGACGTGAGGTATAATACCATCTGGGAGTTCTCGGCGAGTCCGTCCAGTGTACCCAGTCTCTACTGAGCACCTGTACACCATCCTTGATGTCAAACACCGATGGATATGGGATCATCCATCGCCCATCATATGGGTCAAGATGCGTATATGCTAGTCTACTCTGGTGCATCGATGCCCTGTCTCGATACACCCTCGACTAGGAACAGTTATAGGATGTACTCGTCGACTACCGTGGCCCCACTAGTATGATCTCATCATAGTCCCAGTAGTCGAGTACATATCCTAAGGGCTTTATCAACATGTAACATAGAGACAATCAGAGTACATGTTAGGATAAAGTACAACCAGATCAGGTGATACTGCCTAAGAATTATATCTGGATTTCTGATGGGACGGGGGTTCCTTGGGAAAAGCCATAATTCCATTGTCTCACAATGGTAGGAACGAAGTTCATCTCATGAACTTATATATATCCAGACTGCCTCTTTGGTAGCATCCTTGGTAACGATGTATCTTGCCTTTAATCGTCTAGTAAGTCACGGTATCTAGCTTGGAACTCTTCCAACATACCGTCCCTCCACTAAGGGTAAAGACAATGCCTGCGACTGACATTCAGTCGTCCTTATCATCCTGGAACCTTTCCAGTGATTCTCCCCAGGATCGATTGATACCATCTCACTACAACTAGTGAGTATCCTAACATCCAATTAGATCTATCTCATAGATCCAAAACCCAGGATTTAGTAGGTATCACTTTGATCCTATATGGAGAATCCTTGTGATAAGCGGAGATTAACCGAGCGTAGCATAGGAAACTCCTTCCCTATCAAGAGTATGTCATCCACATACTCTACGAGGATCACCACCATACTCCCTACTATCTTTTTTGTATATACAAGGTTCATCTACCATTTTGATGAAGTCAAACTCTTTGACTACCACATCAAAACAGATGTTCCAACTCTGCGATGCCAGATTTATCACATAAATCATCTTGCACACATTTCCGCTGCTCCCACTATCTACGAAGCCCTCTGGCTGTGTACTTATACACGCTCTCTTCCAAATAATCATTTAGAAAAGCAGTCATAACACCCAACCGCCAGATATCGTAGTCATGGTATGTAGCCGTGGCATGTAGGATCTGAATGGACTTAAGCATAGCTTTGAAAGTCTCAACTTTTCCAGGTACACCAAGTAATCTTCTCAAGATATACTTGCTCCTGATGGGGATTTAACCCTTTAGATAAAGCAACCAAAGTCCATACTTTGTTGGTGTATAAGGATTCCATCTCAGATCGCTAAGTATCCAGCCATTCTTACAGAGTCCCACTCCTGATGGCCAGCTCGAAACTAGTTGGGTCATCATCTCATGATGCAATGCTCGCTCCCACTGTCATAGAGAAACCGAAGTATCTCTCAGGTGGGTGAGGAACCCTACTAGATCGGCGGAGAGGCTGAGGTTCGTTAAAAACTATTGAATCCACATTCAATAGGTATGCAGCTTCTCAAGTGCATAGCTCCCAAAAGGAAATAGGAAACTCAGTAGTACTCATCATAGAGCACACCATATCACATAGGGTGTGATTGCTCCGCCCCGATACACCGATGTGCTGTGGTGTATATGGAGGAGTAATGCTGAGAGAGAATCTCATTCTCCTTTAGAATAGTCCAGGATTTCCGTGCTCTAGTATTCTCCTCCTTGATCTCATCAAAGGACATAATACTTATACCCGTTTTTGGTTCTCTACTTCTAACTTATATTCTGTGAATATCTCAAAAGGTTCGGACTTGTGTTTCAACAGGAACATATGTCTGAATCTTGAGAGATCATCAGAGAATGTAATGAAGTACAAAGAACCGGTCTTGGCATGTGTAGACAGGGGACCTTCATACATCAGCATGTATCAATCCCAAGAGTTCATTAACTCTTTCTCTGTTTCCAATAAACAGAGCTATGGTCATCTTATCTTTGTGACATGACCGGCAAGTTTCATAAGATGTAAATTCAAACTAATTTAAATATGCATCTAAATGTAACTTGGCTAGTCGGGTCGCATTGATATGACCCAGTCTACAATACCTCAAGAAGGATTCGTTCATTTCTGAACTATTCCTCTTGTGTGTGTTCTGTATACTAAGAACTGTAGTTTGATTTAGAACGTCAATACTTTTAGATAACGTGCCTGAACCAATCAACTCTTGATATAGGAAATGTTCAAAACATTATCCAACAATAAAAAATTATATCCTTTCTTTACTAATAAAGAGACTGATATGATGTTGTATATCAGGTTCGGTATCTAAGAATATTCGTTCAGAATCAATGTATTATGGTAATACAGGGTGATAGTGACCAACAAACTTGGCTGCAACACTTGCACCTTTTCTATCTCATAAAACTTATCACTCGTTCTCAGTTCTCTACCTATCTGTAGCCCATGTAACAAATTGCATGTGTGGGATCCTGATCCGGTATCAAATACCCAGCACGTAAAGGATAATGAGAAACAGTTCTCTGTAATGAACACACCCGAAGAAGATGCATCAGCATGCACTTTCTTCGTTTGGGCGGCACGGGAATTCTGGTAATCCCCTATTTCCTGCTCTGTCTTATAACAATTATAAGTTGGAGCGGGACCAGCATTCCCTAGCGCAGTATAACAAGAGGGTTCGGTCAATACATCCGTATTATTATCGTGATTAAGGCGTGACATAGTCGTAACCAGGAGAGAGAGAGAAGAAAACACTCGGCGTGTGCTTTTACAAGATTAGATTGGTTATCAATTTATCTAATCAGGATGTCTCCCACTGTTTTAGTCAAATCTTCCTTCAAACTCTAAAAGGAAAGACTAGCCGGGATTAATTACACCCTACAAGTTCGCCAATCTTTCAGCCAGGTCAGTGCCGGTACTTTGAGGGAGGTTCCCCGTGCTTTCGCACGGACCTAATTAAAATAAACCTCGTTTTTCCAGGGGCGTAACCCCGTTGACACCTTTCTAGAAACCTACTTGATCGGCTAATTGTAATATGTAAAACTCTCCCAGGAGTAATCTTACTCGCAGCGGGTATCGGGATCCAACTATCTCATAGAAGGTATGCAATCTCATTGCAAATTTCAACACTTGAAATTCCCAATAATATTTTACCCCTAGCGTCCTATGACCTTGACAAAGGCCAACAAATCATAGGCTGCTAGTCAAGTTCAACCCGTCATTTCTTGATTGAATTAAACCCACCCGCACGGCCCTTGACAAAGGCCAACAAGGTCGCACGACTACCCTAATCAATCTGCATCATATGCATAAGCAGATAAGTACTATTCAGCTACCGCACACTACGCCTTGACAAAGGCCAACAAACGCAGCACGAATACTAAACAGTCCTTATCTGAAATGACGGAGGGCTACGACAGGTTTTAAGAAGACCCTTTGCGTAATGAACGTGATATCGTTGTAGAATCGAGTGATTTTAAATGGAGTGTTTTTGAGGCTTTTCTAGTTTTGCTAAAGGGGGCACTCCCGGTGAAGGGATCGTCGGCCCTTTCCTCATCGAATAAGGTGCAGGGTATATCATATATACCACTATGCAAAGCAAAAACTATAGAAAAAATCAAAAGACAAACCGAGTTTGTAGCATCTGCTAGTTTCACTAAAGAGGTCACTCCCGGTGAAGGGATCTCGGCTCTTTCCTTATCGAATAAGGTGTTGGATGTTCTACAAGGAACACCGCTATGCAAAGCAAGAACTAGAGCTACCAGTTTTTAAACAAGTTTCTACAACATCTTTAGGTTTCTTTTAGTTTCATTAATCTCATTAATGAAGTCCCATTTTATTATGCTTCACAAGCAGCACATTTGAAACGAAATCTGCAATATAACATATATCTCATATATATAACATAAACATTCGTCTCAGGCAGTATTATGATCTCATCACAGAACATTGCAGCAGAAGAACATATATGAAATATTGGATATACTAGGACGTCCGTGTTTTAATACGAGCCTGTATAAAACACGGATTCCACGGTCGCGATGAATAGCCAAACCCACATCCCTAGACCCCTACGAGAGCGGCAAGCAACACTGCCAATTCTACGGTTAGGAGACCCGGTCTCGACTCCTCGAGATGGTCTCCCACTGGACCCTAGAACCCGGTTACTTGTGCTCCCCGCCTTAGGTCTACCTAATGCGGAAAAGTAAATAATATACAATGGTGACATCATCCTCAGCCCGGAAGTGCCCCAATAAAAAAATATTACATACAAATGAATTTTACATGAATGAAAAAGAAAAACTCTCATCTCACATAAAAAAAACCCGGCTATTCAAAACGCGACGATCCAATACAACATATCACAGCAACACATAATATCTCATATCATCAACGTAAGCAAGTATGCGTATCCCGATTGTAGTTGATGTATAGCAACGAAGCCGGCGATACACCACATACTACGCTTACGGTCAAAGAAAAGAAAGTGTAAACCTACAACAGTTGGAATCCGCAACCTCCTTAGATATCGCATGCCTAACCAGATGAATTCCTTAGACATCGCATGCCTAACCATTATAAACCCTGCATTTTAGTCTCATTATCGAAAACTCTTATCAATATCAAGTCGGGCAATTCAACAAGATTCCCGACATACTGATCGAATGCTCGTCGCAAACTTCAGTAGACGGCCGCACCCCCGATGCCGTCGATGAAGTGCACTAAGGCAGAACACCGCTGTCACGAGCACCTGAACGGATGCTTTTGGCGACGGGGTTCTCCTACAGTCACTTGGTCAGGGCTATGGGGCGTGGCTGTCTGTTAAGTTTACTCCGCGAGTATCCGCGTACGGTACGTGATTGCGACGGACTTTTGATCACATCAAAATTCCGTGGCAACCGATCATTTGAGACTAAACTACTAGATTTATAACATTCAAATTAGTTATCTCATAACTACCTGTAGATTCCAAATATTGTATCACATTCCAGATAAATAGATAATGTTAAACTTTCCGATCGAATAATCAAACACCCAAGTTTTCCCAAATAATTCTCAACACTTGAAATTAGTTTAAAAACATCCATCACATGCCACAGTACCAATGGTCCAGCCGTAGAAGGGTCAAGCCAACGCCTCACATGTGGCGCGCCGTACTGCCACAAACTCTAAGGTTTAGAGGCAGTTCAAGACGGTCACATAATCGAATTAAGGTTTGTTGTCTTCTAGAGGGTCCACCGCGTTACTTGCATGACTTAGATTGTTCTTAAACTACGGAAAAATCCAACTTTTGAAAAAATTTCCGACAGGGGAAAAGGTGAGTTATTGATATCTGTTCGAACTTTTAACAGTTTCTAAAATTATCCGGAAAAAACTTAAACGAAGTTAAATTATCCGATCGAATCAACGAGTCCCCAATACAACCCAGAAAACTCAACACTTGAGTATAATTAAAAATTCCCAGAAGAATCAGGAAGTTGGTACTGAAGTTACTGTACAAAACCCTAACCCTAATTCTACTATTCCGCCGCGGAACCGCCGCGCAAGCAAGGTATTGTCGCGGTTCCGCGGCCCTTTAGTGGAATTAAGATGTCGTATTTCACAGTAATTCCTAAAATACCCTGCTGATTTTTTTGAGTATTTTTAATTCACAAAAAATCACATTTTGAAAAAATTTCCAGAAACTAGGGTATATCGTGTTTTCGGAGTTCGATCGGACTTTAAACTTCGCCTAAAGCTCTAGCTTGGCTCTGATACCACTGTAGGGTTGCTAGGCACATGCACAAAGGTCTACGAGACATCAACCATGCCCGATTTAAAAATTAGCCGTGCCGAACAACCCAAAGCCGGATCTTTAAACTAGAGATTAGGTGAAAACTAGCATGTTAAACATTTTAACACTAAGTGAGAGGGATTACAACCTTTGTAGATCCGGTCCTTCACTTCTTAAGCTCCGTGTTGAGGTCCCTTCACTGCGATCATCGTGTTCCGGACTCTCGAGAGGTTCCACGAAGAGAAAGATGCAAGCTTGCTTCCGATCTTCGATAACAAAGATGATCTACCTTGAAGTTTCATTAACACAAGCTAACACTCATAAAATGATGTGAACACCCTCATCTAAATGGCAAGGATAGATGAGGATGATGAAGTAGGATTTTTGCTCTCTTTTATTTTCTTATCCTCACTCATTTTTCATCACAAAATCAAATCAAGAAAGATTTTTCCATGAAAAGAGAATGAAGAAGAAGAAGATGATGAATAATCATTAGAATCCTTTTGTGATGAATAATGAAAAGATAATGATCAATAATGCAACCATGGTTGCTAAACCTTTGTAGAGAATTAACCAAGAGTGTAGGGTTTGGGTTAGGTTAAAGATGAGTCACTTGTAAATATCTTTTCATGACAAAAGAAAAACCTTCTAGAAACTTCTAAAAAGAATTAACCCAAATCAAACCCTAATCTTGTTTAATCTCTACTAAACATGTTGCATTAGTAATCATATCATGTTACAATATTATATATCACATATATAATATTTATTGTAACAAAATAAAATAATGCAATTAACATATATCGCATATATATATATCAATGTATTACCCGAGTGAGAAAAAGAATCTTTTAGTGAGCTAATATTAGTTAATGTAATTTAATATATCATATATATTACTATGCATTAAATTATCGAATCAACACTTGATCCGACAATCCGGCTATATCGCATATAACCGACTAATATTTATCCGTACCGATTCATCGAATCAACACTTGATCCGATGACCCGGCTGATATCAAATATCGCGAGAATATCATACGGTATCTTATATCGCATTATCCTCGGTCCCGCACATATCGCATATGTGCTCCTACTCTGTTTTGCCTGAGCCAAGAAACCTCTGTGTAGGACTCTAAAGAATTGTCAATACGCCGGCAGTAAGTGATGATCATATCAAATACCCACAAGCTGCAAGCGGTCAGCTAAACGTAACAGCCACCCAGGTATTGAGCGCTCAGAAGATCAACAAGCAAGCCTGTACTATCTCCCGTGAATCCAATCAGTAACACTCCCGTACAGTCCGGTCTCGTTGTCTGATATGTTGCATATCTCGCCTAGGGGTGGTAAACGTCAGACCCCGGTAGCTTGATAAATCGTGTCGATATGAGGTCTATAACAGTTCGAGAAACTACTGATAACACTTACCAGTAAATCTCAGCAACCCTGGCTAGGGATTTCCAGTTATAGCCAATCAAACACAGCGCAACATCAACTCCCTATACCGGGAGAGAAGAATCCCCTCCTATCGCTCATTGCCTCCATGTGATTCGGGACTGTACCCAATAGCCACCTTTTTGCACGCCCTCTTGGACGTGGTATGATGGAAATCAAAGCACAGTGGGAATCACACAAGACTCTATGACGATCTCGGGTCAACAGACTACTCTGTACCAGTGTCACCGGAGAACTGCCATCTGACGTAAGGTATAATACCATCTTGGAGTTCTCGGCGAGTCCGTCCAGTGTACACAGTCTCTACTGAGCACCCGTACACCATCCTTGATGTCAAACACCGATGGATATGGGATCATCCATCGCCCATCATATGGGTCAAGATGCGTAACGCTAGTCTACTCTGGTGCATCGATGCCCTGTCTCGATACACTCTCGACTAGGAACAGTTATAGGATGTACTCGTCGACTACCGTGGCCACACTAGTATGATCTCATCATAGTCCCAGTAGTCGAGTACATATCCTAAGGGCTTTATCAACATGTAACATAGAGACAATCAGAGTACATGTTAAGATAAAGTACAACCAGATAGCATACTATTATGTCGAGTAAGAAAGTCCTCCCTATATATGTCCAAGCATCCACTACAATATACATCATATGTACAGTAATGGCCTCTAGGGCATACATCTAACTAACAAAGACCCCCGATTATCATTAAAGACGACAGAGGGGAGACATCGAACCCTCTTCCGGCTCTTTCAGCAGCCAAGGAGGAGACCATCTCCAAGTCCGCTCTGGATGATTACATCACTCAACAAATACGAGCTCATCATGCGAGCGAAACGGCCGGGCAGATCGTTAAGACTGGACGACCCTACCCGGGCTGGTATGACCAAATAAGGTACCCGCCGGGATATACGATCCCTGAATTCCATGTATATAAAGGGACGGGCAATCCCCACCAGCATGTCGCTCGGTTCAGGGCTCTTTGCGGCAATACCGGAGGTGATGACAAATTGTTACTTCGTCAGTTCGTTGGCAGCTTGGCGGAAACGGCCTTTGAATTGTATTCGGAGCTGCCCAACGACTCCGTCAAAACTTTTACAGAGATGGAATTACTGTTCGTCCAACATTTTGCGAGCGCTAGTGAACGTACCCCAATCACAGCACTGATCAATGCCAGGGTAAAGCCTGGAGAGACATGGGTGCAGTATGCGATACGATGGCAGAATTTGTGGTCGAAGTGCAAGCAGCGCATCGAAGAGGCGCCTGCGATAGGCATGTTCGTGGGTACTCTTGACCCTCAAGTGACAATTTCCCAATTTATGATGTTTTTCAAGCCGACCACTTTCCAGGCCCTGATTGACAAGCTGGCCCAAATGGACCAGACGGACCACAGGCCTTCCTCTTCAAAGCTGGAATCTCGAAATGAAAAAGGGAATGGGAAAGCAACCTTCATCGCTAATACTCAACAACAGCCGAGCAACTTAAAGCCAGTTGTTCGCCAAAACAACGTGCGTCCATGCCCATCCCTCGAGGAGAGACCGGGACGTCCTTACTCGTTTCCCCGGGATAAAATGAGGAGACTGTTCGAGCTGGCAGTACGCAACAGACTCATCAGTCTGCCGGATCCAAAATGTCCGTTGCAGCCAGGAGATGTCAACAATCCTAATTACTGCCCTTACACCAAGCAGTAAGCCATCCAATCGAAGATTGCTTCGTCTTCAAAGGCTGGATTGAGGACCAATACCAACAGGGCAAATTCGCGCTGTCTGAAAAATGGAAGTTGAACCCGCCACAACCACATGATCCAAAAAAGATGGACATGCCGAGGGCATCGTGTTCATTCATAGGGGAAGCTCCGTGGGAGGTCGCTCTTTCAACCAAAACAAAAAGAATGTTGAGGGATCTCCAAACATGCCCGGCGATTAGATGGAAAAATCAGCTAGAACCCGAGATCATCGAAGGAATGCTGAAGCCGCGCCCAACTCCAAAAATTGGTGGTGATAGTAAAAGCGCTCGCACCCAGCCGTCAAAGTCTTCGAAGAAAAAGAAGACCAAAAAGCCCATGAAGCCTGATAACAAGCGCACGGAACTGCAAAAACATATTGACGCGCTGGAAGAATATAATCAGAAGGCGCGGAACCCAGTCACACTCCAAGAATTTCTCAGCCACGTCCTTGAGGACGGAGATGATAACAATGGAGAAGACTCCTCGGATGAACCTGAGGATCATATGGCAAGCTGCCATATGATCTCTTATTCATTGATAAACGGTGAAAAAGCTCCTGACGCAAAGAAATTGGGGGCAGATCTTGAGCCGGAACTTCTAGGACCATCAGACAGAAATGATTGACGCATTCCTGAACGAAGCTCTTCTGAAAAGCAAAGCTGATCAGGTGCGCGAGATGGCCAAATTTGAAAAGGCCAAACGCCGGCGACTAGACGAAAGGGTTGAAACATTACCACCAGATCAAAGCATCCCTATCGCCAGCAAAAGCAAGCTTAAAGTAAGAAAACGATTCGCTATGGCCCTGTCAATAGGAATGAAGTTGCCTTCTTTCAGAGGAAATTCTCCTGGCGGTATACATCTTGATGAAGCGGACATACATCCTAACTTCTGCTTATACCATCAGAGAATTGCACCGCATAGCCTTTAAAAACTGGTGGCAGGGATATGTTGCCCACCGACAACACGTTCAATGAGTGAAGCACAAGGCTCGTCAGGAACAGAAAAGCACGACAGATGAGCGCAAAAGAGCCGCCGGCAACTGTCACATAGCCGACACCAAAGGATCGCAAGTTATCACCTTTGGAAGCAACTCTGACAAAGAAATCGCCCTCAGCCCTCTCTTCAAGGAATCCACCTCCGACACAAAAGATGCGAAGACTTGCGAGAAAATCTTACTGCGTAATCATACGTTACCCAAAAAATTTTGGACCTATGACCGAAATGTCTTTAAACTACTACAAACCCGCGGCATCACCAAGCTGACGTGGTAAAAAAAAAGGTGCATCCATAAGAAATATGGGCCCGGATGAAAACCCGAAAGGGCTCCGTGAGTAAAAACAGCAGGACTACCGGCGAGTTTTGTGAAAACCTGAAAGGGCGCAATCTCGTTAAAAGACACTTGCAAGGTCCTCTCGACCCTGTAAGGAGAAACCACCCGCGTGAGATCCTTACGACTCACAAGGGAGCAACACACTTAGGAATCCTCAAGATTTCAAAGGAGAACTTACACTTACGAGATGCTCACGACTCGTAAGGAGAATTCCCTTTTGAGACCGTCACAGCTCATAGGGCTCAAAAGCCTTAAGTTACAGGGATCTAAACCTGTTCTTAAGCCATCACAATCTTCAATTTTGCCCTACAAGCATCTCGACCCTTGTATACAATCCACGGGCGCGAATAAACATTTCCCTAACAAAGTCCCACCAGCGATTTGGGATATGTCTACACGGTAAACAACCCTTGTAAGTCCTCTCGACTTATAAGGAGAAAGCACTCTTGTAAGATCCTTACGACTTGTAAGAGACCATACACTTAAGACTCCTCACGATTCTTAAGGAGAAAACCCACTTACGAGATCCTTACGACTCATAATTTAAAATCAGGAAAGCTTCTGGGAAAAGCCTCAGAAGAGGGTCACGTGCTTACACGTGACTAGCGGTCACGTGTTGGCACGTGACACCTAAAAACATCATCAAGGCAAGTTCAGTTTCCTGACTACGTTGAAGAAAAGGGGGCTTCAGAAAGAGTCACGTGCTCCCACGTGACCCTGGTCACGTGGCGACACGTGACATTTAAATGCAAGAGTCAAAAGGCACACCAGTTCCCTGATCAAGTCAAGGAAAAGACTTCAGAAGAGGTCACGTGCTTCCACGTGACCAGGGTCACGTGTTGCCACGTGACGTTCAAGACAGCAGACTCGTTCTCCAGTTGAACCAAGGAAAGAGAGAGTTCAAACAAGGGTCACGTGCTCATACGTGACCAGGGGTCACGTGGCAGCACGTGACGTTTAAGCAGCAATAAGAAGACAGAGCGCAAAAGAAAGGAAAAGGCTCATTCCAAAGGGGGTCACGTGCCCACACGTGACCATGAGTCACGTGGTCACACGTGACCGGCTTTCAAAGCCCACTGTGTTAACAGAATTAAATTCTGAGAGAAATTCAAATCTTTCCAAAGGAAAGCAACTATCTGGAACCAATCGAATTAAAGATTCAGAGGTGATCTATCTATGGGAAAATCTCGGGTTTGGAAAGATTTCCCCTTTAAATCTAACCAAAATAACAAAGGAGAATCTCTGGATTTAAAATCCAATGGTGAATAAAATTCACCTAATAATCCAAAGGTCCAAAATGAATGATGGATGCAAATCAAATCTTTCACGAAGATTCGTCAAAAACTGATTGATTCGGCTGCTTCTCCTATAAATAGGAGCCAAGAGACATACATGCAGATATATACGCAGAAAAAAAAGAGAAAAGAAAGAGAGCTTCGATACTTGGAGAACTTGGATCTTCTGCAAAAAAAAACCTAGGTAAGAAAGGGAAAAGCTCCTTGAAAGAAGAAGAGAATTTAATTCTCAACAGAGTTTAACTCTGATACATAAAAACAGAAGAATATATTTCTTCTCTCTTTGATAGAGGATCTGCAAAGTGCACATCTCCCCTTAAGGTTGAGAATTTAATTCTCAATGGGTCGAGATCCTGCCATGCAGATCCAAAACATAGAGAGGGAATGCAAGCATGAGAATTTAATTCTCACAGAACTATAGGAATTTAATTCCTTTAAAATAAAATTAGGGCTTGACCCTGTATCATGGGAATTTAATTCCTTCAGAATAAAAAGAAACAGGGTTTAACCCTAATTAAGAACTTAGTTCTGTTGAAACAACGGGAATTTAATTCCCTTAATCATCATTTAACAGGGAATGGGAATTCAATTCCTTAAAAACTTTTGTTAGGGTTTAACCCTATTCAGCCCTTCACATATATGAGGAATTTAATTCCTACAGAAAATTCAGAGTTAAACTCTATTCCAGAATATAAGTCCTCGAAAGGAAGTAGGAATTTAATTCCTCTGAAATTTACAGCTCGAGGAATTTAATTCCTGAAAAAAAAGATTAACAAAGCCTCTAAACAAAATACATAGAGGCAGGGTCACGTGTCATCACGTGACCCCCCAAAAGGTCTACAGAAAGCCCCTTTGAGGCAGCACCCCACGTGATCCACGTGACCCTTGGCAGAAGCTCTAATACATAGGCATTTGAATGCCCAACACGTGATGGCACGTGACGCTCTGAAAGACACGATAATCTCAGAATAAATGAAGGGAGGGCGCTCTCACGTGCTGCCACGTGACCCCTCTTGTCTTAGTGTTTAACACTGAATTGAAACTCTCGAACCCAGTGTTAAAATACTGTTGGGCCTTAGTGTTCAACACTAATTAAAAAGCTTTATCTGCAGTGTTCAACACTGATTGCCTTAGTGTTTAACACTAATCTGAGATCTTCATTTGCAGTGTTCAACACTGATCTGTTTTAGTGTTTAACACTAATTTGAAAAGCCTTGTTGCTGGTGTTTAACACCAATTATCTCTTAGTGTTAAACACTAACTTGTCAACCTCATTCCCAGTGTTCAACACTGATTGCTCTGTAGTGTTTAACACTAGGCTTTGACCCAATTGACTAAATGGATGGAGGCAAAGCCTCTCCTGATTGGACTTAGCCCAAGATGGCCATAAGTCCTCAATTTGTGATTAACTGGGCCAATAGACTCATAACACAATTAATTCGTCTTGACCCCAAATTGGGCCAAGGACTATTTAATCCACTCCGGTTCTAGGGTACATCTCTTCACTCCTTTGATACTTGGCATTGTAATCCCTCAATGTCTTCAAAGAGGTGACGGGTCCCGACGACCACACATTGATACGGACTGCGGGGTCCTTAAACCCGTGTTTAATGAAAATTCCTGGTTACGTGGAACGCGGATAATGTCACTCTTTGACCCCGTGGAAAACGTCCAGAGCGGAGCCTGGTCCTCGCAGAACACGGCAGTGAACCCGTGTGAAGCATCCAGAGCACATAACGGACTGTGGGGTCCTTAAACCCATGGACTACGACGTCCTTAACCTTGACCGGGATGTCTTAAAACTAACAACGGACTGTGGGGTCCTTAAACCCATGGACTACGACGTCCTTAACCTTGACCGAGATGTCTTAAAACTAACAGTGGACCGCAATGTCCTTAAACTACCCATGGACCGCAATGTCCTTAAACTACCCATGGACCGCAATGTCCTTAAACTAAAACAATAGAGCCCCGCATGCTCTTTTGTCGGATCTAAACGGTCCCGTTAAGTTGATCTTAGCCTCAAAGATGGCTAACGTATCCTTAAACCTTCAAACAGAGTGGACTATAAATCCCCCCAATTAACTCTGGCTCAAGGGTACATCTCTTAACTCCTTTGACATCCGTCGTTGTAATTCTTCAACGTCGTCAGAGAGGTGACGGGTCCTGACGGCCATACATACATTGGACCTCTAGGTCCCTAAAATGGAACAATGGAGTTCAAACACTCCTTTATCGGATCTAAACGATCCCGTTAAGTTGATCTTAGTCACAAAGTTAGACTAACGCATCCTTAACAAACGTTTGAGTTGATCTTAGCCTCAAGTATGGCTGACGTATCCTCAAACCAAACCCCAAACCCAAATCTAAGATAATACGGATTTGGACTAGTCCACACCCTACGGGCGACGACATAACTCAGTCTCCGTAAACAATCCACGGGCAACAAAACACAAAACAAACACCCACGACACGAAGTGACCAGCTGGAGAAGGAGAAAGTTGTTACCGCAATGCGGTAGCGTAATTAACTGCAGGGTCTTGCGCCTGCAGGGAAGAGCGTCCCCACAATCAAAAACCCTTCAAGCGAGGGGGAATCTGACGAAGTCTGCTACATCGGACGCATCCGTTTAAACCTTCGATACATGGTGCCATAAATCAACTTGGTATCTTCGGAGAGGTGAACGGATAGCACCAATTAGCATCTGTCCCGAATCTCAGTGCCAAGACACCGCAGTCTTGTGCGCCGTCTTTCGGAGGGGAACAGATTCTGGCACGCCCGGTGGGACCTTTTCCTCTTTCCACTCCACACTTCGTGTGTCGTGACTCGCGAACCAATCGCGGTTCGCCAATGGTTGCCCTTGGGTTTCAAGATACTAAGAATTGGCGTCTTGCTTATTGCAGAAAGGAAAGGATCGATGGCTTCTACTTCCATGAAATTCTCCAACTGCTCAGGCTGCAATTGCAGCCAACGCTCTGCCTCGCCAGGAGGTATAGCCTACGGACCCCAAGCTGCATCGCTATTCACAATGCCCGTGGAACAGGTCACTCGCGCCACCACAGGATTGTTCTTTAGGACCATGCTCCCACCTACAAACTTCACCGCTCCAGCGCTGACAACGGAAGCTCTCAAGAAGTCGGTCTTTGATCGTCTTACCCCTGCCGCGGCTCCTCTCAACGAGTCGCCCAACGTCAACGCCTCGGTCTTCTCTAGATTGGGCCAAAAATCCTGCGAACCCATCATGGGACCTACAATCTCAGAGAAGGCTGCTTCTAAGAAGGTGCCCGCTCCTGCCCCCGAAGTCGTCAAGGCAGCTTCTCCGGCCAAAAGGTCGGTCTTTACGAGATTAACGGCTTCAGCTCCCGCTCCTACTGCCCAAAGGACATCGGTCTTTGACAGGCTAATGCCAACTGCGACCCCCCACCCAGACAGGGGGCAAGACGAAACCATTCTTACCGCTGACCCTACACCGTCCGCTCGACACGCTCGACGTCGCCATTGGCGCCGAGTAAGGAAGGCTGGGGGCAACTCCCCCTCCGGGTTGACTCCATCGGCCCCGATGGCAGAGGTTAATGCTGCTGTTCCAACTAGGAACAGCTTTGAAATGCTAAATAAGGTGCGAAGGAATTCTCCTACGGCAGTGCTGAAGAGGTCTCCTCCCTCATTAAAAAAGGTTGTCGAAATAAAACCCGAACAACCCCGATCTCCTCAACGGCTGTCTTCCAAAATCTATAAGGTTTGGCGGCAGGCACGGGACTCGATCATCGATCCAAACTTCTCTCGCCAACACAAGAAACTGAAAATCCAACCGGAAGCTGGTCACCAGGCTAAACCCCTAAAGGCTGTCTGGACGCCCACCTCAACGGCCCCCTCAACCTCCATGGCTCATAAAAGGAGGAGGCCACAGAAAACCCCACAGCATGCAACGACGGCTAAAAGCACTGAGCCCAGACGCCCTAAGTCTGGGAGCATGGTGGTCCACACTGTTTACATGGCATCTGGAAAAGAGGAAAGCCGCACGTCTACGGGCCACCGACCGCTAACCCGATCCGTGACGAAGGCTCAAGAGCAGCAACAAAAGCTTCAAGAAATGATGAATGCTATGGCCGCGCTCACCGGGCCAAAAGAAAACCCAGAAACATCCTCAGACGCACGCCGGGAGGAAGAAACCGATGCTGAATTCCTTCGCCGGACACTGGAGAAAAGGGATAAAGAGGCTGCTGAACAAGCGGCCAATATACAACGGATGGGCCTCCTCTTCCAAGATGTGATAGGAATGATGATCCAGCAGGACTTACCCGCCGAGGATCCCCCAATCGTTCTTGAAGACGACCGAGGAGAAACGTCAAATCCACCACCAGCCCTCTCAACGGCCAAGGAGGAGGCAATCTCTAAGGCTGACTTGGCTGACTACATAGCCCAGCAGATCCGGGTTCATCACGCGACTGAGGCAGCTGGTCAAGTCGTGAAAACGGGGCGGCCGTATCCGAGCTGGTACGACCAAATCAAATACCCGCAAGGCTATACGATACCAAAATTCCACGTGTATAAGGGGACCGGCAATCCCCATCAACATGTCGCCCAGTTCCGGGCCCTCTGCGGTAACACCGGCGGTGATGATAAACTGTTGCTCCGCCAGTTCGTGGGCAGCTTATCAGAAACTGCGTTCGAATGGTATTCGGAACTCCCGAACGATTCTATCAAAACGTTCGCTGAAATGGAGCTGTTGTTCACTCAGCGATTCGCAAGCGCCAGCGAACGCACTCCAATAACTGCACTGATTAACGCCAGGGTAAAACCGGGCGAAACCTGGGTCCAGTACGCTATACGCTGGCGAAACTTGTGGTCGAGATGTGAGCAACGCATTGAGGAAGCACCTGCGGTGGGCATGTTCGTGGGAACTCTAGACCCTCACGCAACTATCTCCCAGTTTATGATGTTCTTTAAGCCAACTACATTCCAGGCTTTGATCGACAAGTTGGCTCAGATGGACCAGATGGGTCATAGACCACCTGCCCCGAAGTCGGAATCTCGGAATGACAAGGGTAAAGGGAGGGCAACCTTTGTTGCGAATGCCCAGCAGCAACCTAACGCCCCGAAACCGGCAGATCAACTCGAGGAAAGGCGTCGGTATTATAATGAGAAGATGAAGCGTCCCTACTCGTTCCCACGGGACAAGACGAAACGGCTATTCGAGCTGGCAATACGCAACAAACTTATAAACCTGCCAAATCCAAGGCGACCGCCGTAACCCACCGAAGTGAATAACCCTAACTATTGCCCTTACCATCAAACGGTAGGCCATCCGATTGAAGATTGCTTCGTCTTCAAAGGATGGATTGAAGACCAGTACCTCCAGGGGAAGTTTGTACTGTCCGAAAAGTGGAAGGTGAACCCACCACAACCGCATACTCCTAAGAAAGCAGATACACCGGGGGCAACCTGCTCCTTTATTGAAGAAGCTCCATAGGAGGTCGTGCTATCAACTAAAACCAAAAAAATGCTGAGAGACCTTCATGCGTGCCCTGCGATCGAATGGAAGGACCCTCTTGAACCTCAAATTATCGAAGGGATGCTAAGACGCCGCCCAACTACAAAGACTCGCGATAAGAGCCCAAATACTCACGCCCAATCGTCAAAATCTTCGAAGAAAAAGAAGAAGAAATCCAAGAAGTCCGTGAAGCCTGGAAAAGAGCACACGAACTTGCAGAAGCAAATCGACGCACTGGAAGAGTACAATCAAAAGGCGCGAACCCCTGTCACACTGCAAGAGTTCCTCAACCACATCTTTCAAGAGGAAGATGATGGAGAAAGCTCGTCGGATGAATCCGAAGGATATGTGGCGAGTTGTAACGTGATCTCCCACTCATTTACCGATGATGGGAAAACTCCTGGCACTAAAAAGCTGGAGGCAGAGCCTGTACCAGAGCATGCATGGCCAACAGACGAAATGATCGACGCTTTTCTAGACGAGATTCGTCTAAAATGTAAAGCGGACCAGGAGCGTGAGATGGCCACATCGGAAGGAGCCAAATGCGGACAACTGAACAAAAGAGTTGAACTACCAGAGCGAAGGGCATCCGAAGTAGACAAGAAGATATTCAAGACGAGGAAAAGGTTTGCCAAAGCCATGTCAATGGGAATGAAGCTACCGTCCTCGGAAGGAAACGCACACGATGGGGTGGAGAGGCACCCTAATTATTGCGCATATCACCGGAAAATATCACACCCCACGGAAGAGTGCGACGCCTTTAAGATATGGTGGCAAGGATATGTTGCTCGTCGGCAACATGTTAAGCGCATGAAACGCAAGAGCCGTCGGGAGCGAAGAAGTACTATCGATAGGCACGACAGAGCTACTGGCAACTGTTACATGGTAAACGCCAGGGAGTCACAAGTTCTCACCTTTGGGAGCGACTCTGATGAAGAAATCGCTCTGGGCCCTCTCTTCAAAGAATCCGTGTTGGGGAAAGAGGAGGAATCGGAGATCTGCGAGAACATTCAGCTGCGCAATCGCACACTCCCAGAAAAGAATCTCGGGCCCGGGAATAGAAAGGATAAGGGAAAGGAAAAGGTCACTGAAGATATCACTTTAGATGACCAAGTCATGAGAGAGCTGGCTGTCAAAGACCCTCCTAGGAAGAGTAAAGTGGACTATAACATCCTCGCGCACCTAAGGAAGCTGCCTTCTCAGCTTAGCATTCTCGATGCCCTCCTACTATCAAAAGAAGCGCGAGACTCACTAATTAAGGCGTTACAAGAACCTGAGCAATTCCAAGCCTTCCTCGCCACTGAAAAGATGAAGGATGAACTGGAGGAAGTGCATACAGCCGACATCACTTTCGGTGATGAAGACCTCCTTCTCGGGACATGCAACCATAACCGTCCCCTATATGTCTCCGGATACTGCCATGATATCAAGATAGGCAAGATCCTGGTGGATAATGGATCCTCCGTCAACCTCCTTAATGTTCGGGTGTTGAAGGAAATCTGCATGAGTGTGCAACACCTCGCTCGTGACAAAATCACTATCTCCGGTTTCGATTCACAATCGTCACGGACTCTCGGATCTGTGATATTAACATTACGCTTTGGACTTCTCGTCACAGACATCAAATTCCATGTCATTGACGCCAAGACCTGCTACAACGCCTTGCTCGGTCGTCCTTGGCTACACGAGTACAACATCATCCCTTCTACAGAACATCAGTGTATGAAGTACTTTAAGGACGGTTTCGAGTATACCGTAACAGGCGAGCTGAACCCATTTTCCGTGAACGAAGTCCGCAAATACGAAGATGCGAAATACTTTTTGCCAGATTTCGAGGATACAGAAAGGTGTCGCAATCTGGAGAACAAAGCCGCCGCCGCCATCCCCGTTTTCGGAAGCGACACCGAAGAAGAGGAAGAGATAGTTTATGCAGGGCCATCTCAACGCAACAACCTGGGGACGCCCGCCCCCATGTTAGTCTTCGGAAGTGACTCAGAAGATGAAGTGAACGCTGTGTTCTCCAATCGGCTGTCAATACAAGCACCCCCTGGCGATGACCATAGTTTGCAAATCACCATGGTACCGCGAGAACACTACAAGGATCTCGACACGCTTCGGGCTCACAATGTGCAGGACCTGCAAACATTCTACGTCCCTCCCAGGCGAAAGGGTGAGAAGGTGATCCTATTCTACCGATCCTCAGAGTCGAAAATAGAGAAAGAGATCTGGCATGGCGCGGATGCTACACTTGACAGGCTCCAACCCATCCGTCTGCCCAGATACTATACAAATGGATTAAAGAAGCTATTGAAGCGCCAAGGAGTACCTTTAGAACAGACCGTTCGGCAGGCGCGGTTCTACAACAGGATTTGGGATGTCCCCGGGACTCAACGCAAATTGCCCAACGGGAAGATGGAAACACTCGGGCTTGGATACGCAAGAGCCGGAAAACGGGAACGGGCCCACAGTAGCTACGCCATATATACCTTTGATGAAGAGGAGGACGCCCTGTCAGGAGATGCCAACCACCCATCAAAACTAGACCCCGCAATTAAAGCGCCGAGTCCGTCGTTTGAAGAGCGAGTGGGCAAGCCTATCAGGAAAATGGGTCAGGAAGCTCGGGAAGACCACAACCGCGAAATGGCCATCTACGAGAAGGCCAGGACGCAACATCTATCTCAACGTGCTGCAAAAGACAAAGACGCTTATCCTCGTCAATCCGTTGTACGAAAGGCCCGACGCAGAGACGGAAATAAATCAAGAAGCGGCTCGGGTTTGTCCCTCATGAAGAAGATGAGTCGAGCGTACTCCTTCCCCCGAGACAAAACGGGGAGGTTACTTAACCTTGCCATAAAACATCAAAAGATCACGCTTCCAAAGTCTAGACATCCTGAACAAGCTAGTAAGGCTTCTCATCCGAGTTATTGCTCTTATCACCGAGCCATAGGACATCCTACCGAAGACTGCTTCACCTTCAAGAACTGGGTCGAGGACCAGTACCGACGGGGCAGATTCGCTTTATCCGACGGCTGGAATGTGACGCCACCGCAAAAGCATGAGCCCAAGGCCGCAAGAGCAGAACCGGGTCCACCTCAGTCCAGGGAGCGGGTTCGCACTTGTTATACGATTACGATATTAGGAGAAGAGCCCGAGAACGTAGATGACCTTTACCGGTGCTTTGAGAACAGCGATGATGAGGTGATCTCGGAATTTCCGCCCGCTCCGAAAGAACTGGAAGATGGTATACATACTACTGCAGATAACCTCAAGAAGATTGAGTTGGGATCGGCAGACGACCCACGACCGACATTTGTCAGCGAGCTGTTATCCGAAGAAAAGGTGGCTGCGTTAAAGAACGTGCTTCTACGGCATAAAGATTGCTTCGCGTGGAACTACTCCGAGATGCCAGGATTGGACCCGGAGATTGCTGTGCATAGATTAGCAATATCCCCAGATATCAAGCCAGTCAAGCAGGCGCCAAGGAGGATGCGACTCGAGCTTGAGATGAGCATCAACGCCGAAGTCAAGAAGCTGATCGATTCTGGATTTATCCAAGAAGTCCAATATCCCGACTGGATCGCCAATATCGTCCCGGTAATGAAGAAGAATGGGACGGTACGCATATGCGTGGATTTCAGGGATCTCAATAAAGCCTGTCCCAAGGACGATTTCCCAGTACCAGTAACCAAGCTAATGATAGATAACACGTCCACTCACGAGGTTTTCTCCTTTATGGATGGTTCGTCAGGATACAATCAGATAAAGATGCATCCCGAAGACCAGAAGCATACCGCTTTCCGGACCCCTTTGGGTATATTCTGCTATAGGGTTATGCCCTTTGGCCTAAAGAACGCTGGCGCTACCTATCAAAGAGCCATGACAAAGATCTTCGACGATCTCATACATGACATCGTCGAGTGCTATATCGATGACCTTGTAGTGAAGAGCATGTCGTACGAAGAGCATTTAAAACATCTGGAGACTGTATTTCGACGCCTTCGGCAATATAATTTGAAAATGAATCCCCTCAAATGCGCGTTTGGAGTCTCCTCGGGCAAATTTCTGGGATTCATCGTTCGACACCGAGGTATTGAAATAGATCCGTCAAAGATTAAGGCGATCATGGAAATTCCTCCGCCAAGAACCCTCAAGCAGTTGCGGTCTCTCCAAGGGAAGCTCGCATACATCCGGCGGTTTATCGCTAATCTTTCGGGCAAATGCCGTCCTTACAGCCACCTGATGAAAAAAGGAACTCCATTCGTTTGGGACCACAAATGTCAAGGTGCACTAGACGAGATCAAGCAATACCTGCAGAACCCTCCGGTGTTGGCTGCTCCGGTTAAGGGAAAGCCCCTCATTCTTTATACGACCGCCCTCGAAGGTTCCTTGGGCGCATTATGGGCACAAGAGAACGATCAGGGGAAAGAAAGAGCACTCTACTACTTAAGTCGAGTGCTGCTGGGGGCGGAAAGCAACTATTCCCCCATTGAAAAGCACTGCCTGGCGTTGATCTTCGCAATAACAAAGCTTAGACATTACGCTTTAGCACATGAAGTCCGTCTTATTTCGAAGGTGGACCCTCTCAAATATCTAATGTCGAAAGCCATATTGACGGGACGACTCGCTAAGTGGGCCCTGCTCTTGATGGAGTTCTCGATAACATATCAACCTCTCAAGGCAGTGAAAGGCCAGGCCATTGCCGACTTCCTCGCCGAGCACCCGATACCGGCCGATTCTCCTCTGAACTGTGATTTGCCGGACGAGCATGCATTTGATGCGATTAGCGGCGGAAGCGCCCGATGGGAACTCTTTTTCGATGGAGCATCCTCCATAAAGAAACAGAAACAAGGTGTCCCAATGATCAAATCAGGGATAGGCCTCATCTTTACAACTCCACAAGGAGGGATAATGCGCTTCGCCTTCTCCTTAACAGAACCGAGGACAAACAATGAAGCCGAATACGAAGCTCTGATAGCAGGCCTCAAGATCGCCATCGACATGGGAATTGAAGACCTCCTCATATACGGGGATTCTTAGCTGGTCGTTAGTCAAGTAAATGGTGACTACCAAACGTGCAAGCCGGAGTTGGTGAAGTACGGCGAAAGGGTGCAACAACTATTGACACAAATTCCCTCCTATACTTTGGAGAACATACCGCGCGCGGAAAACAGCAAGGCAGACGCGTTGGCTAAACTTGCTAAAGAACTGGCCGACGAGAACCTCGACGACGTCAGAATCGTGGTACAAAGCCGCCGAGTGCTCGCCCCGGCAGAAATATCTCCGGAATCATGCGAAGAAAAGGGAACGACTGAGCAGACGACCCTACAAATAAAAGACCATGAGAAGGCCGAAGACTGGAGGGAAGTCTTCATAGACTACTTTAAGTCCCACCGAATGCCCGAAGAAGCGTCCTCAAGACATCAGCTCATGAAACGAGCTCTATCTTTCGCTTTCGTCAACGATATTCTATACAAAAGATCGTTTGATTCTCTATGGCTGAGATGCTTAGGACCTGACGAAGCAAAAAGAGTCATTCAGGAAGTTCATGACGGACTTTGCGGTTCTCACCAAGCAGGCCCAAAGATGAAGTTAAAAATCAAATGGATGGGTTACTATTGGCCCACGATGACCCAGGACTGCCTCGAGTATGCGAAGCAATGCCACTCATGCCAGATTCATGGAGACTTTATCCACCAACATCCGAATCCACTGCACCCAACAGTAGTTAGCTGGCCATTCGAAATGTGGGGGACTGACATAGTAGGCCCCATTGAGCCAGCATCATCCCGGGGACACCGTTTTATTCTGGCAACAACTGATTACTTCTCCAAATGGGCAGAAGCAGTACCACTGAGGGAAGTAAAGACGGAGAATATCCTCCATTTCTTCAAGACGCACGTCATCTATCGGTTCGGGACTCCACGGCGGATTATCTCCGATAACGGGCCGGCCTACCGAAGCCATAAGATTAGCCGCTTCGCACAGCAGCACAATATAGACTGGAGATATTCTTCGGTTTACAATCCACGAGCTAACGGTCTAGCCGAGGCCTTCAATAAGACCTTGACGAAGATCATAAAAAAGACCGTTTCCAGGAATAAGAGAGACTGGCACGAAAGGCTGCAAGAAGCCCTTTGGGCTTATCGAACCACATTCAAGACGGCCACGAACACAACGCCGTACGCGTTGGTATTTGGGACTGAAGCAGTGCTCCCCCTCGAGATAGAGTTATCCTCTCTACGAGTAGCAGTCCACCACGAGCTGACGAATGAAGAAAATGCTCACCTTCGTCTTGAGGAGCTTGATGCTCTCGACGAAACCCGGCTCATAGCGCAACAACATCTAGAGGCCTACAAAGCAAAGATGACGCGCTCATACGAAAGATTGACCAGGCCGAGGACATTCCGCCAAAGCGAACTTGTACTAGTGGTCAAAAGACCTATGATCCCCAATCGTGCCAAGCGAGGAAAATTTGAGCCAAACTATGAAGGCCCGTACATCATAGACAAGGTCTACCAGGGTGGAGCCTACCTACTCATGGACATGCACGGTGAAAGGCCTTCCAGGCCAATAAACGGCCGCTTCTTAAAGAAGTACTATGCTTAATGAGCCGCAGCCGGGGTCAATGATAGATGACGATGACTATGTCCGCTCACTATCTTCCTAGGCTCAGACTTTACAAGCAGCAGCCGGCCTTCCCATAACGACGGACCGAAACGTCCTTAAACTAACGACGGACCGAAACGTCCTTAAACTAACGGTGGACCGAAACGTCCTTAAACTAACGACGGACCGAAACGTCCTTAAACTATCAACGGACCGAAACGTCCTTAAACTAACGATGGACCGAAACGTCCCTAAAACTACTACCGCAGCATCTTTAGGCTGACGAGATAAAAAAGAGGAGAGGAAAAAATAAAAATATATGAAAAAGAATAAAAAAAAAATGGTACGTCCATAAGCAAAATGGGCACGGATGAAAACCCGAAAGGGCTCCGTGAGTAAAAACAGCAGGGCTGCCGGCAAGCGTTCGTGAAAACCCGAAAGGGCGCGACCTTGTAAAAAAAAAGGGTGAAAAAGTAAAAAAAAAAGGGGGGTATGTCCGTAAGCAAAATGGGCACGGATGAAAACCCGAAAGGGCTCCGTGAGTAAAAACAGCAGGACTACCGGCGAGTGTTTGTGAAAACCCGAAAGGGCGCAACCTCGTTAAAAGACACTTGTAGGGTCCTCTCGACCTTGTAAGGAGAAACCACCTGCGTGAGATCCTTACGACTCACAAAGGAGCAACACACTTAGGGATCCTCACGATTCCTAAGGAGAAAATACACTTACGAGATCCTCACGACTCGTAAGGAGAATTCTCTTATGGGACCCTTACGGCTCATGAGATTTGAAAGTCTTAAGATACAGAAACCTGAACCTGTTCTTAAGCAAATCCTCCACAACCTTCGATATTGCCCTACAAGATGCTCAATACTGACCCTTGTATACAATCCACGGGCGCGAATAAACATTTCCCCAGCAAAGTCCAACCCTTGTAGGTCCTCTCGACCTATAAGGTGAAAACCCTCTTGTAGGATCCTTACGACTTACAGAGGAACATACACTCAGGAATCCTCACGATCCCTAAGGAGAAAATACACCTGCAAGATCCTCACGACTTGTAGGGAGAAATACCTTTGTGAGACCCTTACGGCTCATGAAGTCAAAAGCCTTAGTTGACAGGACCTTAACCCTGTTTGCTAAGCCACCTTTGTTCAACATCGACAGAGGCAAATGATGATTCGCTCCTGACAATATTCCAGTTGCAGCGATGCTGATGTCTAAACCGGTATCAAATCCCAAGTTCTTTCATGGCAAATGATGATTCGCTCCTGGCAACATCCCAGTTGCAGCGATGCTGATGCCGAAATCGGTGTCCAAAATCCGAGCTTGCGGCGAAAAAGCTAGCAAGCCACACATGCCTACAAAATAGCCGAAATGATGGGGCAACTTGCAATAAAAAGCAGCAAGTGAGAATGAAGGCATAAAAAACAGCCGAAATGATTGGGCAGCTCGCAATAAAAAGCAGCGAGTAAAAAAAAAACAGCCGAAATGATTGGGCACCGCGAAAAATAGCCGAAATGATTGGGCAATCGCGATTTTCGCGATATAAAAAGCTGTAATGATAGAGCATCGCGGAGAGAATAAAAAAAATGACGAAAGAATGAAATCTTCGCCCTACAGGTAATGTTACATTTATCCCTGTATACAATCCAGGGGCGCAAACAAAGAAGGAGTCGTACTCCTCCCCCAGGTTTCATCATGAGAGGAAGCCAAATCTCGACGGTTCACAAATAACCTGGAGATCATCTCGACGCAGCAGACACAACTTCAAGCTAAGCGGAACAGCGGCAACTCCCAGTTCCATGGCTCGGTGGTACACATATCGCCAACAGTCAAACCTCCATTCCGTGAAATGCGAATACAATCGATAAAATTCCTGGTTACGTGGAACGCGGATAATGTCACTCTTTGACCCCGTGGAAAACGTCCAGAGCGGATCCTGGTCCTCGCAGAGCATGGCAGTGAACCCGTGCGAAGCATCCAGAGCGGAGCCTAGTCCTCGCCTAACGCGGCAGTGAACCCGTGTGAAGTATCTAGTGCAAAATTCCTGGTCACGTGGAACGCGGATAGTGTCACTCTTTGACCCCGTGGAAAACGTCCAGAGCGGATCTTGGTCCTCGCAGAGCATGGCAGTGAACCCGTGCGAAGCATCCAGAGCGGAGCCTAGTCCTCGCCTAACGCGGCAGTGAACCCGTGTGAAGCATCTAGTGCAAAATTCCTGGTCACATGGAACGCGGATAATGTCACTCTTTGACCCCGTGGAAAACGTCCAGAGCGGAGCCTAGTCCTCGCCTAACGCGGCAGTGAACCCGTGTGAAGCATCTAGTGCAAAATTCCTGGTCACGTGGAACGCGGATAATGTCACTCTTTGACCCCGTGGAAAACGTCCAGAGCGGATCCTGGTCCTCGCAGAGCATGGCAGTGAACCCGTGCGAAGCATCCAGAGCGGAGCCTAGTCCTCGCCTAACGCGGCAGTGAACCCGTGTGAAGCATCTAGTGCAAAAATTCCTGGTTACGTGGAACGCGGATAATGTCACTCTTTGACCCCGTAGAAAACGTCCAGAGCGGATCCTGGTCCTCGCAGAGCATGGCAGTGAACCCGTGCAAAGCATCCAGAGCGGAGCCTAGTCCTCGCCTAACGCGGCAGTGAACCCGTGTGAAGCATCTAGTGCAAAAATTCCTGGTTACGTGGAACGCGGATAATGTCACTCTTTGACCCCGTGGAAAACGTCCAGAGCGGAGCCTGGTCCTCGCCAAGCACGGCAGTGAACCCGTGTGAAGCATCCAGAGCAAATACCGGACTGTGGAGTCCTTAAAATCCACGGACTATGACGTCTTTAACCTCGACCGTGATGTCTTAAAACTAACGATCAACCACCCCGATTCCCTACAGACTTGGCCTTGGTTTAAGGGTACATCTCTTCACTCCTTTGATGCCCGGCATTGTAATTCCTCAACGTCTTCAAAGAGGTGACGGGTCCCTGCAACCAAACACCGGACTGTGGAGTCCCTAAATCCACGGACTATGAGGTCCTTAACCTTGACCGTGATGTCTTAAAACTAACATCGGACTGTGGAGTCCTTAAATCCACGGACTATGAGGTCCTTAACCTTGACCGTGACGTCTTTAAACTACGATACCTTGAGAAACTCCCGACTCCGTAAAACACGGACAAGGATGACCGCATCCAACACTTGCAGGCCCTCACGACCTGTAAGGAAGAAAAAACTCTCTTGCGAGATCTTTACGACTCTCAAGGGAAGACCCGCTTTAGGACCCTCACGATCTTTAAGAAGAACTTACACCTATGGGATCCTTTCGACCTGTGGGGAGAAAAACTCTTTATGAGACCCTCGTGGCTCGTGAAATGCAAAAGTCTTAGGAAGAAGATCTTAACCCTGAGTCCTGAGCCATTGCTGTCCTGCAGGGAAATCAAGATAGAATATCCGCAGAACACATTCGATGAAAAGGAGACACACCATTGAGAAGAAAAATGTATCTTTTATTCATAAACCAAAATGAGTGCAAAGTACAATTCATGAAAGAAACAAAAAGAAAATACTCTCATCCATGAGTATGTACAAAAGGGAAGAAAAAGATACAAATGTTTCAGGCCGGCGGGCGATTCAGCAGCTTGGTCAGCTCATCCTGCTTTTGCTGAGCCACGGCTTCATGACGCAAGATCTCCAGAAGACGAGCCTCCGCTTGAGCTTGCTGAGCCTGATACGAAGCGAGCCGAGCTTCGAGCTCTTTCTCGGTGGCTTTATGAGCCTCGACCCTCTCACGAGTGAACGTGGCAGCTTTGTCGAGAGCCACCACCTCTTTGATGGACTCCTGAAGCACCCGCCAGAGTTCATACGCTTTGTTGGCCCTGGCTGTGAGATTGGCTTGAAGCTCGCTCAGCGCCTTGGAGGCTAACTCCCTTTCCGAGAACTTGCGACCGAGCCTCTTCTCACATGACGTCATGTTGGCCGCGCACCGTGCTATCAGCCCTCGTAACTCCGCCTTTGCAGCCACGGCCTCCGAGGAAAGGCGAGAACACTCGAGAGTGTGCAGGCAAGCCTCCACTCGCCGGCAGAACTCCATCCAGACTCGCACCACCTCTTCGCTGTGGTAGGTGGCAAGAAAAGGAAGAGAACCGTTAGCCTCGGCAGCGAATGCTTCAGCCGTGGTCGTGCTGCCAGCACGAAGCTCCTCGATCAGAGACGACAAGGAGACGAGGCTTAATTGTGCCAAGCGTTCTGAAGCCCGCAAGGCATAAGGGCCGGGTGGCATCACGATGCGCGACTCCAACGCCGTGGAGATTGGCAGAGCTGTTCAAATTTAGAAGACGTCAACAAAATTCTTAAGCAAAGAACGAGTGAGAGTGCAATGAAATGTCACTCACCGACAGTCGTGCAAGTAGGAGCTGAAGGCTCCCCTGGCCCTTCGAGAATCTCGACATCGTCATCGGCTTCCAGAACTGCAGAAAACGTCAATGTCAGTACGCAAAAATAACGACGATGCTATGAGAAGGAATGGACAACACCAACCTTGCCCAGACGAAAGGACAATGCGCTGAGGGGAGATCGCCTGCGGAGCTGCCATCTCCAATAAACGCTGAAATGACTGTCGAGGCGACAGATCCGCGATCGTGGCCGCCAAACCGCGCAATTCTGAGAAAGTCATTGGGGCGGCGGCCTCCAAAGGAGCCTCCCCCAAAGGGGCAGGCATTCCCTGGTCAAGAACCGCCGCTGGAAGTTCCACCGTGAGAGGAGCAGCCTCGTCAGCCCCCTCCACATCCAGCAGGGCTTCATTGAGAATTTCGGCGGGCTTTAGCTTTAATGGGCCCGTAGGGAGCTCCCCCAGCGTCGAAGATTCTGCACGATTCAAATAAGAATAATGATACAGATGCACAGGCATAAATAATCGGAAAGACTACAAAGGAAGCACAACGTACCTATACGCAAAGAAGCCCTCAATATGGCTTCTTCAAGCCGCTGCTCCTTCTCAAGGAGGTGGGCTCGCCGGGGTTCAAGGGTAGACTCATGACCGCCGGTCCACAAAGAGAGTGCATCAGCTGCGTCTTCTGAAGCGGCCTGCTTCAGAGCCCTTTCCCCCCATTCCTCCAAAGGGCCGATAAATCGCCGCCGAATCCACGAAGGGTCTTCGTAGAAAATTACAGCGGGATAAGACTTTTTCGGAACCTTGGCGTTATGAGACGCGTCTTTTGAGCGCCGTATGGCCTCGGCCAACTGCGCAGCCTCCTCATCAGCTGAACCCGGGAAGAGAAGTCCAGCGTCTGACCCTTGCAGGGCCAATGGTTCGTCTTCAAGGATAGGCTCAGACTCCACCACAGAATCAAGCGGGGCAGTAGCCGCTTTCTTCCGCCGTTTAGACCCAGAGCCGGTCGCTGAGGATGACCGCTTCCTCCCTCGCGAAGCCTTAGGGCGGCGCTGGCCCACATCACCCTCGGCGCCCTCATTCCTGTTACTCTCGCTCGGTGCCACAACCGAGGATGACATAGCCATTGTCAACACCACAGGAGGTGGCGCCGCCACCGGCAGGGGTGCTACTACTGGGGCCCGTTTACCCCGTGATCGGAAACCCAAGGGCATACCAGCCGTTGGAGTAAGGTCTACCCCTGACTCCCCCGGGATGAGCGCGGTGCCGATTTCCCTCAAAGGGAAGCGGACCGGAGCCCTCGGCCGTAGCTTAGCCCCAGGAACCAGAGGAGGGGCATCGTGGCCAAGAAGCACCCTCCTTTCCTCGAGAATGATTGGGCTGACCCGATGAAGATACCAACCCGTAAACGCGCCCACGCATCGGGGCATGTACTCAGCTTCAGGGACCATGAAATAAGAGCCGGTGTTCAGCCTCATGAAATGATGAGCGGCATCGCGAACAGCATCAAGCGAAGGGATCGGGGCGACTATAAAAGCCTCAAAAGGAACACCCTGGTCGTATCCAAGCTGCCGGGCAAATCGATGCGGATTGTACCGCATACAAAGAGCCGCACTGTCTTGGCGAAACACCAAGTAGCCCGGTCTAATTGCATACAAATGCGTGGCCTCCCGGGGCTTCAGAGAAGGTGCGTTGTCTTTCAACTGGTCCCAGAGTTGTTGAACGGGACCCGAAGGAGTAGACAAAACCCGATCATTAAAAACCAACCCGCCAGCGGTGGCATGAGGAGAAATCAGCACCCGAATGGCCCCAAATTGAGTCGGGTCGGCAGCAGAAGCACCCACTAGCCGCATAAGTCGTGGGAAGGGATAGGCGTCGTAAAAGGCGGGCCTCTGATGCATAGCAAAAGACCCCAGCACATGCATTTCGATCCACGACGTGAAATAATGAAGCGAAAAGTTCACTACGTCCACGCCAGGAGTAGAGGTATTAGCCGCGGTGCCCAATCCATTATAGAGGTGCGCCAAGGCCGGGATGCCGATGGCCAACCGCATCCCCTCAGCGATACGATGAGCCGGGTAGATGACCGAGGCTCTCATGAAGCGGCGATGCATGGGGATAACGAACCAACTAAGCCAGACGCTAACAAACCCCACAAAAAACGTCTCCTCGTCCATGCCCGGGACAGCAATGGATTCAAAAGATATCGGCGATATAATAGGGATGTAATATTGAGGTAAATCTGACTCGTTGGTCGGCAACCTCTTCGGACCGAACCCAAAGGTGTCCCCAATGTTGGCAAACTTCGGGGCTGTCTTCGATAAGGCGTCCTTACGAAGGAAACAAGCAATGAAGCTCTTGAAAGTGACACCCTGCTCCTCGGACTCGGTGAATAATCGGTCGAAGATGCCTAGGGCTTTAATTAAACTGGGGCGCTTATGGCGAACAGCATTCTCAGCGGACAGGACGTCAACCGGTGCAGACTCAGGCTCGAAGACATACTCATCAGGAGGCAATAACTCCTCATACAGTGCGCCCCTGATTGGAAATCCCGAGATTCCATAAAATTCTGCAAGAGAGATCGAGACCTCACGATCTCCTAGAATGAAAGTGTTGGTGGGAAGATTCCATTGGTTCAAAAACGCCTTAACCCACCAGGCATGCGGGGACTTATAGTGGAATAGTGACGCGTATATGGCCTGATAAAGCCCGACTTTCTGCAACCGCGTACGATGGGCAGAAAGGATGTAGCGAGCCCAGAGAAGATAGCCCGTAGGATGCCGGGGAGTGAGCCCTATCTTATAAATTTGCCCCCACGGGTGGGCCTCACCCTGGCAGATACGCCGCCCCAAGATGTCTATGGCCGGAATCGGATGGTTCGGAATACCGGTCGTCGAAGGCTCAAGCCTCCCCGTTGGAGTCCAGTTGGGCATTTCCACAGCAAAGCTGTCCTTGGAGGATCCATCGGTAAAAAGGGGAAAGTGGGCTCCGTTGGCACCGCGCAGAGAAAACTCCGACGACCCTGAATAATCTGACTATACCAAGACCCCCACTGAAGAAGGTTGGTGCAGTTCGGGTCATGGGCCCGAATCATCGCCATCGCTTCCTCATCAGACGGTGACTGAGGAAAAGCCGCCTCCGAGCGAGAAAAGGGAAAGCGTGGAGCAGAAGCCATCGCACCTGAAATCCAATAAAAGAAGACCGTTAAAAGGAAAGTCAGCGATATATATTCATGCATGAACATGAAGACTAGTGGGAGAAAGCAACAGCAAAGTTTCCTGGGACCATTGGCTACAAAACACATGGGCCCCACAGAATCCGGATGACGGCTCATTAATAATGAGGCCAAACAGTTACAATAAAACAAAAGGGAATATCCTCATTTAATAAAAAATGATGGCCATGCACATTCCCCCAACGGGATCTGTCTCGGGCTCTACAGTGGATCCAATAAAATCAAAGGAATTAAATTCACACAAAAAGACATCATTACAAAGCCCCCATTGCATTAATTGCAGAAGAACAACCTCGGGCCAAGAGACCCCAGGAAGCCTCTGTGTGAAGAAATCGAGTTCTTCGTTGGAATTAAATTCCTTATTGAGAAAAGGGAATTAAATTCCCAGAAGCATTTTGGATGGAATTAAATTCCATGGATTTGAGCCGCCATCATCATCTCCCCAAAGATCATCAAAACCCTAAGAGATCTACAGTTGAAAGATTAAACAGTTTCATGTTCTTATGGAAAATATGAAGAAAAAAGGGTAAAAACCCTTGTTTTGGATTTAAAATCCAGAGAAATGTGAAGGTCCATCGTTGTCCAAGAACATTACCTGAGGAAAAAGGATTCCTTTCGAACAGGGTTAAACTCTGAAGATTGTTTCAAGACAGAGAACTAAGCTCTGAAAGCGAGAATTAAATTCTCAAAGAAGAAGTTCTCAGAAGAAGAAGATGAACAAAGTGAAGGCTCCTATGAAGAGACAGAGGTATTTATAGAAGACAATGAAAACGTTTCGTCTCCCCAGATCCCTAGAGGAATCCAACGGTCACAAGAGGTGACAGCGTTGCACTCACGTGCAGACACGTGAGAACAACGCTGTGGGGGCATTTGTTTCCTGATTTAAAATCAGGAAAGCTTCTGGGAAAAGCCTCAGAAGAGGGTCACGTGCTTACACGTGACTAGCGGTCACGTGTTGGCACGTGACACCTAAAAACATCATCAAGGCAAGTTCAGTTTCCTGACTACGTTGAAGAAAAGGGGGCTTCAGAAAGAGTCACGTGCTCCCACGTGACCCTGGTCACGTGGCGACACGTGACATTTAAATGCAAGAGTCAAAAGGCACACCAGTTCCCTGATCAAGTCAAGGAAAAGGTTTCAGAAGAGGTCACGTGCTTCCACGTGACCAGGGTCACGTGTTGCCACGTGACGTTCAAGACAGCAGACTCGTTCTCCAGTTGAACCAAGGAAAGAGAGAGTTCAAACAACGGTCACGTGCTCACACGTGACCAGGGGTCACGTGACAGCACGTGACGTTTAAGCAGCAATAAGAAGACAGAGCGCAAAAGAAAGGAAAAGGCTCATTCCAAAGGGGGTCACGTGCCCACACGTGACCATGAGTCACGTGGTCATACGTGACCGGCTTTCAAAGCCCACTGTGTTAACAGAATTAAATTCTGAGAGAAATTCAAATCTTTCCAAAGGAAAGCAACTATCTGGAACCAATCGAATTAAAGATTCAGAGGTGATCTATCTATGGGAAAATCTCGGGTTTGGAAAGATTTCCCCTTTAAATCTAACCAAAATAACAAAGGAGAATCTCTGGATTTAAAATCCAATGGTGAATAAAATTCACCTAATAATCCAAAGGTCCAAAATGAATGATGGATGCAAATCAAATCTTTCACGAAGATTCGTCAAAAACTGATTGATTCGGCTGCTTCTCCTATAAATAGGAGCCAAGAGACATACATGCAGATATATACGCAGAAAAAAAAAGAGAAAAGAAAGAGAGCTTCGATACTTGGAGAACTTGGATCTTCTGCAAAAAAAACCCTAGGTAAGAAAGGGAAAAGCTCCTTGAAAGAAGAAGAGAATTTAATTCTCAACAGAGTTTAACTCTGATACATAAAAACAGAAGAATATATTTCTTCTCTCTTTGATAGAGGATCTGCAAAGTGCACATCTCCCCTTAAGGTTGAGAATTTAATTCTCAATGGGTCGAGATCCTGCCATGCAGATCCAAAACATAGAGAGGGAATGCAAGCATGAGAATTTAATTCTCACAGAACTATAGGAATTTAATTCCTTTAAAATAAAATTAGGGTTTGACCCTGTATCATGGGAATTTAATTCCTTCAGAATAAAAAGAAACAGGGTTTAACCCTAATTAAGAACTTAGTTCTGTTGAAACAACGGGAATTTAATTCCCTTAATCATCATTTAACAGGGAATGGGAATTCAATTCCTTAAAAACTTTTGTTAGGGTTTAACCCTATTCAGCCCTTCACATATATGAGGAATTTAATTCCTACAGAAAATTCAGAGTTAAACTCTATTCCAGAATATAAGTCCTCGAAAGGAAGTAGGAATTTAATTCCTCTGAAATTTACAGCTCGAGGAATTTAATTCCTGAAAAAAAAGATTAACAAAGCCTCTAAACAAAATACATAGAGGCAGGGTCACGTGTCATCACGTGACCCCCCAAAAGGTCTACAGAAAGCCCCTTTGAGGCAGCACCCCACGTGATCCACGTGACCCTTGGCAGAAGCTCTAATACATAGGCATTTGAATGCCCAACACGTGATGGCACGTGACGCTCTGAAAGACACGATAATCTCAGAATAAATGAAGGGAGGGCGCTCTCACGTGCTGCCACGTGACCCCTCTTGTCTTAGTGTTTAACACTGAATTGAAACTCTCGAACCCAGTGTTAAAATACTGTTGGGCCTTAGTGTTCAACACTAATTAAAAAGCTTTATCTGCAGTGTTCAACACTGATTGCCTTAGTGTTTAACACTAATCTGAGATCTTCATTTGCAGTGTTCAACACTGATCTGTTTTAGTGTTTAACACTAATTTGAAAAGCCTTGTTGCTGGTGTTTAACACCAATTATCTCTTAGTGTTAAACACTAACTTGTCAACCTCATTCCCAGTGTTCAACACTGATTGCTCTGTAGTGTTTAACACTAGGCTTTGACCCAATTGACTAAATGGATGGAGGCAAAGCCTCTCCTGATTGGACTTAGCCCAAGATGGCCATAAGTCCTCAATTTGTGATTAACTGGGCCAATAGACTCATAACACAATTAATTCGTCTTGACCCCAAATTGGGCCAAGGACTATTTAATCCACTCCGGTTCTAGGGTACATCTCTTCACTCCTTTGATACTTGGCATTGTAATCCCTCAATGTCTTCAAAGAGGTGACGGGTCCCGACGACCACACATTGATACGGACTGCGGGGTCCTTAAACCCGTGTTTAATGAAAATTCCTGGTTACGTGGAACGCGGATAATGTCACTCTTTGACCCCGTGGAAAACGTCCAGAGCGGAGCCTGGTCCTCGCAGAACACGGCAGTGAACCCGTGTGAAGCATCCAGAGCACATAACGGACTGTGGGGTCCTTAAACCCATGGACTACGACGTCCTTAACCTTGACCGGGATGTCTTAAAACTAACAACGGACTGTGGGGTCCTTAAACCCATGGACTACGACGTCCTTAACCTTGACCGAGATGTCTTAAAACTAACAGTGGACCGCAATGTCCTTAAACTACCCATGGACCGCAATGTCCTTAAACTACCCATGGACCGCAATGTCCTTAAACTAAAACAATAGAGCCCCGCATGCTCTTTTGTCGGATCTAAACGGTCCCGTTAAGTTGATCTTAGCCTCAAAGATGGCTAACGTATCCTTAAACCTTCAAACAGAGTGGACTATAAATCCCCCCAATTAACTCTGGCTCAAGGGTACATCTCTTAACTCCTTTGACATCCGTCGTTGTAATTCTTCAACGTCGTCAGAGAGGTGACGGGTCCTGACGGCCATACATACATTGGACCTCTAGGTCCCTAAACTGGAACAATGGAGTTCAAACACTCCTTTATCGGATCTAAACGATCCCGTTAAGTTGATCTTAGTCACAAAGTTAGACTAACGCATCCTTAACAAACGTTTGAGTTGATCTTAGCCTCAAGTATGGCTGACGTATCCTCAAACCAAACCCCCAAACCCAAATCTAAGATAATACGGATTTGGACTAGTCCACGCCCTACGGGCGACGACATAACTCAGTCTCCATAAACAATCCACGGGCAACAAAACACAAAACAAACACCCACGACACGAAGTGACCAGCTGGAGAAGGAGAAAGTTGTTACCGCAATGCGGTAGCGTAATTAACTGCAGGGGCTTGCGCCTGCAGGGAAGAGCGTCCCCACAATCAAAAACCCCTCAA
The DNA here is from genome assembly GCA_030015575.1 of Agapanthus africanus. NCBI lineage: Eukaryota > Viridiplantae > Streptophyta > Magnoliopsida > Asparagales > Amaryllidaceae > Agapanthus > Agapanthus africanus. The sequence goes on along the minus strand of JASDDO010000014.1, from coordinate 129,955,014 downwards.
GCGAGGGGGAATCTGACGAAGTCTGCTACATCGGACGCATCCGTTTAAACCTTCGATACATGGTGCCATAAATCAACTTGGCATCTTCGGAGAGGTGAACGGATAGCACCAATTAGCATCTGCCCCGAATCTCAGTGCCAAGACACCGCAGTCTTGTGCGCCGTCTTTCGGAGGGGAACAATGGCAAGGTCCCTAGTTTCAAATCTCGACAGTTCACCAACAACCTAGAGACAACCGCGACATTCGTCTTGATACAGCAAACGCAATGCCAGCAAACGAAGCAAATGCCAAATTCCTAGCTTCAGGGTCTTGACGGCAACTTATATAAAACCTGAAAGACTATCGGAGATCACCCCACACCAGCACGGAGTGGTCACCACCTTGACGTTCGTCTCGATACAGCAGACAAGATGTCATTACAGCGTCCTTCCTCTAACAGGATTCGGACACACTAAAGCAAACGAAGCGAAGACCAAATTCCTAGCTTCAGGGTCTTGACGAAAACTCATATAAAACCTGAAAGACTATCGGAGATCATCCCATACTAGCGCGGAGTGGTCACTACATCGACGTTCGTTCTCGATACAACAGACGAGATGTCACCACAGCGTTCTTTCTCCAGCAAGATTCAGACGCGACAATCAAACAACGGAGCCACGGCAAAATCCCTAATTTCAAACCTCAACGGTTCACCAACAACCTAGAGACAACCGCGACATTCGTCTTGATACAGCAGACGCAATGCCAGCTGTTTCGCCCAATCAGAGCAAAGCTCTGTTCAAATTCAAAATTCAAAATTTTGAAGCAACGCTTCAAGTCTCGGGCGCAACGCGCCACGTGTCAGGCGCTAATACGTCAGCGCAGCGCCCAAGAAGGCGCGCCCAATCAGAGCAAAGCTCTGTTTAAAAGAAGCAACGCTTCAGTTGTGCAAGCATTGCGCTGCGCGACACGTGTCAGCGCAGTTGCGCTGCGCTTTACGCTGCGCGACACGTATCAGCACGGATGCGCTAGCGCAGTTGCGCTATGCTTTGCGCTGCGCGACACGTGTCAGCGCGGTTGCGCTAGCGCAGTTGCGCTGCGCGACACGTGTCATGCGCTGGGGCATCTGCGCCAAACAGAATTAAAGATTTTTAAAGAAATCTTTCTGTTCTTGTTAAAACAAGAAGATTTTCTTCTGTAAAACAGAAGCCCTTGGATCAAAGATCCAACGGTGGGGAAAATTCCCCAAATCACTCTGAGAAAGATCTCTTTAACAAATTCAACAAACTTATGGGCACTATAAAAAGGACCCTAGGCCTCAATTCAAAGGCATCAATATTTTCTTGAAAAATCAAGAGCTTCAAACAGAGAGAACTCTGAGAAAAATTTCAAGAAGAGGTAAAAAACCTCTATAAGGGAGAAGAAATTTCCTCTAATAGATCATTGATCTAAAAACAAGATCAATGATCTTCATATAATAAATAGTGCTTTGCACTTCTTATGAACCACTGGTTCTTTAAAACAGAAAAAAATAAATAAAAAAAATAGTGCTTTGCACTTTTATGAACCTCTGGTTCTTGAAATGAAAGAAAAATTTATTTCTCTTTGATTCTAATTTGATCAAAGATAAAAAAAAATAGTGCTTTGCACTTCCAAACTGCGTTGTTGCGCTCTTGAGAGAGCGCCACGTGTTAGTTGTAGAACAACTTGCGCTACGCACTCTTAAGATAGAGCTTTGCTCTCTGGAATTGGCGCAACTCGCTGAGAGCGCGCCACGTGTCAGCAGCGCAACAGCGCAGCGCACTGCGCTGTTGCGCTTGCGCTCACCAGAGCATGACACGTGTCCTATCTACAAACGCTTGTGCTCAGTAATTGGCGCAAAGCGCCTGAAAATGCAATGCATTTCTCAAAGGGCCAGGCCCAAGTCAAAAGACCAAACAGGCCTAATTAAATTGATGCTCTGCATCATTCATAAATGGGCAAAGCCCAAACAAAATAATAAAAATGCCATGCAGATGCCTTGCAGAGCCCAAAATAAATTGATGCTCTGCATCTTTTATGGGCAGAGCCCAAACAAAAAAGTAGAAAATAATGCAATGCATTATTTGAAAATGGGCCAAGCCTTAACACAGGTCTAACAGACCAAAAACAAATAAAAAGCGTTGAATACTTTGGACTTAGCCCAATCATGGCCGTAAGTCCTCAAATTAAATTGACTGAGCGATATTGCTCCCTTAAATCAATTTATATCCGGTTCGAGGGTACATCTCCGAACTCCTCTGACACATGTCGTTGTAATTATTCAACGTCGTCAGAGAGGTGACGGGTCCCAACGACCACACACATCAATATGGACTGCGGGGTCCTTAAACTCGTGGACCGAAACGTCCTTAAACTAATATCGGACCGAAACGTCCCTAAACTAATATCGTACCGAAACGTCCCTAAACTAATGTCGGACCGAAACGTCCTCAAACTAATGTCGGACCGAGACGTCCCTAAACTAATATCGGACCGAGACGTCCCTAAACTAATAATGGACCACCACGTCCCTAAACTGGAATATGGACCACCACGTCCTTAAACTGGTGATGGACCACCACGTCCTTAAACTGGAACATGGACCACCACGTCCTTAAACTGTAACATGGACCACCACGTCCCTAAACTGGAACAATAGAGCCTCCAAATGCTCTTTTACCGGATCTAAATGATCCCGTTTAAGTCGATCTTGGTCCCAAACACGGCTAACGTATCCTTAAACATTCAAATGGATTATAAAACTCCCAATCAACTCTGGTTCGAGGGTACATCTCCGAGCTCCTCTGATACATGTCGTTGTAATCCTTCAACGACATCAGAGAGGTGACGAGTCCTGACGGCCATATATTAAATGGATCACTACGTTAAGTTGATCTCAGTCCCAAACAGGACTGACGTATCCTTAATGAATGTTTAAGTTGATCTTAGCCGCAACACGGCTAATGCATCCTTAAACTAAAAACACCAAACCCAAATCTAAGTAAATACGGATTTGGACTAATCCACGTCCTACGGGCGACGGCATTACTCAGTCTCCGTATACAATCCACGGGCAACCACAAACAAAACAAACACACACGACATGAAGTGAAATTCTGGAGAAGGAGAAAGTTGTTACCGCAATGCGGTAGCGTAATTAACTGCAGGGGCTTGCGCCTGCAGGGAAGAGCGTCCCCACAATCAAAAACCCCTCAAGCGAGGGGGAATCTGACGAAGTCTGCTATATTGGCCGCATCCGTCTAAACCTCCGACACAAGGTGCCATAAATCAACTTGACATTTTCGGAGAGGTAGACGGATAAAACCAAATAGCATCTGCCCCGAATCTCAGGCGAGACGCAAAGTCTAGGCCGCCATTCGGGGGGGAACAGATTCTGGCACGCCCGGTGGGACCTCTTCCTCTTTCTACTCCACACTTCGTGTGTCGTCTTCGCGAACCAATCGCGGTTTGTTAAATGGTTGCCTTCGGATTTCAAGTTACTAAGATTTGGTCTCTTGCCTGGCGCAGAACTCAAGATTCAATGGCCTCTAACTGCACCAACTGCTCGAAGTGCCACTGCAACGAACGCTCCACCTCACCGGGAGGTGTAGCATATGGGTCCCAAGCGGCTTCCTTCCTCGCTCTGCCGGTAGACCAGGTGACCCAAGCCACCACTGGCCTGTTCTTCGGGACCATGATCCCACCTACAAGCTTCCCTATACCAATACCTGCACCGGAAGTGAACAAAAAGTCGGTCTTCGACCGGCTCACTGCTACGACGGCCCCTTTCAACGGGTCACCCACTGCCAAACCAACAGCTTCGGTTTTCGCCAGGCTGGATCAGAATTCTAAACTGGCTGTCTCAAGGAAGGCAATAACTGCTGCTCCAGAAGTCGTCAAGATGGCTTCCCCTGTCAAAGAGTCAGTCTTTTCAAGACTGACGATTCCTGTCCCTGCTCGAGGATCCGTCTTCGACAGGTTGAATATCACCCCTCAAAAGACAACCTCAGTCTTTAAGAGGTTAACACCGGCGGCACCCCATTCAGACAGGGGGCAAAAGGAAGCTATCTCTATCTCTGAGCCATTCCCAACGGCTCGTCGTGCTCGACGTCGCTATTGGCGACGAGTGAGGAAGGCAGGGGGCAACTCTCCCTCAGGGCTAACTCCACCGGCTCCAGTGGTGGAAGTCAACGCTGTTGTTCCAACTGGGAACAGCTTTGAACTACTGAGGAGGGTACGGAAGAACTCTCCAACCTCTACATTGAAGAGATCTCCTCCACCTGCGGAGAGAGCTCCAGAAACGAAGCAAGAACAGCCCCCTCAACGGCTATCTTCAAAAATTTATAAAGTTTGGCGGAGGGTTCAAGACTCCGTGATTGACCCAGGTCACTCCTCTCGTCGCCAGAAAAAGGCGAAGGTGGAAAAAGACAAGGACTATCCCATTAAACAGCAGGGGACAACAGCTGCTAGGGTGCCCCCTTCAACGGTTCTTTCAACCTCAACGACCCACAAAAGAAGGGGGCCAGAGAAAACTCCCGCGTCAGTGGCAAAAGTTAAAAATGGTGAACCCAAACGCCCCAAGTCAGGGGGCAGGATAGTTCATACCGTCTACGTGGCATCTGGTTAAGAAGATAGCCGCATATCAACAGGTCATAGACCGCACACGAGGTCAGTGACCAAGGCTCAGGAGCAGCAGCAGAAGCTCCAAGAGATGATGAACGCTATGGCCGCACTTACAGGGCCAAAAGAAACCCCTGAAACGTCCTCGGACGAGCGCCAAGAACAAGAAACGAACGCTGAATTCCTTCGTCGCGTACTGGAGAAGAAGCATAAAGAAGCTGCGGAGCAGGCAGCCAACATAAAGAAAATGGCCCTCCTGTTCCAGGATATGGTGGGTATGATGATTCAACAAGATCCACCTGCTGAAGATCCCCCGATCATCCTTGAAGACGATAGGGGAGAGACGTCGAATCCTCCACCAGCTCTATCCACGGCTAAAGAAGATACAATCTCTAAAGCTGATTTGGATGGGTATATAGCCCAACAAATACGGGTTCATCATGCGACCGAAGCGGCCGGTCAGGTCGTAAAAACGGGGCAGCCATATCCAAGTTGGTACGATCAAATCAAGTACCCACCCGGTTACACAATTCCCAAGTTCCATGTCTACAAAGGGACGGGCAATCCTCACCAGCATGTTGCCCAGTTCAGGGCACTCTGCGGCAATACCGGTAGTGATGACAAGTTTTTACTTCGCCAGTTCGTTGGAAGCTTATCAGATACGGCGTTCGAGTGGTACTCTGAGCTCCCGAACGACTCTATCAAAACCTTCGCGGAGATGGAGCTACTGTTTACTCAGCGTTTTGCAAGCGCCAGTGAACGTACCCCGATGACAGCACTGATTAATGCCAGGGTAAAACCAGGCGAGACGTGGGTTCAGTATGCTATACGATGGCGGAACTTGTGGTCGAAATGCGAGCAGCGCATTGAAGAAGCTCCCGCGGTGGGTATGTTTGTGGGGACCCTTGATCCGCAGGCAACCATCTCACAATTCATGATGTTTTTCAAGCCAACTACCTTCCAGGCCTTGATCGATAAACTAGCGCAAATGGATCAAATGGGCCATAAACCCCCTCTTCCAAGGCCGGACTCCCGAAATGACAAAGGGAAGGGAAAAGCGATCGTCGTCGCTAATGCTCAACAACAACCGAGCGACTCGAAGCCGGTTGCCCGTCAAAATAATATGCGTCCGTACGTACCCCTTGAGGATAGGATGGGACGTCCTTATTCCTTTCCCCGCGATAAAACGAGGAGGTTATTCGAGCTGGCGTTGCGCAACAGACTCATAAATCTGCCGGATCCAAAATGTCCGTTGCAACCAAGTGACGTCAACGAACCCAACTACTGTCCTTATCATCGAGTACTAGGCCATCCGATCGAAGACTGCTACGTTTTCAAGAATTGGCTTGAAAACCAGTACCGACAGGGCAAGTTCGCGTTATCTGACAAATGGAAGGTGAATCCCCCGCAGCCCCACACCTCTAAGGGGACGAATACGCCGGGGGCAACATGCTCCGTCATTGAAGAAGCTTCTTGGGAGGTTGTATTATCAGCCAAGACAAAGAGGATGCTAAACGATCTTCAGAGATATCCAGCGATCAAGTGGAAGAACCCGTTGGAACCGCAGGTCATTGAAGGGATGTTGAAACCACGTCCAACTCCAAAGACCGATGGTGGTGGTTCAAGCACTTGCAGCCAGCCGTCAAAATCTTCGAAAAAGAAGAAGAAGAAATCTAAGAAGCCCGTGAAGCCTAGCGACAAGCGCACGGACTTACAAAAGCAAATTGACGCGCTGGATGAATACAACCAAAAGGCACGGACTCCCATTACGCTCCAAGAGTTCCTCAATCACGTCTTTCAAGAAGAAGATGAGGGAGAAAGTTCATCGGATGAATCCGAGGAATATGTGGTGAGCTGTCATATGATTTCCCATTCGATCACGAACGATGAGGAGACTCCTTGACCGAAAAGCTGAGGGCAGATCCTGAACCAAAAGTTCTGGGGCCATCATATGAAGTAATTGATGCATTCCTTAATGAAGCTCGGTTGAAAAGTAAAGCTGATCGGGAGCGCGGGGCGGCTATATTTGAAAGGGCCAAGCGCCAGCGACTTGATAAAGGAGCTGAGACGATCCCGTTGGAGCTAAACACCTCCGCTACCGACAAAAGCCAATTCAAGATGAGAAAAAAGTTTGCTAAGGCCATATCAATGGGCATCAAGCTACCATCCTCTGAAGGAAACATCACTGGTGAAATGGAAACGCACCCCTCCTATTGCTTATATCATCAAAAGATTTCGCACCCCACTCAGGAGTGCAAAGCTTTCGATAGATGGTGGCAAGGATACGTTGCTCATCAACAACGCTTTAAGCGGGAAAAGCGTAAAACTCGTCGAGAGCAAAGAAATACGACCGAAGGGCTTAAAGGAACTGCTGGCGATTGTGGCATAGTTAACACCGGTAGATCACAAGTGCCTACATTCGGGAGTGATTCTGATGAAGAGCTAGAACTTGCCCCTCTCTTTAAAGAGTCCGCTTCGAGAAAAGAAGAAGAACCGAAGGTTTGCGAAAATATCCAGCTACGTAATCGCACGCTGCCCGAAAAGAACCTCGGACCCTTGAACAAAAAAGATACAGGGAACGAAAAGGCCACTGAAGATATCGTCTTAGATGACCAAGTGGTGGAAGAGCTAGCTGCCAAAGACCCACTAAAGAAGAATAAGGTGGATTACAACGTCTTAGCACATCTGAGGAAGCTGCCCTCACAGCTCAGCATTCTTGACGCCCTTTTGCTATCAAAAGAGGCGAGAGATTCGTTGATTAAGGCGCTCCAAGACCCAGAACAATTCCAAGCATGCCTGGCCGAGGAAAAGATGAAGGATGAATTGGAGGAAGTGCACACGGCCGATGTTACTTTTGGCGATGAAGACCTTCTACTTGGGACGTGCGAACACAATCGCCCTCTCTATGTCTCGGGATACTGCCATGATATAAAGATAGGCAAAATCCTGATTGATAACGGGTCATCCGTTAACCTCCTCAATGTACGGGTCTTAAAAGAAATCTGCATGAGCGTCCAGCACCTTGCTCGTGACAAGATCACCATCTCCGGGTTCGACTCCCAATCGTCAAAGACTCTTCGATCTGTGATACTGACGCTACGCTTCGGGCTACTCGTCACGGACATTAAGTTCCACGTCATAGACGCCAAGACATGCTACAACGCTTTGTTTGGCCGACCATGGTTACACGAGTACAACATCATCCCTTCTGCACAGCATCAGTGTATGAAGTATTTTAAGGATGGTTTCGAGTATACCGTGACGGGAGAACTGAACCCGTTCTCTGTGAACGAGGTCCGCAAATATGAAGACGCCAAATACTTCTTACCGGATTTCGAAGACACAGAGAAGTATCACAAGCTGGAGAATAAAACTAACGCCACCATCCCTGTCTTCGGCAGTGATACCGAGGAGGAAGAGGAGATCGTTTATTCGGGTCCGTCCCAACATAACAAGCTAGGACCGTCCACTCCTACATTGGTCTTTGGTAGTGACTCGGAGGATGAGGTCCATGTCGTATTCTCTGCTCGACCTTCAATACAAGCTTCCGCTGACGAAGAGCAAAGTCTGCAAGTCGCCATGGTGCCGCCTAAACATCATAAAGAACTGGACGCACTTAATATCTACAGTGTAGAAGAGCTGCGGACATTCTATATCCCTCCCAGGCGAGAAAACGAGAAGGCAATCCTATTCTACCGTTCTGAAGAAAACAAGGTGGAAAAAGAAGTCTGGCATGGCGCGGATCCCACGCTCGACAGGCTTCATCCTATCCGTCTTTCCAGATATTATACAGAAGGTTTGAAGAAGCTGCTGAAATGCCAGGGGATATCCTTCAAACAGACCGTTAGAGAGGCCAAATTCTATGACAGGGTCTGGAACATTCCCGGGATCCAACGCAAACTGCCTAACGGGAGAATGGAAACAAGAGGGCTTGGATACATCCGTTCAAAGAAACGAGAGTTACTACCCGGCTGCTATGTCGTATATCACCTTGATGAAGAAGCGGATGCTCAATGGGAGGACGCTAATCCTAAGCCAGTGAAAGTTCCAGATGCAAAAGAACCCGGTCCGTCGTTCGAAGAACAAATGGACAGACTTATAAAGAAAGCTGGTCAAAAAGTCCGAGATGATCACAACCGTGAGACGGCCATCTACGAGAAAGACAAGACGCAACGCCTTCTCCAACAGGCTGTAAAGGATGAAAATGCCGCTCCTTGTCAACCTGATATAAAGAAGGCTCGACGCAAAAGCAGAAATAAGCCGAAAGGCCAAAAAGGCGCTCAACAGCAGCAAAGCAGGGCTAAGAAGCCACGCAAACGGGAATCGAGCGTTATTGACCTATCCCTCATGAAGAAAATGGGTCGAGCATACTCGTTTCCTCGGGAAAAGACGAAGAAAATACTTGATCTCGCCCTGAAACATCAGATGCTTACATTGCCGGAGTCTAAACACCCTGAACAAGCAGGCGAAGCCTCACACCCGGACTATTGCTCTTACCATCGAGTAATAGGTCATCCTCTTGAAGATTGCTTCACCTTCAAGAATTGGGTCGAAGATCAATATCAACTTGGTAAATTCGCTCTGTCCAACAACTGGAGGGTAGCACCACCACAAAAGCACGAGCCTAAGGCCACGAAAGAAAAACCAGTTCCATATTGGGATTGGAAGCGAATTCGTACCTGTCACATGATAACAATACTACAAGAAGAATCCGAGAACATGGACAGCCTTCCCTGGTGCCTCGAAAACAGCAATGATGAGGTGATCTCAAAATTTCCCCCAGCTCCGAAAGAACTGAAGGACGGAATACATACCACTGCAGATAACCTCAAGAAAATTGAGTTGGGGACGATAAACGATCCGCGACCGACATTCGTCAGCGAGCTGCTGTCTGAAGAAAAGGTGGCTGCGTTAAAGGACGTCCTTGTACAGCATAAAGATTGCTTCGCATGGAACTATTCCGAGATGCCGGGACTTGATCCAGAAGTTGCTGTACATAGACTGGCAATATCCCCGAGTGTCAAGCCAGTCAAACAAGCGCCGAGAAGAATGCGGCTCGAGCTCGAAATGAGCATCAACGCCGAAGTCAAAAAGCTGATAGACTCTGGCTTTATCCAGGAAGTTCAATACCCTGAATGGATTGCTAATATTGTCCCAGTGATGAAGAAAAATGGAACGGTGCGCATATGCGTGGACTTTCGGGATCTCAACAAAGCCTGCCCGAAGGATGATTTCCCAGTACCAGTCACCAAACTAATGATAGACAATACATCCACGCATGAGATTTTCTCATTCATGGATGGCTCATCAGGATATAATCAAATAAAAATGCACCCTGAAGACCAGAAACATACGGCTTTCCGGACTCCTTTGGGAATATTCTGTTACAAGGTAATGCCCTTCGGTTTAAAGAACGCCGGTGCAACCTACCAAAGGGCCATGACGAAGATTTTCGATGACCTTATACACGAAATCGTTGAATGCTATATCGACGACCTCGTTGTTAAAAGCAAATCATATGAGGAACATCTCGAGCATCTGAAGACCGTATTTCAACGTCTTCGGCAATACAACTTGAAGATGAATCCGCTCAAGTGTGCATTCGGAGTTTCCTCAGGAAAATTCCTGGGATTCATTGTTCGACACCGGGGTATCGAAATAGATCCGTCCAAGATCAAGGCAATCATGGAAATGCCTCCGCCGAGAACTCTCAAACAGCTGCGGTCTCTCCAAGGGAAGCTCGCGTACATACGGCGATTTATAGCCAACCTCTCAGGAAAGTGCCGTCCTTACAGCCACCTGATGAAGAAGGGAACCCCGTTCGTCCGGGATCAAAAGTGCCAAAGCGCACTAGACGAGATTAAACAGTACCTGCAAAACCCTCCAGTGTTGGCCGCTCCGGTTAAGGGAAAGCCTCTCATTCTTTATACAGCCGCCCTCGAAAGTTCTTTAGGCGCATTATGGGCACAAGAGAACGATCAAGGGAAAGAAAGAGCACTCTACTACTTAAGTCGAGTTCTACTGAGGGCAGAAAGCAATTACTCCCCCATTGAAAAACACTGCCTGGCGTTGATCTTCGCAATAACAAAGCTTAGACATTACGCATTAGCGCATGAAGTCCATCTCATTTCAAAGGTGGACCCTCTCAAATATCTAATGTCAAAGGCCATATTGACGGGACGACTCGCTAAATGGGCCCTGCTCTTAATGGAGTTCTCGATAGCATATCGACCACTCAAAGCAGTAAAAGGCCAGGCCATCGCCGACTTCCTTGCTGAGCACCCGATACCGGCCGACTCTCCTTTAAACTGCGATCTTCCAGACGAACATGCGTTTGATGCGATCGATGGTGATAATACCCGATAGGAGCTTTATTTTTACGGAGCATCTTCCGTGAAGAAGCGCAAACAAAGTACCCCTATAATCAAATCGGGGGTAGGACTCATCTTTATAACTCCACAAGGAGGGATAATGCGCTACGCGTTCTCCCTGACAGAACCGAGGACAAACAACGAAGCCGAATACGAAGCTCTGATAGCAGGCCTCAAGATCGCCATTGACATGGGAATTGAAAACCTCCTCATATACGGAGATTCGCAACTGGTCGTTAGTCAAGTAAACGGCGATTACCAAACATGCAAACCGGAATTGGTAAAATACGGTGAAAAGGTGCAACAACTGCTAACCCAAATTCCCTCCTATACTTTGGAGAGCATACCACGCGCGGATAACAGCAAAGCGGACGCGTTGGCCAAACTTGCTAAAGAAATGGCTGACGAGAACCTCGATGAGGTTAGAATCATGGTACAAAGTCGTCGGGTGCTCGCCCCCGCAGAAATACCTCCGGGATCGCCCGAAGAAAAGAGAGTGACTGAACAAGCGACCTTACAAATAAAAGACCATGAGAAGGTTGAGGATTGGAGGGAGGTCTTTATAGACTACTTCAAATCCCACCGAATGCCTGAAGAAGCGTCCACAAGACATCAGCTCATGAAACGAGCTCTATCTTTTGCCTTCGTCAATGATACTCTATACAAGAGGTCATTTGATTCTCTGTGGCTGAGATGCCTAGGACCTGACGAAGCGAGAAGGGTCGTCCAGGAAGTTCACGACGGACTCTGCGGTTCTCACCAAGCGGGCCCAAAGATGAAGTTGAAGATCAAACGGATGGGCTACTACTGGCCCACGATAATTCAAGATTGCATCGAATATGCGAAGCAATGCCACTCATGTCAAATTCATGGGGATTTCATCCACCAGCATCTGAATCCATTACATCCAACAGTGGCTAGCTGGCCATTCGAAATGTGGGGAACTGACATAGTCGGCCCCATCGAACCAGCATCGTCTAGAGGACACCGTTTCATCCTGGCGACGACTGACTACTTCTCCAAATGGGCAGAAGCAATACCGTTGAGAGAGGTGAAGACGGAAAATATCCTCCACTTCTTCAAGACGCATGTCATATATCGGTTTGGAACTCCGCGACGGATCATCTCCGATAACGGGCCAGCTTACAGAAGCCACAAGATCAGTCGCTTCGCGCAACAGCATAATATAGACTGGAGATATTCTTCGGTTTATAATCCGTGAGCCAATGGACTAGCTGAAGCCTTCAACAAGACATTGACAAAAATCATAAAGAAAACGGTGTCCCGTAATAAGAAAGATTGGCACGAAAGACTGCAAGAAGCTCTTTGGGCATATCGAACTACATTCAAGACGGCCACGAACACAACGCCGTACGCGTTGGTGTTCGGTACGGAAGCAGTACTCCCTCTCGAGATAGAGTTACCCTCTCTACGAGTGGCAGTTCACCACGAGCTAACGGACGAAGAAAATGATCACCTACGGCTTGAGGAGCTTGACGCCCTTGATGAAACTAGGCTCATAGCACAACAAAATCTGGAAGCTTATAAAGCAAAGATGACGCGCTCATACGAAAGATTGACCCGACCGAGGACATTCCACCAAGGCGAACTCGTGCTAGTGGTCAAAAAACCTATGATTCCCAATCGCGCCAAGCGGGAAAAATTCGAGCCAAACTATGAAGGCCCGTACATCATAGATAAAGTTTACCAGGGTGGGGCCTATCTACTCATGGACATGCACGGTGAAAGGCCTTTCAGGCCGATAAACGGTCGCTTCCTAAAGAAATACTACGCTTAATGAGCCACAGCCTAGGTCAATGATAGATGACGACGACCATGTCCGCTCGCTATCTTCCTAAGCTCAAGTTCTATAAGCAGTAGCCAACCTCTCAATGTCGGACCGAAATGTCCTTAAACTAACAGCGGACCGAAATGTCCTTAAATTAACAGCGGACCGAAATGTCCTTAAACTAATAGCAGACCGAAACGTCTTTAAACTACTCCTGCAGCATTCTTAGGCTGACGAGATATAAAAAAAGAAGAAGGAAAACATATAAAAATAAAAAGAATAGAAAAAGCGGTATGTCCATAAGCAAAAAGGGCACGGATGAAAACCCGAAAGGGCTCCGTGAGTAAAAACAGCAGGGCTACCGGCGAGTGTTCGTGAAAACCCGAGAGGGCGCGACCTCGTAAAAAAAAAAGAAAATAAAAAGAATAATAAAAAAAACGGTAAGTCCATAAGCAAAATGGGCGCGGACGAAAACCCGAGAGGGCTCCGTGAGTAAAAACAGCAGGACTACCGGCGAGTGTTTGTGAAAACCCGAAAGGGCGCAACCTCGTTAAGAAACACTTGTAGGGTCCTCTCGACCCTATAAGGAGAAACCACCCGCGTGAGATCCTTACGATTCACAAGGGAACAACACACTTAGGAATCCCCACGATTCCTAAGGAGAAAATACACTTGCGAGATCCTCACGACTCGTAAGGAGAACGCTCTTATGGGACCCTCACGGCTCGTAAGATTTGAAAGTCTTAAGTTACAGAGATCTAAACCTGTGCTTAAGCAACCCCCACAACTTTCGATATTGCCCTACAAGTGGCTCAATACTGACCCTTGTATACAATCCACGGGCGCGAATAAACATTTCCCTAACCAAGGTCCATCCGTGACTGGGGATATGTTCGCATAACCCTTGTAAATCCTCTCGATTTACAAAGAGAAAACCCTCCTGTAGGATCCTTATGACTTACAGAGGAACAAAACACTTAGGAACCCTCACGATTCCTAAGGAGAAAATACACCTATAAGATCCTCACGACTTGTAGGGAGAAATAGCTTTGTGAGACCCTTACGGCTCATGAAGTCAAAAGCCTTAGTCGACAGGACCTTAACCCTGGTCGCTAAGCCTCATTTGTTCGACAACAACAGAAGCAAATGATGATTCGCTCCTGGCAATATCCCAGTTGTAGCGGTGCTGATGCCAAAATCGGTGTCCAAGTTCAGGTTTACGGCGAAAAGCAAGTAGGCCGCACATGCATACGAAATAGCCGAAATGATTGGGCAACTCGCAATAAAAAGCAGCGAGTAAAAATAAAATAAACAGCCGAAATGATTGGGCACCGCGAAAAATAGCCGAAATGATTGGGCAATCGCGACCTTCGCGATATAAAAGCTGAAATGATAGAGCATCGCGAAAAGAATAAAAAAAATGAAAGAATGAAACTTTTTGCCCTACAGTTAAGATCACATCGATCCCTGTATACAATCCAAGGGCATAAACAAAGAGGGAACCATACCCTCCCAGCAAACCCCTCGACTCACGGATACAAACACTCCTTGACGAGAGCCTCCTGATCCGCGTCGACTCGCAGAGCCACCAGTGCCTCCGTGGGAATTCTCGACTCGTTTCAAACCCCAAGGAAACAAATAATTCTTGGCACTTGGGAAACAAATAATCCCTAGCAAATTCCTCGACTCACGGATACAAACACTCCTTGACGAGAGCCTCCCGATTCGCGTCGACTCGCAGAGCCACCAGTGCCTCCGTGGGAACCCTCGACTCGTTTCAAACCCCAAGGAAATAAATAATCCTTGGCGCTTGGGAAACAAATAATCCCTAGCAAACTTCTCGACTCACGGATACAAACACTCCTTGATGAGAGCCTCCTGATCCGTGTCGACCCGCAGAGCCACCAGTGCCCCCGTGGGAACTCTCGACTCGTTTCAAACCCCAAGGAAACAAATAATCCTTGGCGCTTGGGAAACAAATAATCCCTAGCAAACTCCTCGACTCACGGATACAAACACTCCGTGATGAGAGCTTCTTAACTCATGTCAACTCGTAGAGCCACCACCCTCTCTGCAAGCAAATCCCCGATTCGTCTCAATTTGTAAGAAGAAGTCTCAGACAGCAAGGATTGAAAAGCTTGCTTTTTGAGCAATGGGGCCCTGCAAGTCAATCCAAACTGGTCTCTTGCATACTATTCATGGGTCTCACTCTCCGAAGTCGAATTTCGACGAGGAGGGAAACAACCGCTTACGAATCCTCTCGACTCGTAAGAGGGAAAATTCTCTTATAGGATCCTTACGACTTATAAGAGAAAACCACACTTAGGAATCCTCACGATTCCTAAGGAGAAAATCCGCCTATGAGATCCTCTCGATCCGTAGGGAGAAAAGCCTCTATGAGACCCTCACGGCTCATAGAGTTGAAAAATCTTATGCAGCAGACCAGAACCTGCGGCCTAAGCCATCGCTATTTCCTAAGGAAGTCGGAATACTCGTTTTAGACATCCATCAACCATGGTTATTAAGACAGCCTGCTGACAATAAAAAAAAAAAGAAGATGACAGAAAGAATATCCGGTCTACATTTGATCTGGCGTGCGTGACGCATTCATTTATGCATGGGCAGAAGACTCAGGACGAGAAATAAGACAAGCTGAAATAGAAAAGGGAAGGGTTTCCATTCATACTGCTAAAAAAAAAATTTCTTTTACAAGCATAAGAAACATTATTCAAATTATTACAAAGGTATAACCTCAGATCCGGGGCACGGATTGAGGAAATCAAAAGTAAGGTCATCCAGAGTTCTTCTGGCCTTTCTAATTATTCTTATGCGCAGTCTTTCTCGCTCCTCTGTATCGAGATCATCGGCGAGCCCTCCTGGCCTTTGATAAGCAGCAACTATCGTCGTCTGCTGGAAGACTTGGTGTAGGATGTCAATAAGGCTGTTCCGTCGTTTCTTTGAAATCAGCCCTGTCAGGTACACTGAATGCACCTTGTCTTCGGCATCATCCAGCGCGTTGAGCGGTAAGGCCTCATGAAGACCCGGAAGTGCTCTCCATATGGCTCCCAACACGACTTTCAAAAGGGCCGAACGACGAGGCAACAGCCAACCACCGCTTGCGTTCAGACGACCCATGACTTCTGCACATTCAGCGTCTGTAAATTCCTGGTTTTGTTGACGACCCTGAGCGCGGATATCGTCGTAGGTAATAAACTCATGCAAACTGTATAGATGCACCGCCGCCATTATGCCTGGAGGAAATATTACAGGAAGATCAGCAATAGAAAAGCAATAATATACATAGAGGACTAAATTCCTAGATAGCGAAACTATGTTCAAGGATAAAGTCCCCTGGATGAAAGCTCTGCTGGTTAAGATTAATCTAAGAATCGATTTTACCTAAAGTTTTCCTAAAAACTTTGAAAAGGAGGAGCAAGGCACCGGAATTCTTGAAGGCAAGAACAAAGCTCTGAGGTCTTCGAAAATAGAAATCTGAAAGATGATAAATATCGGGGGGGACGAAAGGTCCTATTTATAGGCATCAAGTGCCTCTTCGACTTCCAAGAGTTGTCACGGCAGTTTACCCTAATCGGAGCGAACTTCTGTTCAAATTCTGAGGCGGGAGATGAAGCAACGCTTCGTCTTCCCCCAATCAGAGCAAAGCTCTGTCTTGAAAATTAATTTAATGAAGCGACGCTTCAGATTATTTGCGCTGCGCAATACGCCACGTGTCTGACGCAGACGCATCAGCGCAACTCCCAAAACAGCGCACCCAATCAAAGCAAAGCTCTATTTCAAGCAAAACTAAAGGAAGCAATGCTTCAGCGGCGTATGCGACGTGCGCTGCGTGACACGTGTCGGCGCAGATGCGCTAGCGCAGTTGCGCTGCACTGTGCGCTGTGCGACACGTGTCATACCCTGGAGCATTTGCGCTAAACAAAAATTAAGGTTCTGAAGAAATCTTTTCTGTTATTGTTAAAATAAGAAGATTATCTTCTGTAAAACAGAAACCCTTGGATCAAAGATCCGACGGTGGGGGAAATCCCGCCAAATCTTTCAGAAAAGGGATTTCTTCAACAAATTGAACTTACTTCTTAATTTGCAAGATGAGGTCTCAGGCAGTAAGGATTGAAAAGCTTGCTTCTTGAGCAATGGGGCCCTGCAAGTCAATCCAAAATGGTCTCTTGAATACTATTCACGGGTCTCACTCTCCGAAGTCGATTTTCGACAAGGAGGGAAACAACCGCTTACGAATCCTCTCGACTCGTAAGAGGGAAAATTCTCTTATAGGATCCTTACGACTTATAAGAGAAAACCACACTTAGGAATCCTCACGATTCCTAAGGAGAAAATCCACCTATGAGATCCTCTCGATCCATAGGGAGAAAAATCTCTATGAGACCCTCACGGCTCATAGAATTGAAAAGTCTTCGGCGGCAGATCTGAACCTGCGGCCTAAGCCATCGCTATCCCTTGGAGAAATTAAGTTGTCTGCCAATCAGGTTCATCGACAACATCATGATGTAAAGGCAGAAAACAAAAGAGCATACAAGATATTGCAAAAGAAAGTGTGTATCTTTATTCATTGACCTCAATCAAATACATGGTGAATCATACAAAAGAGCAAAGAACGGATACATGTTACTCAGAAAAGAAAATTTTTACAAATACATTGATACAAAGGCAGCTATTGGGAAGGAAGCGTCTTAAGTAGCTCTATCAGTTGTTCGTACACTTCCTTCCATGCCTTTTCCCGATTGGATACCACTGCCAACTCCGCCTCCACCTGGGCCCGTTGCTGTGCGACGGATGCAAGCTGATCCCTGACGGCTTGATGAGCAGCTTCACGGCCTGGAGTGTCATGCTCGGCGACATCAAGTGCCCTCTTTAGTCTCAGCCCATTCGATATGCGCTCCAGAAGACCCTCGAAGACGGTCTTTACCTCAGCGGCGTTCGCCTCAACTTCGGCACGCAAGCGAGCAGTTCTGCTTGAAGAATCTTGGCACTCCTTCAGCCTCAAAGCCACTTCTTGTTCCAGATGACGGAAATGAGAAGCGCTTTGCTCGAGCCATGCTCCCCATTGAGTGGTCAAGGCCAAAGTCTCGGGGGACAGGCACATTGACTCCAGCTGACGAAGGCGAGCCTCGATCTCTCGACAATAGTTAACCCAAGAGGCGACAATGCCCTCGTCATGGAAGGTGGAAAATATCGCCAACATCGGGTTAACCGTCGTGGCGAAGTCCTCAGTAGATACAGGAGTCTCGATGTCGAGTTCCTCGATGTAGTCGCTCAACATGCGCAAACTATTCGCGGCACCTTTTGAGGACGGACGTCGCTGGGAAGGGCCGCCCGGTATTGTAATGCGAGACTTGAAAGGCACCGAGACTGGAATGACAGCTGGAAAAAGACGAAATGCGATTAGATGATGATTCAATAGATATGAAGGAAGTCATTGATAAGATAGTTTACTATACCGGTGAAGACATGTGGCAAGGCCGGAAGGGCTGGTGGCGCAGCCGATCTTTCTGCTCCCCCTTCGATTTGCAGCACTGCAGTCAGAACAAGAGAGAGTTAGAAATAATTCTACCACTGAAAAGACAAAGCTACCAATCGGGAACGGTACTCACCAGCGCCACCAGAGGGAGAGGCGAATTCAGATGGGAAGGAGAAGTGTGGGAGCAACACTTGATAGAGATGATCAAAAAGCACTCCTGGAAGATACAACAGTGTGACTTTAGTACACAAATTATACATCTGGAAGATAAGATTAATAAATCGCAAACACATACCTTCCAACATCTTCGAGGGTATGAGAGAGGGTTGAGAGGTGACCACCGCCAAGGCAGTCGTTGAAGGCGTTCCCTCGAGCAGTGGGGCATCAGCACTGGCTGCACCTGCGTTACGAAAAGGTGAACTTGTCAGAAAAGATAGTAAAGTAAAGAAAAGCAGCAACTTGGGGTTTACCTGAGGAGCTCCCGGCTGAAACAGAGGCGACTCCCTCCTCTATCGACATGAGACCACCGCCCGTGACCTCATCGCCCGACTCGATGGGGACCGTTGCGGTGCTCGCGAGACCTGGAGACGGCGGAGGACCATAGATGGGGAGGGCTATGACTGGAGTATTGCCAGATTCCAGAGAAGGAGCGGTTGGCTCGTCCTCGGGAATCATGGCCGCCTCACCCACCACTCTCTTAGGTTCAGTAGTGGCGGTTGTATCGTCCACCATCGCCGGGGGATCGCCGGCCTCGAGCGCTTCATTCGCCACCACCCTGGACTCGTTTATAATGATCATATCATCTGCCACCACTTCAGGTTCGGCATCAATGACCTTCTCGGCGGCAGGCCCCTCGACCTCCACTTCAGGCTCCAAAGCCACAGCGACATTACCCACCGTCGGCTCGAGTTCGGCAGGTACCGCCTCCTCTGCTTCTTTGGGATCAACGGTTTCCGCCTCCCCCTCGATCGGACTCGGCCCTGCAAGATAAGGGATATAAGGACCAATGACATTAAAAACCCTTATAATAAAAACTCTGAGAGAAATATTACCTGAAGCGGATTTACCGTTTGCGCTCCGAACTGCGCGCGCCACCTCTCTGCGGGCAGTGGATAGGGCGACAGGGGCCTCTTCGGATGGAGTATCAGCGCGAGGGACGGTGCTGGGGCCCGCTCCCGCAGCCAAGGCAGCCCGGCGCGCCTTCACCTCACGCCTTTGCCGCTTCCTCTCTTCCCGGGCTGTCGCGATGGACCTTAGTGACGCCTCCTTCAAGGCGTCGTCATCCTCGTTCAGGGATGCCTCAAGAGCCTTTAAGGCATCCTTCATCGGCTCTTCAAGACGAACCTCCTGCGGTGGCCCAGAGGAAGCGGGAACATCGGCAGCTGGTAAAACATTTGCATCGCTTGGTGGGAACGGCATTGAGGTTTCTGCAATAAAAAGAGAAAGTTTAGATCGACCATAACACGAGGAAGATGGAAACTTGATGGATTAAAACTTACTAAGGCCTATAGACGCTCTGAGACGTTCCTCCTCCTGGAAAGTCTTCAGAGAAGCGGCAATGGCTTCTTCATTAGTGATGCCTGTTAAAAGAAAGGAAAGAAGAGCGTTAGTCAAAGGCAATGGAGAATACATATTGCAATAAAGAAAGGCGATTAGTAGTTACCTGACTGCGCAAGCTTAGCTAACCACGCGTCACGCCTCGCCAACCATGCTGAAGCTTTGAGAGCAGCCTCCAAGTCTGTATCGTCCGGCGGCGGTATCACTAATCCTGCGTTAGTCCCATATTCGAGCAGACCCTCGGCATAAGGAGCATGGGGTTCCTGACCGAACACGACGTCCACAGCGAAGAGCGACTTCTTTTTCTTTTGCCCTCCGACCCTAGGCTCACGGGGGATCGACTTTCGATTAGCAGCCACTTTGGGACGACGGGTCCCGATGTCCGCACCCACGCCAGACTCCGGCGAGGGTACAACCACGGTCTCCACTGGAGCACAGGGTGCGTGAGGTGCATCTGCGATATCAGGGAGCGGCAGCTCACGTGGAGGACTTTGCGCACGTGATGGTCTGCCCCCGGCATCTTTTAGAGGAGGAGCCACCAGGGTCCTTGGCGCTAAGGGAGCATTACGGTAGGTGCCGGGAGGTGCTTCTTTACGGTCGATCAGCACTCGCCTCTCCTCCTTTATAACGGCCCCCGTCGCATGATTGTACCACTCTTTATATACGTTAAGGAGGCGTGGAGTGCAGGCTGGCGCGCTAATAAAGAAACGAGAACCTGTGTTCAAGCGCATGAAGTGATATAACGCGTTCTCCATCCCTTCTTCATTAGCAGCAGGCTCCAGTAAGAAAGCTTCCAAGGATACCCCTTGATCATAACCCAGTTGTTGCGCAAAACGATGCGGGTTATATCTCATAAAGATCGCTGCACCGCCCTGCCTAAAGACTAGGAAGCCCGGTCTGATAGAATACAAGTGGAGGGTCTCCCGGGCCGTCAATACTGAAGCTCCATCCTTAAAGGAGTCCTGTAATGGTTGCGCCGCAGTGGTGGACGCTTTTCCAATGGTTAATACCTTATCAATGAAGGACATCCCGACTCCAACGGTGTGAGGGCGGAGCAATAAGCCTCTAGCATTCCGTGGTGAAGGGGTCACGATTGATGCGCCAATCAATTGAATGATACGAGGGAAACCACACCTGTCAAAGAACGAAGGCCTTTTATGCATTCCAAATACACCCGCCGTATGTAGCTCGAGCCATGACATAAAGTAGTGCATCGGGAAGACCACGTGCAATGCCCCGGGCTCGTTGGCATCCGCGGCTCGGCTGAGACCATGATACAAGTGCGCTAAGCCGGCAATCCCTATGGCCACTTTTACCCCGATGACCATGCGGTGGGCTGGATAAAAGACAGAGGGCCGCATGCGATGAGAGTGCATTGGGATCGCGAACCAACTCAGCCACAGCCCGAGAAATCCTAAGAAAAAGGCCTCCTCGTCCATCCCAGGGGCTGCAATTTCCGCGAAAGATATGGTAGCGAAGTCTGGGAGGAAGAAAGCCTTTTGGTCTATATCCTTCGTCGGCAGGTTATCCAAACCTAGACCAAAAGGATCATCCAGGATAGCAGATTTGGCGGCTCCTGGCGAAATGACGCTCGGACGGAGGAAGCGAGCGATGAAGTCCTCAAAATTAACCCCTCGGCTCCCGTGTTCGATGAAGAGGGACTCATAAATGTTCAACACCTTGATCAGGCTCGGGAATTGGTGTTGAACAGCATTTTCCGGCGTGATCCCCCTTACCATAGGCTTAGCGCCGAAGATGTACTCATCTGTCGGGAGCAGCTCTTCATAGTGTTCCCCCATGACCGGTAGACCGGATACCTCCGCGAATTCCTCCAAAGAAATGGACACTTCCCGATCCATGGCAAGGAAAGTGTGGGTGGGAATATTCCATTGCTCTAAGAAAGCCTTGAACCACCAGGTGGGGAGCGAGGGATACTGGAAGAGAGAGACGTAAACCGCGGTGTACAATCCTAATCTTATCAACTGCGACTTCTTCGTCGACAGGATGTACCGGGCCCATGGCAGGTAGCCAATCGGATGACGGGGGATCAGACCAATGTTATATGATTACCCCCAAGGTCTCGCCTCGCCCTGACAAATACGACGTCCTAGGATATCCAAGACCATAGGACGTTGGACCGGAACCGCATCCATAGCAGGGTGCAGAAAGCTGTTGGCGGTCCAATCCACCATCTCCACGGCGTACTGCACCGGGGGTGGGCTAGCGTAATGAATCGCCGTTATAGGTTCTGACGACACCGCGCATGTGAAGCTCCGACGGCCCATGATGATCTGATTGTACCATGACCCCCAAAGATGGAGACTCTTGTATTCCGGGTCGAACTCCTTAATCATGGCCAGGACTTCACGGTCCAAGAGTGCCTCGGGAAATCCTTCCTCTGAGCGGACGAACGGGAATGAAGTATCTAGAGACATGATCGCTGCAAAAGAACAATTTAGCCGTTGGTGTTGTAATTCCAATGTTTGGCATTTAAAGAAGAAAATAGATTAAAATTAAATTAAAATTAAAATTAATTAATTACACCACACAGCAGTGCAGTGAGCAGGAGACTAAAAGGGGACCCACAAGATCTGGATGACAATACGTCAGTTAATAAGACAAACTCATCATTGGATGAGATTGTCAGTTGGTCCCCGGGAAAACATTCCCATTAATAAAGAATCCCTAGAGACAAGGAGAAAATCTCCTCTTTCAGAGCAAAGCTCTGTCACAGAGTGACACTTGTCAAACTCTGGTCCCAAGGAAATAAAATTCCTTAAAAGAGCATGGCTCTGTGGTAATGATGGAAAAAGTCCATCAGAAAAATTTTGGAATCTTGAAAGATTCATGAAAAATTTATAAAAAAGACTCTTCATTTCTCAAATATAAAAGAGCTGTTTTTTTTTAGATCTATGAGCAAAACTCTGTTCATGGGTTAAAACCCATGAATAAGATCTCTGTAGATCTATAAGTTTTGAGAGCAAAGCTCTGTTTATGAAACCCCAATGGGGATTTCTTTAGATCAAAAGATCCGTGAGAGCAAAGCTCTTTGGTCAGGATTAATTTAAATTAATTTTGTTTAAGTTAATTTTTACCTAGAGTTTCTAACTTTGGGAGAGAGCAAAGCTCTGAAGTTCTTAAGAAAGAGCAAAGCTCTGTTGAAATCAAAAATCTTAGAAACGGTAAGATTTTCTAAGGACCAAAGGTCCTATTTATAAGGCGCCTGCGCCTCTTCAGCTCGCCTCTTGATCCAACGGTCAAGGGCTTGCCACCGCTGCACTCACGTGTGCGCCACGTGAGCGCAACGGTGGGGGGGCATTTGTTTCGCCCAATCAGAGCAAAGCTCTGTTCAAATTCAAAATTCAAAATTTTGAAGCAATGCTTCAAGTCTCGGGCGCAACGCGCCACGTGTCAGGCGCTAATACGTCAGCGCAGCGCCCAAGAAGGCGCGCCCAATCAGAGCAAAGCTCTGTTTAAAGGAAGCAACGCTTCAGTTGTGCAAGAATTGCGCTGCGCGACACGTGTCAGCGCGGATGCGCTAGCGCAGATGCGCTGCGCTTTGCGCTGCGCGACACGTGTCAGCACGGTTGCGCTAGCGCAGTTGCGCTGCGCTTTGCGCTGCGCGACACGTGTCAGCGCAGTTGCGCTGCGCTTTGCGCTGCGTGACACGTGTCACGCGTCACGCGCTGGGGCATCTGCGCCAAACAGAATTAAAGATTTTTAAAGAAATCTTTCTGTTCTTGTTAAAACAAGAAGATTTTCTTCTGTAAAATAGAAGCCCTTGGATCAAAGATCCAACGGTGGGGAAAATTCCCCAAATCACTCTGAGAAAAATCTCTTTAACAAATTCAACAAACTTATGGGCACTATAAAAAAGACCCTAGGCCTCAATTCAAAGGCATCAACATTTTCTTGAAAAATCAAGAGCTTCAAACAGAGAGAACTCTGAGAAAAATTTTGAAGAAGAGGTAAAAAACCTCTATAAAGGAGAAGAAATTTCCTCTGATAGATCATTGATCTAAAAACAAGATCAATGATCTTCATATAATAAATAGTGCTTTGCACTTCTTATGAACCACTGGTTCTTTAAAACAGAAATAAATAAATAAAAAAATAGTGCTTTGCACTTTTATGAACCTCTGGTTCTTGAAATGAAAGAAAAATTTATTTCTCTTTGATTCTAATTTGATCAAAGATAAAAAAAATAGTGCTTTGCACTTCCAAACTGCGCTGTTGCGCTCTTGAGAGAGCGCCACGTGTTAGTTGTAGAACAACTTGCGCTACGCACTCTTAAGATAGAGCTTTGCTCTCTGGAATTGGCGCAACTCGCTGAGAGCGCGCCACGTGTCAGCAGCGCAACAGCGCAGCGCACTGCGCTGTTGCGCTTGCGCTCACCAGAGCATGACACGTGTCCTATCTACAAACGCTTGTGCTCAGTAATTGGCGCAAAGCGCCTGAAAATGCAATGCATTTCTCAAAGGGCCAGGCCCAAGTTAAAAGACCAAACAGGCCTAATTAAATTGATGCTCTGCATCATTCATAAATGGTCAAAGCCCAAACAAAATAATAAAAATGCCATGCAGATGCCTTGCAGAGCCCAAAATAAATTGATGCTCTGCATCTTTTATGGGCAGAGCCCAAACAAAAAAATAGAAAATAATGCAATGCATTATTTGAAAATGGGCCAAGCCTTAACACAGTTCTAACAGACCAAAAACAAATAAAAAGCGTTGAATACTTTGGACTTAGCCCAATCATGGCCGTAAGTCCTCAAATTAAATTGACTGAGCGATATTGCTCCCTTAAATCAATTTATATCCGGTTCGAGGGTACATCTCCGAACTCCTCTGACACATGTCGTTGTAATTATTCAACGTCGTCAGAGAGGTGACGGGTCCCAACGACCACACACATCAATATGGACTGCGGGGTCCTTAAACTCGTGGACCGAAACGTCCTTAAACTAATATCGGACCGAAACGTCCCTAAACTAATATTGGACCGAAACGTCCCTAAACTAATAGTGGACCGAAACGTCCTTAAACTAATATCGGACCGAAACGTTCCTAAACTAATATCGGACCGAAACGTCCTTAAACTAATGTCGGACCGAAACGTCCCTAAACTAATGTCGGACCGAGACGTCCCTAAACTAATATCGGACCGAGACGTCCCTAAACTAATGTTGGACCGAGACGTCCTTAAACTAATAATGGACCACCACGTCCCTAAACTGGAATATGGACCACCACGTCCCTAAACTGGCGATGGACCACCACGTCCTTAAACTGGAACATGGACCACCACGTCCTTAAACTGGAACATGGACCGTTACGTCCTTAAACTGGAGTATGGACCACCACGTCCCTAAACTGGAACAATAGAGCCTCCAAATGCTCTTTTACCGGATCTAAATGATCCCGTTTAAGTCGATCTTAGTCCCAAACACGGCTAACGTATCCTTAAACATTCAAATGGATTATAAAACTCCCAATCAACTCTGGTTCGAGGGTACATCTCCGAGCTCCTCTGATACATGTCGTTGTAATCCTTCAACGACATCAGAGAGGTGACGAGTCCTGACGGCCATATATTAAATGGATCACTACGTTAAGTTGATCTCAGTCCCAAACAGGACTGACGTATCCTTAATGAATGTTTAAGTTGATCTTAGCCGCAACACGGCTAATGCATCCTTAAACTAAAAACACCTAACACAAATCTAAGTAAATACGGATTTGGACTAATCCGCGTCCTACGGGCGACGGCATTACTCAGTCTCCGTATACAATCCACGGGCAACCATAAACAAAACAAACACATACGACATGAAGTGAAATTCTGGAGAAGGAGAAAGTTGTTACCGCAATGCGGTAGCGTAATTAACTGCAGGGGCTTGCGCCTGCAGGGAAGAGCATCCCCACAATCAAAAACCCCTCAAGCGAGGGGGAATCTGACGAAGTCTGCTACATTGGCCGCATCCGTCTAAACCTCCGATACAAGGTGCCATAAATCAACTTGACATTTTCGGAGAGGTAGACGGATAAAACCAAATAGCATCTGCCCCGAATCTCAAGCGAGACGCAAAGTCTAGGCCGCCATTCGGGGGGGAACACCAGCAAACGAAGCAAAGGCCAAATTCCTAGCTTCAAGGTCTTGACGGCAACTCATATAAAACCTAAAAGACTATCGGTGATCATCCCACACCAGCGCGGAGTGGTTATGACTCATCGGGGCTCCCCAAAATGGGCCTAACCTCAAGTAAAAAGCGGCATGGAAAAATTCCTTACGCTTGCTCTTCCGAAGGTCAAACTTCCTAGGAAGATTGCTTGAAGACGTCTTGTCCAGCCCCGAAGGGATCAGAGACACGACAGTCGCAAGGCTACTCGAACAGCAAGATTGCCTATCGAGAGATACATCAGCCAACGCGACAGTACGATAGGAAAAACACTAGTACCACAGACCCTAACGGACCTTTGTCGTAAAGAGCAGAGGTTAACTATGACGTTAGGACATTCTTGCGAGAACTTCTCGACTCGTCTTGACTCGTGAGGAAATTAGTGTCTTTGCGAGAACTTCTCGATTCGTCTCGACTCGTAAGGAAAAGCCTTAGGCAATGGGGATAAGGACCCGTTTCCTAAGCACTGGGGCCCTGCAAGTCGGTCCAAAATGGACTCTTGCATATTATTCACGGGCCACACTCTCCAAAGTCGAATCTCGACAAGGAGGGAAACAACCACATACAAGTTCTCTCGACTTTTAAGAGGGAAAGTTCTCTTGTGAGATACTTACGACTCTTAAGAGAAAGCACACTTAGGAATGCTCACGATTCCTAAGGAAAAAATACACCTACGGGATCCTCTCGAACTGTAGGGAGATAATTCTTTATGAAACCCTCACGGCTCATAAAGTTGAAAAGCCTTAAGCAGCAGACCTTAACCTGCTTCCTAAGCCATCACTACCTCTCGAAGAGTTCAATATGGAATGCTCTCTATCATCTACAGGCTACGCTTACTAAGGTAACATGCCAGCGACAAAGAAAAGAGAAGAAAGAAGTAATAGAACAAAAAAAATATGTATCTTTTATTCATGAATTCAATGGAGTACAAGTTGAATCGTATGAAAGAATAAAAAATGGATACATGTTATTCAAAGATTACAAGCAAAACAGCTACTGAGAAGGAAGCTTTTTCAACAAGTCTGCAAGCTGCTCTCGCACTCCTTTCAGTGCCTTCTCGTGAACAGCCGCCGCGGCCAGCTCCGCTTCAATTTGAGCCCTTTGCTGCAAGCATGATGAAATCTTCTCATCGATTTCCCGTTGGGCAATTTCGCGACTTTGCATAACCCGCTCAATAGAGTCGAGCTTCCACCTTAATACAAGCCCGTTCGAGATACATTGCTGCAAGGTGTCAAAAGCAGCTCTCAGTTGCGTAGCGTTCGCTTTAACTTGGGCGTGCAGCCGGACAGATTCATCCGAAGCCTCCTCATGTTCCTTTCGCTTCAAGGTCGCTTCTTGTTCGAAATGGCGGAGGAAGGACACACTCTGCTCGACCCATGCAGCTCGCTGGGAGTTCAAAGCCTGAATCTCAGGAGCAGGATGCATAAGCTCAAGCTCATGCAGGCAGGCCTCAATCTTCCTACAGTGGTTAATGCAAGACTCAACGACGCCTTCGTTATGGAAGTTCACAAGCATCGCCAGCATTGGATTAACTTCGGCAGCAAAATCTACAGCAAACGTAGGGGCCTCCGTGTCAAGCTCCTCGATATAATCGCTCAACATGCGCAGAATGGTCACAGCGCCTTTTGAGAATGGACGTCTGGAAAAGGGCCCTTCCGGCATTATAACGCGAGACTCGAACAGGGCTGGAGTCGATGTGACCGCTGCAAAACAAATCACAATCAGATGTCAGCTTAAGAAATAAAAAAAATACATGAACAAAAGAGTCTATTATACCGGCTGCAACAGGGGGCAGAGCTGGGAGTTCCGGTGGCGTGGCGATACCCTTGACCTCTCCTTCAATTTGTAAGGCTACGAGCAATGCAAAGAAAAATTAACAATAACGTGACTGTCCGTTAAAGAAAAGAAAGGACGTCGGTTAGAAAAGATACTCACCGACACCAGCGGGCGGACTAATCTCTGACTGGAAAGAGAAGTGTGGGTTCAGCACCTGATACAAATGATCAAAAAGAACTCCTGCGAGATCACGATGATACATGGTCAGTACACGAAAGATGCTGTCCCCGATTTAAATTTATCACAAACCCATACCTTCCAGCATTTGAGAAGATATAAAAGAAGACGGAGGTGCAACGACCGTCAAAGCAGCAACTGGTGGTGCTTCTTCAAGTATCGCAACCTCAGCGCTTGCCACACCTACATTCGAAAGGAAAGGAATATCATCAGAAAGGATTGCGAAACGAAAAGAGTGCAGTGACTCGAGACCTACCAGACAGGTCATCAACCAGAACCGCGACAGGAGCATCGCCAAGCATCACGACTTCTTCAATCTCATTTGCGGGGTTGGTTTCGCCGCCCGTAGCTTCGTCCCCCAATTCCACGAGAGCTGTCATGACACTCGCGATGCCAGGAGATGGCAGGGAACCGCAGGCGGAAAGAGCGGCAATTGGAGCAGTCCCGGACTCCTGGGAAAGAGTAGCCGCTTTGGGCTCAGTAGTTGTCGTCATCTCACTCTCCACCTTCTCACGAGGACTTGGCCCTGCAGGATAAGATATATGAGAATCTAGAGATTAAAGCTTTGACAAAAAGGCTCAGTGTTACGTTACCTTGGGTCGGCGTTTCAATTGCTTCCCGAGCCGCACGTGCCGCCTGTCTGTGATTGGTAGACAGGGTACCCAGAGCACCCTTTGAAAAAGCAGGGACAGGGAAAGCAGCGCTCGAGCCTGCACCCACGGCCAAGGCGGCGTTCCGTTCTTTTGTTGCACGCCTCCTGCGCTTCCTTTCCGCCCGGGCTGTCAGAGCCAATCTTCTCAAGACCTCCGTCAAGGAGACGTCATCGTCCGCGACAGGAGTTACCTCTGGAGCCGTTATGGCGTCCGTCATCGGTTGCTTAAGTGAAGCTTCTTTCGGCAATACCGGCGGAACTGGGACTTCGGTTGCCGGCCTTAGAAGCGTTTCCGCACCGCCCTGCGAAGTCGGTACCACACCTAGAATAACCTGAGTAGAGGTAATCCCTATAATAAGATGAAAAGGAGGGGTCAGATTACCCATAAGAAACGGGAATGGAGACGCGGTGAACCGAAATGTACCGATGCCTAAGGATGCTCGAAGCCTTTCCTCCTCCTCAAAAGTCTTGAGAGAAGCTGCGAGAGCTTCTTCAGTGGAGATGCCTGTTGAAGAAAAAGTGTCAGTCAAAACATGATAATAAAAATGTAATGCAATGACAAAAAGATACGGCCGAGGTTTACTTGAATGTGCAAGGATGACCAGTCCCGCCTTGTGGCTTGCTGATCGCTCGGAAGCTGCAATAGCAGCCTCGAGGTCGGTATCATCCGGCGCTATGAATAGGCCTTTGTTGGTCCCATACTCGCTCAGGCCCTCGCTATAAGGAGCATGAGGCACCTGGCCGAGTACAAGATCGACAGAAAGAATCGACTTCTTCTTCTGCGATTGAGTACCGGTCGCCGCTAGCACAAGCTTACGCTTGGTGGGCACCTTGGGACGACGAGTCCCGATATCTGAACCCATGCCAGACTCGAGAGACACCACAGTCACCGTTTCTACGGGAGCACGGGGTATCGGTAACTTAGGCCGATCATGCGGGACCTCGACCGCAGCGACTTCTCTTAAGGGAGGATGGACAATGGCCCGTCGCTTCAGAGGAACATTTGGGTTACCAGCCGGAGCGGTGCCCTTGCGATCAAGCAACAATCGTTTCTCCTCCCTAATGATGGCGCCCATCGAATGTTGATACCATGCCACATACACATTCAGGGCCTTCGGAACACAGCTCGGTTCACTAATGAAGTAGTTGGATCCCGTGTTCAGGCGCATAAAATGATGCAGCACGCTTCGTATACCCTCTTCGGTAGCAGCAGCTTCTGCCAAGAAAGCCTCAAGCGGGACGCCCTGATTGTAGCTTAGCTGCTGGGCGAAACGATGTAGGTTGTATCTCATGAACAACGCCGCATCATTCTGCCTAAATACGAGAAATCCCGGCCTGAGGGAGTACAGATGAAGAATCTCTCGAGCTTTCAACACAGAGGCCCCGTCTTTAAAGATGTCCTGCAATGGCAGCACCGTCTTCGCGGATTCCTGGCCGACGGTCAAGATTTTGTCAGTGAAGGACATACCATCTCCAACCATGCGTGGACGAAAAAGTAAACCCCTAGCTTTCCACGGTGTCGGACTTACGATGGATGCGTCGACCAGCCACATTATCCGAGGGAACTTACATCTGTCATAAAAGGAAGGTCTTCTGTAGATACCGAAGACCCCAAGCACGTGCAACTCGAGCCATGAGGTGAAATAGTGCATTGAGAAATTAGCAGGCTGCACCCCTGGCTCAGTAGTATCCGCTGCCAAGTTGAGGCCGTGATACAGGTGGGCTAACCCAGCGATCCCGACGGCCACTTGTATCCCGGCAACCATTCGATGCGCTGGGTAGAAGACGGACGGCCTCATATAGCGAGGGTGCATGGGAAGCGCGAACCAGCTTTTTCTTGCTTACGAGTCGAGAGGACTCGTAAGTGATTGTTCCCTTTCTTGTCGGAGAGTATGGTCCGTAGAAAATCTATCTTTACTTCTCTGTGAGGCAATGATGGCTTAGGAGACAGGGTTAGGATCTGCCACCTAAGACTTTCAACTTTACGAGCCATGAGGGTCTCATAAAGAATTTTCTCCCTACAGGTCGAGAGGATCCCGTAGGTGTAATTTCTCCTTAAGAATCGTGAGGATTCCTAAGTGCGTTTTCTCTTGAGAGTCGTAAGGATCTCACAAAAGAGTTTTCTCCCTTACGAGTCGTGAGGACTTGTAAGTGATGGATGAGGTTGACATTATCCGCATTTCACGGAGTCAGGGGTTGACCTTATCCGCATTTTATGGAGTCAGGAGTTGCTCTGGCCATTTCCCACGGGGTCAACATTGACTTTAACCGTATTCTATGGGACCAGAAGGTGCTCTAGATGCTTCCCATGGGGTCAGGATTGACATTAGCCGTGTTCCGCAAAGACCAGGATCAGCTCTGGACGCTTCCCACGGGGTCAGGATTGGCATAAGCCATGTTCCACGAAACCAGGATTTGGTCTGGATGCTTCCCACGGGGTCAGGATTGACATTAGCCGTGTTTCGCAAGGACCAGGATCCGCCCTGGACGCTTCCCACGGGGTCAGGATTGACATAAACCGTGTTCTACGAAACCAGGATTTGCTCTGGACGCTTTCCATGGGGTCAGGATTGACATTAGCCGTGTTCCGCAAGGACCAAGATCCACTCTGGACGCTTCCCACGGGGTCAGGATTGACATTAGTCTTGTTCCACTAGATCAGGATTTGCTCTGGACGCTTCCTACGGGGTCAGAATTGACATAAACCGTGTTCCGCAAAGACCAGAATCCACTCTAGACGCTTCCCACGAGGTCAGGATTGACATTAGCCGTGTTCCATGAAACCAGGATTTG
Organism: Agapanthus africanus; assembly: GCA_030015575.1. NCBI lineage: Eukaryota > Viridiplantae > Streptophyta > Magnoliopsida > Asparagales > Amaryllidaceae > Agapanthus > Agapanthus africanus. The sequence continues at coordinate 129,923,547 of JASDDO010000014.1, read as the reverse complement.
CTCTGAACGCTTCCTACGGGGTCAGGATTGACATTAGTCGTGTTCCACGAAACCAGGATTTGGTCTGGACGCTTTCCATAGGGTCAGGATTGACATTAGCCGTGTTCCACAAGGACCAGGATCCGCTCTGTACGTTTCCCACGGGGTCAGGATTGACATTAGCCGTGTTCCACGAAACCAGGATTTGCTCTGGACGCTTCCCATGGGGTCAGGATTGACATTAGCCGTGTTCCGCAAGGACCAGGATCCGCTCTGGACGCTTCCCACGGGGTCAGAATTGACATAAGCCATGTTCCACAAGGACCAGGATCCACTCTGGACGCTTCCCACGGGGTCAGGATTGACATTAGTCGTGTTCCACGAAACCAGGATTTGCTCTGGATGCTTCCCACGGGTCAGGATTGACATAAGCCGTGTTCCACGAGGACCAGGATTGGTTGACTTTTATCCGCATTTCACGGAGTCGAGGATTGACTCCCGGTTGTCTGTGCACCGTCGAGTCATGGAACTGGGAATTGTCGCGGTTCCGCTTTGCTGATGTTACGTCTGTTATAATGAGACGAATTTTGAGATGATCTCCAGGCTGTCTGTGAATCGTCGAGATTTGGCTTCTTTTTGGAGCCTGGTGGGAAGGTATGGTTCCTTCTTTTTTTGTGCCCCTGGATTATATACAGGGATCGATGTGATCTCACCTGTAGGGCAAAAAAGTTTCATTTGATATATTTTTATTTCCGCGATGCTCTATCATTTTAGCTTTTATATCGCGAAAGTCGCGATTGCCCAATTATTTCGGTTATTTTTCGCAGTGCCCCATCATTTCGGCTATTTGTTTTATTTTTACTCACTGTTTTTATTGCGAGTTGCCCAAACCATTTGGCTATTTTGCATGCATATATTTTTACTTGCTAATTTTGTTGCAAGTTGCCCTATCATTTCGGCTATTTCATATGCATTTGCCTCACTGCGAGTTTGGGATTTGATACCGATTTAGGCATCAACATCGTTACAACTGGGATATTGCCAGGAGCGAATCATCATTTGCCTCTGTCGATGTCGAACAAAGGTGGCTTAGTAAACAGGGTTAGGATCCTGTTGACTAAGGCTTTTTGACTTTATGAGCCGTAAGGGTCTCATGAAGGTATTTCTCCCTACGAGTCGTGAGGATCTCGTAAGTGCGTTTTCTCATTAGGAATTGTGAGGAGTCTTAAGTGTATGGTCTCTTATAAGTCGTAAGGATCTTACAAGAGTATTTTCTCCTTATAAGTCGAGAGGACTTACAAGGGCTGTTTGCCATATGAGCATATCCCCAGTCGCAGGTGGGACTTTGTCAAGGAGATGTTTATTCGTGCCCGTGGATTGTATACAAGGGTCAATACTGAACCACTTGTAGGGCAACACTAGAGGTTGTGATGGCTTAAGAACGTGTTCAGATCCCTGTAGCTTAAGGCTTTTTAATCTTATGAGCCGTGAGGGTCTCAAAGGGGAATTCTCCTTACAAGTCGTGAGGATCTCGTAAGTATAATTTCTCCTTAGGAATCGTGGGGATCTCTAAGCGAGTTGGTCCTTTGTGATTCGTAAGGATCTCACGCAGGTGGTTTCTCCTCACAAGGTCGAGAGGGCCTTGCAAGTGTCTTTTAACGAGATTGCGCCCTTTCGGGTTTTCATAAAACTCGCCGGTAGCCCTGCTGTTTTTACCCACGGAGCCATTTCGGGTTTTCATCCGTGCCCATTTTGCTTATAGACATACCGTTTTCTTCTTTTTTTTATTTTTATTTAATTTTTTTTGTCAGCCTTGGGATGCTGCGGTCCGTAGCAGTTTATCGACGTCTCGGTCAACAGCCAGTTTTAGGACATAGTGGTCCATCGTTAGTTTAAGGACGTTTCGGTCCGTTGTTAGTTTTAGGACATTTCGGTTTGTTGTTAGTTTAAAGACGTTTTGGTCCGTTGTTGGTTTTAGGACATTTCGGTCCGTCGTTAGTTTTAGGACATTTCGTTCCATTTGCCGGCTACTACTTATAGAATTTAGGCTTAGGAAGATAGCGAGCGGACATAGGCGTCGTCATCTATCATTGACTTAGGCCGTGACTCATCAGGCGTAGTATTTTTTTAGGAAGCGACCGTTTATTGGCCTGAAAGGTCTTTCACCATGCATGTCCATGAGTAGGTAGGCTCCACCCTGGTAAACTTTGTCTATGATATACGGGCCTTCATGGTTTGGCTCGAATTTCCCCTGCTTGGCACGATTGGGGATCATAGGTCTTTTTACCACTAGCACGAGTTCGCCTTGGCGGAATGTTCTCGGCCTAGTTAATCTCTCATATGAGCGCGTCATCTTTGCTTTATAAGCCTCCAGATTTTGTTGCGCCGTGAGCCGGGTTTCATCAAGGGCATCGAGCTCCTCAAGCCAAAAATGAGTATTTTCTTCGTCTATTAGGTCATAGTGAACCGCCACTCATAGAAAGGGTAACTCTATCTCGAGGGAGAGTACCGCTTCTATGCCGAATACCAATGCATACGGCATTGTGTTCATGGCTATTTTAAAAGTAGTTCGATACGCCCAGAGAGCTTCATGCAGTCTCTCATGCCAGTCCCTCTTATTTCGAGACACCGTCTTTTTCACGATCTTTGTCAAGGTCTTGTTGAAAGCCTCAGCTAGACCGTTAGCTCGGGGATTATAGACTGAAGAGTATCTCCAGTCTACGTTATGTTATTGTGCGAAGCGACTGATCTTGTGGCTTCTATAGGCTTTCCCGTTATCGGAGATAATCCGTCGCGGAGTGCCGAACCGATAAATGACATGTGTCTTGAAGAAATCGAGGATATTCTCCGTCTTCACTTCTCTTAGTGGTACTGCTTCTGCCCACTTGGAGAAGTAATCAGTGGTTGCCAATATGAACCGATGTCCTCTGGACGACACTGGTTCGATGAGGCCGAATATGTCAGTTCCCCACATTTCGAACGGCCAGCTAGCCACCATTGGGTGTAGCGGATTTGGATGCTGGTGGATAAAGTCCCCGTGAATCTGGCACGAGTGGCACTGCTTCGCGTATTCGAGGCGGTCCTGAATCATTGTGGGCCAATAATAGCCCATCCTTTTGATTTTCAGCTTCATCTTCGGCCCGGCTTGGTGAGAACCGCAGAGTCCGTCGTGAGTTTCTTGGACGACTCTCCTTGCCTCTTCAGGTCATAGGCATCTTAACCACAGGGAGTCAAACGATCTCTTATACAGAGTATCATTGACAAAGGCGAAGGATAGAGCTCGTTTCATAAGCCGATGTCTTGACGACGCATCTTATGATGTTCGACGGGATTTGAAGTAGTCTATAAAGACTTCTCTCCAATCCTTAGCTTTTTCCTGGTGTTTTATTTGCAGGGCCGTTTGCTCGGTAGCTCCCTTTTCTTCGGACGACTACGGAGATATTTCTGCCGGTGCAAGAACCCGACGGCTTTGCACAACGATCCTCACGTCATCGAGGTTTTCGTCGGCCAGTTCTTTAGCGAGCTTGGCTAATGCATCCACTTTGCTATTTTCCGCACGCGGTATGCTTTCCAAGGTGTAGGAAGGAATTTGAGTCAGCAGTTGCTGTACTCTCTCGCCGTACTTCAATAACTCTGGCTTGCACGTTTGATAGTCGCCGTTTACTTGACTAACGATCAGTTGGGAGTCTCCGTATATAAGAAGGTTCTCGATTCCCATATCGACAGCGATCTCTAGACCTACTATCAAAGCTTCATATTCGGCTTCATTATTCACCCTCGGCTCTGTTAAGGAGAAGGCAAAGCGCATTATTCCTCCTTGTGGAGTCACGAAGATGAAGCCTACCCCTGATTTGATTATGGGGGTGCTTTGTTTGCGCTTCTTCATGGAAGATGCTCCATCGAAGTAGAGTTCCCACTGGGTATCATTCTTTCTTCTCTCCCCGTCGATCGTGTCAAACGCGTGTTCGTCTGGTAGTTCGCAGTTCAAGGGAGAGTCGGCAGGTATCGGATGCTTAGCGAGGAAGTCGGCGATGGCCTGGCCTTTCACTGCCTTGAGAGGACGATAAGTTATCGAGAACTCCATCAAGAGCAGGGCCCATTTAGCGAGCCGTCCCGTTTGTATAGCTTTCGGCATCAAATATTTGAGAGGATCCACCTTTGATATGAGATGGACCTCATGTGCCAACGCATAGTGTCTGAGCTTCGTTATCGCGAAGATCAACGCTAGGCAGTGTTTTTCAATGGGGGAGTAGTTGTTTTCTACCCCCAGGAGAACTCGACTCAAATAGTAGAGGGCTCTCTTCTTCCCTTGGTCGTTCTCTTGTGCCCACAGCGCACCTAAAGAACCTTCGAGGGCTGTTGTATACAGGACGAGAGGTTTTCCTTTAATGGGAGCGGCCAATACTGGCGGATTCTGCAGGTATTGCTTGATTTCGTCTAGTGCTTTTGCATTTGCGATCCCAGACGAACGGGGTTCCCTTCTTCATTAGGTGACTGTAAGGACGGCACTTGCCTGATAGATTGGCTATAAATCACCGGATATACGCGAGCTTCCCTTGGAGAGACCGCAGCTGCTTGAGAGTCCTTGGTGGAGGCATTTCCATGATCGCCTTGATCTTCGATGGGTCTATTTCGATACCTCGGTGTCGGACAACGAATCCTAGGAACTTGCCCGGGGATACTCCGAACGCGCACTTGAGAGGGTTCATTTTCAAGTTGTATTTCCGAAGACGCTGAAACACGATCTTCAGATGCTCTAAATGTTCCTCGTATGATTTGCTTTTAACTACGAGGTCGTCGATATAGAAATCGACGATTTCATGTATGAGGTCGTCAAAGATCTTCGTCATGGCCCTCTGATAGGTGGCATCGGCGTTCTTTAGACCGAAGGGCATCACCTTGTAGCAGAATATGCCCAAAGGGGTCCGGAAAGCGGTATGCTTCTGGTCCTCAGGATGCATCTTTATCTGATTGTATCCTGATGAGCCGTCCATGAAGGAGAAAATTTCGTGAGTGGACGTATTATCTATCATCAGCTCAATGACCGGTACTGGAAAGTCGTCCTTTGGGCAAGCTTTGTTGAGATCCCGAAAGTCCACACATATGCACACCGTCCCATTTTTCTTCATCACTGGGACGATGTTGGCAATCCAGTCAGGGTACTGAACTTCTTGGATGAAACCGGAGTCGATTAGCTTCTTGACCTCGGTGTTGATGCTCATCTCAAGCTCGAGCCGCATTCTTCTCGGTGGTTGTTTGATTGGTTTGACGCCCGGAGAAATCGCCAATTTGTGGACAGCAATCTCTGGATCGAGTCCTGGCATCTCTGAATAGTTCCATGTAAAGCAATCTTTATACTGCATGAGCACGTCTTTAAGTGTAGCCTCCTTTTCTTCAGACAACAGTGCACTAACGAACGTCGGCCATGGGTCGTTTGCCGTTCCCAAGTCGATTTTTCTGAGGTCATCTGCAGTAGTATGTATCCCATCTTCCAGCTCTTTTGGCGCCGGTGGAAATTCTAAGATCGACTCATCTTCATTGTTTTCGAAGCACCAAGAAAGGTCATCCATATTCTCGAGTTCTTCTTCCGACAGCGTTATCACGTGACAGGTGCGAGATTGCTTCCAGGACCGATGTTGATCTGGTTCTGCTCTCGCTATACACGTCGCTTTCGGTTCATGGTTCTGTGGCGGGGTTACCCTCCAGCTGCTGGATAGAGCGAACTTGCCGAGTTGGTATTGGTCTTCGACCCAGTTCTTGAAGGTGAAGCAGTCTTCGAGAGGATGTCCTATTGCTCGGTGATAGGAGCAATAGTCTGGATGAGAGACCTCTTTTGCTTGCTCGGGGTGCTGGGACTCTGGGAGTGTCATCATCAGATGTTTTACGACAAGATTGAATATCTTCTTTGTCTTGTATTGGGGAAAAGAATATTCTCGGCCCATCTTCTTTATAAGAGACATATCCCGGCTGCTCGATTCTTGATCGCGTGGCTTCTTAGATCTGCTACGCTGTTGTCGAACGTTTTTTCCGTCCTTTGGTTTATTTTTGCCTCTGCACCGGGTCTTTTGTATGACAAGATGATGATGAAAGGCATTGTCATTCTCCACGGCCTGCTGAAGGAGGCGCTGCGTCCTGGCTTTTTCGTAAATGGCCATTTCGCGGCTATGGTCATCCCGTACCTTTTGACTCACTTCCCTTATTAGCTTGTCCATCTGTTCTTCAAACGACAGACTTGGCATTTTTATGGCAGGACCTCGTTTTGGTTCAGGGTTAGCGTCTTTTAACAGAACATCTCCTTCTTCGTCAAAGTCATGTATGACATAGCAGCCATGGAATCGTTCCTATTTTTTGGATTGAACATATCCAAGCCCGATCGTTTCCATTCTCCCATTGGGCAATTTTCGCTGAGTTCTGGGGACGTCCTAGTTCCTGTTGTAGAACTGAGCTTGTCGAGCAGTCTGTTTGAAAGGTATGCCTTGGCCCCTTAACAGCCTTCTTAATCCTTCTGTGTAATATCTGGGCAGACGGATGGGCTGGAGCCTATCAAGTGTAGAATCGGCACCATGCCGAATTTCTTTTTCCACTTTGGTTTCCGTGGATTGATAAAAAATGATCGCCTTTTCATCTCTTCGCCTGGGAGGGACGTAGAATGTCTGTAGTTCTTGCACACTATAGGTATCAAGCGCGTCAAGCTCTTTGTAATGCTCTTGCGGAACCATGGCAATTTGCAGACTCTGATCATTGCCAGCGAAGGCTTGTATTGATGGCCGAACGGAAAATACGGCATTGACTTCGTCTTCCGAGTCGCTGCCGAAGATCAACATAGGGGTAGACGGTCCCGGATTGTTGCATTGGGCTGGCCCTGAATAAACTATTTCTTCTTCCTCCTCGGTATCACTCCCGAAGACCGGAATAGTGATGATAGCTTTGTTCTTCGGTTTGTGACATCTTTCCGTGTCCTCGAAATCTGGTAAGAAGTATTTTGCATCTTCGTACTTTCAGACTTCATTCATGGAGAATGGGTTTAGTTCCCCTGTCACAGTATACTCGAGACCATCATTGAAATACTTCATACACTGATGTTGTGTAGAAGGGATGATGTTGTACTCGTGTAACCAAAGCCTGCCGAGCAAAGCGTTGTAGCAAGTCTTGGCGTCAATGACATGAAACTTGATGTCCGTGACAAGCAGCCCAAAGCGTAGTGTCAATATTACAGACCCGAGCGCCCGTGATGACTGGGAGTCAAACCCAGAGATGGTGATTTTATCACGAGCGAGGTGCTGAACGCTTATGCAGATTTTCTTCAACACTCTTACATTGAGAAGATTGACGGAGGACCCATTGTCAACCAGGATTTTGCCTATCTTGATAGCATGACAGTATCCGGAGACATAAAGGGGACGGTTATGCTCGCACGTTCCGAGGAGGAGATCTGCATCGCCGAAGGTGATATCGGCTGTGTGCACTTCTTCCAACTCGTCTTTCATCTTTTCTTCAGCGAGGAAAGCTTAGAATTGCTCGAGCTCTTGTAGTGCTTTGATCAAAGAATCTCTCGCCTCTTTGGATAACAGAAGGGCGTCGATAATGCTTAGCTGTGAGGGTATCTTCCTCAGTTGTGCCAAAACGTTGTAATCCACCTTACTTTTCTTAGGCGGATCCTTGGCTGTCAGCTCTTCGATGGCTTGGTCATCGAGGATGATATCCTTAGAGACCTTTTCTTTTCCCTTATCCTTTTTGTTCGACCCCTTGTTCACGGGTCCGAGATTCTTTTCAAGTAATGTGCGATTGCACAACTGAATGTTCTCGCAGCTCTTCGGTCCTTCCTCTTTTCCCGAGGTGGATTCTTTAAAGAGAGGGCCAAGAGTCATTTCTTCGTTAAAGTCGCTCCCGAAGGTGAGAACTTGTGATCCCCCGTAGTCAACCATATGACAGTTGCCGGCAGTTCTTTCGCGCTCCTCGGTCATATTTCTTTGTTCCCGACGAGTTTTGCATTTCATCCGCTTGAAATATTGTCGGTGAGCTACATATCCCTGCCACCAGCTTTTAAAATCGTTGTACTCTTCGGTAGGGTGCACAATCTTTCGATGATATAAACAGTAGCTAGGATGTATATCCGCTTCATCAGGAGTGTTTCCTTCGGAGGGTGGCAGCTTCATTCCCATCGATATAGTTTTGGCGAACCTCTTCCTCGTCTTGAACCTGCTTTTATTTGCGGCGGATGTATTTTGATCTGGTGTGAGTGTTTTAACCCTTTCGTCCAGTCGCCGGCATTTGGCCTTTTCAAATATGGCCATCTCGTGCTCTCGATCAGCTTTGCTTTTCAAAAGAGCTTCATTTAGGAACGCATCAATCATTTGGTCTGATGGTCCTAGAAGTTCCGGCTCAGGATTTGCACCCAGTTTCTCTGCGTAAGGAGCTTCTTCATCGTCTATCAACGAATGAGAGATCACATGGCAGCTTGCCACACAATCTTCAAGCTCATCCGACGAGTCTTCTCCATTGTCGTCATCTCCGTCCTCAAGGACGTGGCTGAGAAATTCTTGGAGTGTGACTGGGGTCCGCGCCTTCTGGTTATATCCTTCCAGCGCGTCGATATGTTTTTGTAGGTCTGTGCGCTCGTCATTAAGCTTTACGGGCTTTTTGGTCTTCTTCTTATTCTTCGAATACTTTGACGGCTGGGTGTGAGCGCTTTGGCTATTGCCACAAATTTTTAGAGTTGGGCGCGGTTTCAGCATTCACTCGATGATCTCGGGTTCCAGTGGATTTTTCCACCTGATTGCAGGGCATGTTTGGAGATCCTTCAGCATTCTTTTAGTCTTGGCTGAAAGAACGACCTCCCATGGAGCTTCTTCTACAAAAAAGCATGATGCCCCCGGTATATCTGCCCTTTTAAGAGCGTGCGGCTGCGGCGAGCTTACTTTCCAATTCTCGAACAGTGCAAACTTGCCCTGTTGGTATTGTTCTTCGATCCAGCCTTTAAAGACGAATCAATCTTCAATTAGATGGCCTATCATTTGGTGATTGTTCCCCTCCGAACGGCGGCCAAGACATGGACGTCTTGCCTGTGATTCGGGGCAGATGCTATTTGGTTTTATCCGTCCACCTCTCCGAAAATACCAAGTTGATTTATGGCACCATGTATCGGAAGTTTAGACGGATGCGGCCGATGTAGTAGATTTCGTCAGATTCCCCCTCGTTTGAGGGGGTTTTGATTGTGGGGACGCTCTTCCCTGCAGGCGCAAGCCCCTGCAGTTAATTACGCTACCGCACCGCGGTAACAACTTTCTCCTTCTCCAGATGGTCACTTCGTGTCGTGGGTGTTTGTTTTGTTTGTGGTTGCCCGTGGATTGTATACGGAGACTAATTTATGTCGACACCCGTAGGACGTGGATTAGTCTAAATCCGTATTTTCTTAGATTTGGTTTTGGGGTTTTGGTTTAAGAATACGTTAGTCATATTTGGGGCTAAGATCAACTTAAACGTTTGTTAAGGATACGTTAGTCTAATTTGAGACTAAGATCCACTTAACGGGATCGTTTAGATCCGACAAAAGAGCATTTGGGGGCTCGATTGTTCCAGTTTAGGGACATGGTGGTCCATTGCCAGTTTAGGGATATGGTGGTCCATAGATAGTTTAAGGACATTGCGGTCCATTGCCAGTTTAGGGACATGGTGGTCCATTTCCAGTTTAGGGACATAGGGATCCATCGTTCCCGTTTTAGGGACGGATATTAGTTTAAGGACACATTAGTCCATGGGTTTAAGGACCCCATAGTCCATATAGATGTGTTTAAGGACGCATTAGTCCATTAGTTTAAGGACGCATAAGTCCGTGGGTTTAAGGACCCCACAGTCCGTATAGATGTGTTTAAGGACGCATTAGTCCATTAGTTTAAGGACGCATAAGTCCATGGGATTAAAGACCCCACAGTCCGTATTAATGCGTGGTTGTCGGGACCCGTCACCTCTCTGACGTCGTTGAAGGATTACAGCGATAGGTGTCAGAGGAGTTCGGAGATGTACCCTTGAACCGGATGTAAATTGATTTAAGAGAGCAGTCTTGCTCAGTCAATTTAATTTGAGGACTTACGGCCATGATTGGGCTAAGTCCAGTTGAGAATATTCAACGTTTTTATCTTTGGCCTATTAGGCCTGTGCTAGGGCTTTGCTCCTGTTTAATAATGCACTGCATTTTCTTTTGGCATGTTAAGCCTTTTTTATTTAGGCTCTGTCCCTTTTAAATGATGCACAACATCTGTTTTTGTTTGGGCTTTGCCCTTTTTTAAAACAATACATTGAATTTTATTAGGCCTGTTAGGCCCTTTTTAATTGGGCTTGGCCCTTCTGCAGTGCATTAATCAAACTGACAGTGGCCATGTGGCCTGTCAGGCGCTTTGCGCCAATTATTGAGCGCAAGCGCATGTGGAGGTAACACGTGTCACGCTCTGGTGAGCGCAAGCACAGTGCGCTGCACTGTTGCGCTGCCAATACGTGGCGCGCTCTGGTGAGTTGCGCCAATTTAAGAGAGCAGTGCTCTATTTTAAAAGCGCATAGCGCAAGTTATTCCGGTGCTGACACGTGGCGCTCTCTGGTGGCTTGCGCCAACCTAGGAGCGCAACAGTGCAGATTTGCAAGTGCAAGGCACTGTTTTAATATCTTGATCCATATTTGGATTGAAGAAAAGAATCTTTAAGATTCCAGAACCAATGGTTCATAAAAAAAAGGCAATGCCTTTGTTATTATTATTTTTTATTGAAGATCCTTGATCTTGTTGTTAGATCAATAATCTTTTCAGAAGAAATTCTTCTTTTTTATTCAAAGGTTTTACCTTTCTCTCTTTTTGAGTTCTTCTCAGAATCCTTTAGAGGAGTTCTCTCTCTATTTTCTATGCTTCTCTATTTCTCTCTGTGTTGATCATTTGGAGTTGGGGTCTAGGGGCCTTTATATAGTGCCCATCAATTTGTTAAATTTGTTAAAGAGATCATTCTCTGAGTGATTTGGGGATTTTTCCTAACCGTTGGATGTTTGATCCAAGGGTTTCTGTTTTACAGAAGACAATCTTCTTGTTTTAAGAAGAACAGAAAGATCTTAGTAGAATTTTAATTCTGTTTGGCGCAAACGCACCAGCGCTTGACACGTGTCATGCTAGCGCAACTGCGCTAGCGCAACTGCGCTGCCACGTGTCGAGCAGCGCAACTGCGCAGCGCAACTGCGCTGCCACGTGTCGCGCAGCGCAACTGCGCTGCCACGTGTCGCGCAGCGCAGAGCGCAAATCATCTGAAGCGTTGCTTCTTTTGTTTTTTATTTAAGCAAAGCCTTGCTCTGATTGGGCGCGCTGCCTTGGACGCTGCGCTGGCGTGTCAGCTTTTGACACGTGGCGTGTTGCGCGCAGCGCAAGGAATTTGAAGCGTTACTTCAATTTTTGAATTTGAATTTTTTTTTTTTGAAATTCAAACAGAGCTTTGCTCTGATTGGGGGAAACAAGTGCCCCCCACCATTGCGCTCACGTGGCGCACACGTGAGTGCAGCGGTGGCAAGATCCTAACCATTGGATCAACTGGTGAGTTGAAGGGGCGTAAGCGCCTATAAATAGAATCCTTGGTCCTCAGTAAATAATTACCATCTTCAAGAATTTTGATTTTTAGAGCCTTGCTCTTGCTTTTAAGAACTTCAAAGCCTTGCTCTCGTTTCTTTTCAAGAACTCCCGAGTTCAAATTTTTAGAACATCTTAGGTAAGATTTAACTTAAATTAAATAAAATTTAATTTAATTTAATTAACAGAGCCTTGCTCTCATAGATCTTTGATCTAAAGAAAACCCCTTTGGGGTTTCATCAACAGAGCCTTGCTCTCAAGAATCCATAGATCTACAGAGATCTTGTTTCATGGGTTTTAACCCATGAACAGAGCTTTGCTCATAGATCAAATGTAGATCTTTTTGATCTGAAAATGAAGAACTCCTAAGAGTTTTCATGGATCTTTAAGATCCCAAAATTTTTAATTCTTTCAAGAGTTAAATATTTCTTTTGATGGATCTTTCCATCATTATTACAGAGCTAGGCTCTTTTAGGAAATTTTATTCTCTTGAGACCAGAGTTTGACAAATGTCACTCTGTGATAGAGTTTTGCTCTGAAAGAGGAGATTTTCTCCTTGTCTCTAGAGATTTCCTATTAATAAGAATATTCTCTTGGGGGATCTCTTCATTAATTGACAGTCTCATCCAATAATGGGGCTGTCTTATTAACTGATGCACTGTCATCCAGATTTTATGGGTCTCCCTTTGGTCCCCTACCCACTGCATTGCTGTGTGGTATAAGTTTTAAAACACCAAGCTTTGGAATTACAACACTGACGGCTAACTTTTGTCCCTCCACAGGAAACATGCCTGCTGATCTATCATTCCCGTTTGTTCGCTCGGAGGGAGGATTTCCCCAGGCACCAATAGACCGAGAGGTGCTCATTCTCATCAAGGATCATGACCCCGAGCATAAGAATCTTCACCTGTGGGGTAGGTGGTATAACGAGACCATCCAGGGTCGCCGAAGCTTCGGTTCCGCTATGCCGTCTGAGCCCATATTTTCGATCCCCTATGCGGATGAACCCCCGGTGAAGTATGTCATGGAGGTCAAAAATTGGAATTCGGAGGACCTCCTCCAGCCTGCAATTGGTGCTATTCCCGTGCAGCCGCCGCCGGCAATAGACATTTTGGGGAGGCGAATCTATCAGGGTGAAGCACGCCCTTGGGGACAGGCCTATAACATTGGATTGACCCCGCGACCACCCGCCGGATATTTGCAGTGGGCCCGGTAGATCTTATCGGCGAAGAGGACTCATCTGATGAAGATTGGTTTGTATTCGGCAATCTACGTCTCGCTTTTCGAGTACCCCTCTCCTCCAACGTGGTGGATTAAGGCTTTTATCGAACAATGGAATATCCCCACCCACAGCTTCCTGATGACGGACAGGGAAGTCTCTATCTCCTTGGAAGAATTCGCCGAGATCTCGGGTCTGCCGATGAGGGGGGAGCATTACGAGGAGATGCTTCCTCCTGACAAATACGTCTTTGCCACCAAGCCGCTGGTGTTTGATCTGACGCCGGAGAATGCTATCCAGCACCAGTTTCTGAGCTTGGTGAAGGTGCTGGACATATATGAAGGGCTCTATCAGGAATCAGGGGTCCGGGGAGTCAATTTCGCAGATTTTATCGCCCGCTTCATTCGACCGGAGTTTCTATCGGAGCAAAGCGAGAAGTTCGCCAAGCTTGATGACCCTTTCGTCTTCGGCTTCGGCTTGGACCGTCGACCAACATCGAAGGACGACCAGAAGGACTTTTATCTCCCCGGCGCCGCCGTCATGCCTTTGTCAGAAATCGCCGTCTCGGGCATGGATGAGGAGACCTTTTTTGTAGGGTTCCTGGGATTGTGGCTGTGCAGCTTCGCGCTCCCCATGCACCCGCGCCATATGCGTCCGTCCGTTTTCTACCCAGCGCATCGGATGGTGGCTGGCCTGCAGTTGACAATAGGAATCGCCGGCTTGGCTCACTTATATAATGGACTTAGCATGGCGGCAGACGCTAATGAACCTGGGGTGCAGCCTGCTAATTTTCCGATGCACTACTTCACCTCATGGATGGAAATGCATGTACACGGGGTGTTCGGCGTCCATAAGATCCCTCCGTTTTTTGAGAAGTGCAGACTCCCGAGAGTCATGCGGCTGGTCGGCGCCTCGATCGTGGTTGCGCCTCCGCGGGAGGCTAGGGGGTTGCTCCTTCGTCCACACCTGGTCGGAGCGAAGGTTTCTTTTTTAGATAAAGTCATAACCATAGGCTCAGAGACCTCCAAGTCGGTGGTAGCGCTGCGCGACGACTTCAAGGACGGGGCCTCCGTACTGAAATCCCGGGAGATTCTTCACCTCCACTCCATTCGGCCGGGCTACCTGGTGTTCAGGCAGAACGAGACGGCACTTTTCATGAGGTATAACCCCCACCGGTTCGCTCAACAATCGAGCTATCACCAGGGGATCCCGATGGAAGCGTTTTTGGAAGAGCCCATGGCCAGCCAGGAGGGGATAAGGAGTGTGATGCACCATTTCATGCGGCTTAACAAGGGTTCCTATTTCTTCATCAGCGAGCCGAGCTGCGTTCCCAAGGTCCTCAACGCGTACGTGGCTTAGTACGCGCATGCAATGGGTCCAGTTATCCATATGGAGAAGCGCATGCTGGTTAACCGCAAGGGTGCGCCTCCCGGCGGCGACCGTAAGGCTCCTCTGAAGCCAAGGACCCCGGTCATTCCTCCGCTGAAAGATGCCAGAGCTGGGCCACCGCGCGTGTTGAGCCCTCCACGCGGATTGCCGCCTCCTGATACTGTGGATGCGCCACCAGCGCCCCGTGCTCCAGTGGAGACGGTAAATATGGTTTCACCGGGGTCTGGCGTGGGCGCGGATATCGGGACCCGCCGCCCTAAGGTGCCTGCAAAGCGCAAGTTGATCTTGGGTGCATCCAAGGCTGGCGGGCAGAAGAGGAAGAAGTCGCTCTTCTCAGCTGACGTTGCGTTCGGTCGGGAACCTCATGCTCCCTATAGCGAGGGCTTGGGCGAGTACGGGACCAATAAAGGATTGGTTATGCCGCCAGATGACACGGATCTGGCGGCCGCCATCGCAGCTTCAGAGCGATTGGCGAGGCGCGACGCGTGGCTAGCTAAGCTTGCGCAATCGGGTAATTACTAGTCGTATTTTTATCACATCGTATCTTTGTTATTGTCTTTAACTAATGCTTTTCCCCTCTTTAAACAGGCGTCACCACTGAAGAGGCTATTGCTGCTTCCCTCAAAACCTTTCAAGAGGAGGAACGACTCAGAGCATCGTTAGGGCTCGGTATGTTTCGATTCATTAAGTTTTTATTCTCCTTTGTTATGGTCAATCTAACATTTCCTTTGTTTTATTGCAGGGACTGCGGGACCTATTTTGCAAGCCGATGCGGGGACTCTCCCCGGGCCAACTACTGAAGTCCCGACATCATCAGGGCCGCTGCGAGAGTCTCACCTCGAAGAGTCGGTGAGGGATGCCTTGAAGGACTTGGAGGCATCTCTGTACACAGACGATGACGCCTTGATGAAGGAAGCTTCGAAGAGGTCCATCTTGACGGCTCGGGAGGAGATAAAGCGGTTTAGGAGCGAGGTAAAGGCACGCAGAGCTGCTTTGGCCGTGGGAGCAGGCCCAAGCACTGTTCCTCGTGCCGATACTATTTCGGAAGAGCCCATGGTCTCCTTGTCTACAGCTCACAGACAGGCGACGCGCGCGAATAGGGAAGCTAACGATAAGTCCACCACAGGTAATGTATCTTTCAAGATTTTGTTGTAAGAATTGTAAACCTGTCGGTTCTTATATATCTTGTCCTGCAGGGCCAAGTCCAACCGAAGGGGAGGTGGAAACCGTCGAACCTAAGGGGACAGAGGAAGAAGCACCGGCTGAACCCGAGCCGACGGTGGGCGACGTCGCCGGGGTTGTTGGACCTGAGCTGGGGGCTAAGGGAGCTGCACCAGAGAAGGTCGTTGATGCCGAGCCCGAGGTAGCGGCAAATGAGACGACTATTATAACTGAGCCTGGGGCAGTGGCGGACGGAGCGCCTGAGACTAGTGACCCCATGGTAATGGCGGATGAGACAACGGCGACCGCCGAGCCCGAAGGAGTAGCGGGTGAGATGGGCATGACTCCCGGGGAAAAGCCAGCCGCTCTTTCTCAAGAGTCTGGCAATGCTTCAATTATTGCTCTCCCCGTTTACGGTCCTCCGTCGTCTCCTGGCTATGTGAGCACGACGACAGCCCCCGTAGAGTCGGGTGATGAGGCCACGGGAGGCGGACTCATGTCGTTGGAGGAGGGAGACGCCTCCGTTTCGGCTGGCGGCTCATCAGGTAAATTTCGGGTTACCGTACCCCCTCTTTTTTTTTTTGCAATCCTTTCTGATAAGTTTATCTTCGTTTTTAACGCAGGTGCGGCCAGTGCCGACGCTCCATTGCTCGAGGGGGCGCCGTCAACTACTACCTTGGCGGTGGCCACCTCTCAACCTTCTCTTATACCATCGCAGATGTTGGAAGGTATGGATTCGTGACCCATCAGTTTCATCTTTCGGCCGCATGATCTATGTACTGATGTCGTACTATTGCGTCTTTGCAGGAGCGCTTTTTGATCATCTCTACCAAGTGTTGCACCCGCACTTCTCCTTCCCATCTGAACTCGCTTCTTCCTCCAGTGGCGCTGGTGAGTATAGTTTCCAATTGATGTCTTTCTTTTTTCAGCAATGGAATTATTTCTGACTTTTCCTTGTCCTGATTGCAGTGCTACAAATCGAAGGAGGAGATGTAAGATCGGTCGTACCACCGGCCCTCCTTGCCTTGACGCCTGCTACAGCTGGTATAGTAAACTATCCCGACGATGACTTTTTCATATATCTTGAACCGTCATCTAATCGTATTTTGTTTTTTCAGCTGTCGTTCCGATTCTGGCGCCTTTTGAGTCTCGCGTCATAATGCCGGCAGGCCCCTTCCTGAGACGTCCGTCTTCAAAGGGTGCCGTGATGAGCTTGGGCATGCTGAGCGGATACGTCGAAGAGCTTGACGCGGACGCTCCCCCATCCGCTGCGGAGGTTAACCCGATGTTGGTGGCGCTTGTAAATTTTCATGATGAAGGCGTCGTCGGGCTTTGGGTTAATCACTGCAGGGAAATCGAGGTCCGTCTGCATCAATCGGAGTTTATGCGCCCTGCTCCCGAGACCTTAGCCGCAAGCAATCAACGAGCAGCATGGATCGAGCAAAGCGCTTCTTACTTCCGTCACTTGGAACAAGAAGTGGCTTTAAGGCTGAGGGAATGCCAAGAGAGCTCAAACGAGACGGCTCGTCTGCGCGCTGAGGTTGAGGCGAACGCTGCCCAGGTGAAGGCTATCTTCGAGGGCCTTCTGGAGCGTATCTCTAATGGGCTAAACCTGAAGCGGAAGCTCGATGCCGCCGAGCGTGATGCCCAAGGCCGCGAAGCAGCTCAGCAGGAAGTTGGGGAGCAGCTTTCATCCTTTTGCAGCAGTGGGCTCAAGTGGAAGCAGAACTGGCGGTGGTGGCCGATCAGGAGAAAGCATGGAAGGAAGTGCGCGAACAACTGATAGGGTTATTTAAGACACTTCCTTCCCAGTAGCTGCCCTTGTATCGATATACTTGTAAAAAAAATTCTTTTTCGAATAAGATATATCCATTCTTTATTCTTTTGTACGATTCACCTTGTACTTGATTGAATTAATAAATAAAGATACACATTTTTTCCTTGCAATGTCTTGTATCATTTCTTTGCTTTCTCCCTTCTCTTATTATCAGCATGCTATCTTGATAAACATGGTTGACAGATAATAGAGTAAGCATCTTCGTTTCTTCAAGAGATAGCGATGGCTTAGGCCGCAGGTTCAGATCTGCTGCCTAAGACTTTTCAACTTTATGAGCCGTGAGGGTCTCATAGAGACTTTTCTTCCTAGGGATCGAGAGGATCTCGTAGGTGTATTTTCTTCTTAGGAATTGTGAAGATTCCTAAGCGTACTTCCTCTTACAAGTTGTAAGGATCTTATAAGAGAATTTTCTCTCTTACGAGTCGAGAGGACGCATAAGCGGTTGTTTCTCTCCTTGTCGAGATTCGACTTTGGAGAGTGAGACCCATGAATAGTATGCAAGAGACCGTTTTAGGCCAACTTGCAGGGTCCCAGTGCTTAGGAAACAAGTTTTTTTTAATCCCTGCTGCCTAAGGCTTTATCTTGCAAGTTGAGACGAATCGGGAAGTCCTCGCGAAGACACTAATTTCCTCACGAGTCGAGACGAATCGAGCAGTTCTCGTCAAGGACACTAATTTCCCTGAGTTGAAGTATTTTGCCGAGGACACTGTTTTTCTCAAAGTTGAAACGAATCGAAGTACTCCTGCAAAGACATTGGTTTCTCTGCGGGTCGACGTGGATCAAGATGTTCTCGTCAAGGACACTGGTTTCCCTGAGTCGAAGTATTTTGCCGAGGACGCTGGTTTCCTCGAAGTTGAAACGAATCGGAGTATTCCTGCGGAGACACTGGTTTCTCTGCAGGCCGACGCGAATCAAGAAGCTCTCATCAAGGACGCTAGTTTCCCTGAATTGAGGTATTGGCCAAGGACACTGATTTCCCTAGGGTTGAAACGAATCGATGTATTCCTGCAAAGACGCTAGTTTCACTGCGGGTCGACGCGGGTCAAGAAGCTCTCATCAAGGACGCTAGTTTCCCTGAATTGAGGTATTGGCCAAGGACATTGATTTCCCTGGGGTTGAAACGAATCGATGTATTCCTGCAAAGACGCTAGTTTCTCTGCGGGTCGACGCGAGTCAAGATGTTCTCATCAAGGACACTGGTTTTCCTGAGTCGAAGTATTTTGCCGAGGACGCTGGTTTCCTCGAAGTTGAAACGAATCGGAGTATTCCTGCGGAGATACTGGTTTCTCTGCGGGCCGACGCCAATCAAGAAGCTCTCATCAAGGACGTTGGTTTCCCTGAATCGAGGATGCTGCCAAGGACACTGGTTTCCCTGGGGTTGAAACGAATCGATGTATTCCTGCAAAGATGCTAGTTTCTCTGCGGGTCGACGCGAATCAAGATGTTCTCATCAAGGACACTGGTTTTCCTGAGTCGAAGTATTTTGCCGAGGACGCTGGTTTCCTCGAAGTTGAAACGAATCAGAGTATTCCTGCGGAGACACTGGTTTCTCTACGGGCCAACACGAATCAAGAAGCTCTCATCAAAGATGCTAGTTTTCCTGAATTGAGGTATTTGCCAAGGACACTGATTTCCCTGGAGTTGAGATAATCTCTGGTGGTCTTTCAGGTTTTATATGAGTTGCCGTCAAAACCGTGAAGCTGGGATTTTGATCTTCGCTTCATTTGCTGACACTGCGTCTGCTGTATCGAGACGAATGTTACGGTTGTCTCTAGGTTGTTGGTGAACCGCCGAGATTTGGCTTCGCTTTCTGGCAGAGCCTGTTGGGAAGGTATGGTTCCCTCTTTGTTTGTGCCCTTGAATTGTATACAGGGATCGACGTGATCTCACCTGTATGGCAAAAGTTCATCATTTTTTTTATATTATTGTTTTATTTCCGCGATGCTCCATCATTTCAGCTTTATATCGTGAAAGTCGCGATTGCCCAATCATTTCGGCTATTTTTCGCGGTGCCCAATCATTTCGGCTGTTTATTTTATTTTTACTCGCTGTTTTTTATTGCGAGTTGCCCAATCATTTCGGCTATTTTGTGTGCATACGTTTTTACTTGCTGTTTTTTATTGCAGGTTGCCCCATCATTTCGGCTATTTCATATGCATGTGTGGCCTACTGGCTTTCCGCCGTAAACCTGAAATTAGACACCGATTTCGGCATCAGCACCGCTACAACTGGGATATTGCCAGGAGCGAATCATCATTTGCCTCTGTCGATGTCGAACAAAGGTGGCTTAGCGAACAGGGTTAAGGTCCTGTCGACTAAGACTTTTGACTTCATAAGCCGTAAGGGTCTCACAAAGGTATTTCTCCCTACAAGTCGTGAGAATCTTGTAGGTGTATTTTCTGTTTAAGAATCGTGAGGATTCCTAAGTGCATGTTTCTCTGTAAATCGTAAGGATCCTACAAGAGGGTTTTCTCCTTATAAATCGAGAGGACTTACAAGGGTTGTTCACCATGCAAACATATCCCCAGTCATGGATGGGACTTTGTTAGGGAAATGTTTATTCGTGCCCGTGGATTGTATACAAGGGTCAGTGCTGAGCCACTTATAGGGCAGTATTGAAAGTTGTGGGGGTTGCTTAAGCACAGGTTTAGGTCTCTGTAATTTAAGACTTTCAAATCTTATGAGCCGTGAGGGTCCCATAAGAGAGTTCTCCTTACGAGTCATGAGGATCTCGCAAGTGTAATTTCTCCTTAGGAATCGTGAGGATCCCTAAGTGTGTTGCTCCCTTGTGAGTTGTAAGGATCTCAGGCGGATGGTTTTCCTTACAAGGTCGAGAGGACCCTGCAAGTGTCTTTTAACGAGGTTGCGCCCTTTCGGGTTTTCACAAACACTCGCCGGTAGTCCTGCTGTTTTTACTCACGGAGCCCTTTCGGGTTTTCATCCGTGCCCATTTTGCTTATGGACATACCATCTCTTTTTTTATTCTTTTATTCTTTTTATATTTTTTTTCTAACGAGGTCGCGCCCTTTCGGGTTTTCACGAACACTCGCCGGTAGTCCTGCTGTTTTTACTCACGGAGCCCTTTCGGGTTTTCATCCGTGCCCATTTTACTTATGGACATACCGTTTTTATTTATTTTATTCTTTTATTCTTTTTATATTTTTTTTTCTAACGAGGTCGTGCCCTTTCGGGGTTTCACGAACACTCGCCGGTAGTCCTGCTATTTTTACTCACGGAGCCCTTTCGGGTTTTCATCCGTGCCCATTTTGCTTATGGACATACCGTTTTTATTTATTTTTTCTTCTCTTTTTTTCTTTTTTTTTATCGCGTCTGCCTGAGGATGCTGCGGTAGAGTTTAAAGACGTTTCGGTCATCAACTAGTTTTAGGACGTAGTGGTCCGTCATTAGTTTAAGGACGTTTCGGTCCGTCATTAGTTTAAAGACGTTTCGGTCCGTCATTAGTTTAAGGACGTTTCGGTCCGGTCAAGAGAAGGTCGGCTACTACTTATAGAGTTTAGGCTTAGGAAGACAGCGAGCGGACATAGTCGTCGTCATCTATCATTGACCTAGGCTGTGGCTCATTAAGCGTAGTATTTGTTTAGGAAGCGGCCGTTTATTGGCCTGAAAGGCCTTTTACCGTGCATATCCATGAGTAGATAGGCTCCACCCTGGTAGACCTTGTCTATGATGTACGGGCCTTCATAGTTCGGCTCGAATTTTCCACTCTTGGCCCGATTGGGGATCATAGGCCTTTTGACCACTAGCACGAGTTCGTCTTGGCGGAATGTCCTCGGCCGGGTCAATCTTTCATATGAGCGCGTTATCTTTGCTTTATAAGCCTCCAGATTTTGTTGCGCTATGAGCCGGGTTTCATCAAGGGCGTCAAGCTCCTCAAGCCTAAGGTGAGCATTTTCTTCATCCGTCAGCTCGTAGTGGACTGCCACTCATAGAGAGGGTAACTCTATTTCGAGGGGGAGTACTGCTTCAGTACCGAATACCAACGCGTATGGCGTTGTGTTCGTGGCCGTCTTGAACGTAGTTCGATACGCCCAGAGTGCTTCCTGCAGTCTCTCGTGCCAGTCCTTCTTATTTCGGGACACCGTCTTCTTCATGATCTTCGTCAAGGTCTTGTTGAAAGTCTTAGCTAGACCGTTAGCTCGGGGATTATAAGCTGAGGAGTATCTCCAGTCTATGTTGTGCTGTTGTGCGAAGCGGCTGATTTTGTGGCTTCTGTAGGCTGGCCCGTTATCGGAGATGATCCGTCTCGGAGTTCCAAACCGATAAATGACGTGCGTCTTGAAGAAATGGAGGATATTCTCCGTCTTCACTTCCCTCAGCGGTATTGCTTCTGCCTATTTGGAGAAGTAGTCAGTCGTCGCCAAGATGAATCGATGTCCCCTGGACGATACTGGTTCGATGGGGCCGATTACGTCAGTCCCCCACATTTCGAACGGCCAGCTGGCCACTGTTGGATGTAGAGAATTTGGGTGCTGATGGATAAAGTCCCCATGAATCTGGCATGAGTGGCATTGCTTCGCATACTCGAGGCAGTTCTGAATCATCGTGGGCCAATAATAACCCATCCTTTTAATCTTTAATTTCATCTTTGGGCCTGCTTGGTGAGAACCGCAGAGTCCGTCATGAACTTCTTGGATGACTCTCTTCGCCTCTTCGGGTCCTAGGCATCTCAACCACAGGGAATCAAACGACCTCTTATACAAAGTACCGTTGACGAAGGCGAAAGACAGAGCTCGTTTCATGAGCTGATGTCTTGAGGACGCATCTTCAAGTGTTTGACGGGATTTGAAGTAGTCTATAAAGACTTCTCTCCAATCCTCAGCTTTTTCCTAGTCTTTTATTTGCATGGCCATTTGCTCCGTCACTCCCTTTTCTTCGGATGATTCCGGAGATATTTCTGCTGGGGCAAGCACCCGACGGCTTTGTACCATGATCCTTACGTCATCGAGGTTTTCGTCGGCCAGTTCTTTAGCGAGCTTGGCTAACGCATCCGCTTTGCTATTTTCCGCACGCGGTATGTTTTCCAGCATATAGGAAGGGATTTGAGTCAGCAGTTGTTGTACTCTCTCGCCATATTTTACCAGTTCGGGTTTGCACGTTTGGTAGTCATCGTTTACTTGACTAACGACCAGTTGAGAATCTCCGTATATAAGAAGATTTTCAATTCCTATGTCGATGGCGATCACGAGGCCTGCTATCAAAGCTTCGTATTCGGCTTCATTGTTCATCCTTGGCTCTGTTAAGGAGAAAGCAAAGCGCATTATCCCTCCTTGTGGAGTTACGAAGATGAGGCCTACCCCCGATTTGATTATAGGGGTGATTTGTTTGCCCTTCTTCATGGAAGACACTCCATCAAAATAAAGTTCCCATCGGGTATCACTACTGTTGATCGCATCAAACGCATGTTCGTCTGGCAGTTCGCAATTCAGAGGGGAATCAGCCGGTATCGGATGCTCAGCGAGGAAGTCGGCGATGGCCTGGCCTTTCACTGCCTTAAGAGGCTGATAGGTTATCGAAAACTCCATTAAGAGCAAGGCCCATTTGGCGAGTCTCCCTGTCAATATGGCCTTCGACATCAAATATTTGAGAGGGCCCACCTTCGATATAAGACGGACTTCATGTGCCAACGCATAGTGCCTGAGCTTTGTTATCGCGAAGATCAACGCCAGGCAGTGTTTTTCGATGGAGGAGTAATTGCTTTCTGCCCCCAGGAGAACTCGATTTAAGTAATAGAGAGCTCTTTCTTTCCCTTGGTCATTCCCTTATGCTCATAACGCACCTAAGGAACCTTCGAGGGCGATTGTAATCGGCGGAGTCAGTTCAGAAGGAGAGTTGCCCCCAGTCTTCCTTACTCGGCGCCAGTGGTATATCCCTAGTAGGAGGAGCGTTGTCTCCTGAGGGTTTCCAGCGGATTACACCCACAAAATCTTATAATAAAAGAGAGATGGCGAAAGTTATATGAAGATAAGAACTATAAAAGAAAGAACTTGAAAATAAGAGTTTTCAACTATACCAGCTTTTCAGTTGCTATGAGCCCTATCTTAATGGTCATGAAAAAAATGTTAGAAATCACATTATCCCTCAATAAAACATCGCCTTTAGTTTTCATTCCTACCTTTCTTCCAAACATTGATCATATACCTCTACGTGTGTGAACTGGACATCCCTACACTCAGAGAATTCAATTCAAGCAATCATACTCTTGTCCATCTACCTTAGTACTTTTTAATAGATATTTAGATGGAATTTGCTCACACATTCTTCATGCGACCGTTAATACTTCTTGAGGTACTAACCGATCGATTACTCATGTGCTTGCTAATTAGGTGTTTTTCCTCGTCTTGCAACACCTAAGGCTTAGCAGTGGCTCCCAAACCAGTTAGTCTAAGGCACTAGGTGATAAAGCACCCTCGCTATATTTTTTATTGCTGCCTCGGTGATAACAAAACCAGTGTTCATTTTTCTTTTCTCCATTTTATCTTTTATTCTCCACTTTTATTTTCTTCATACTTTGACTTTTAGACAAGAGCATTTCAAGGTATCCTCTACTATCCCGAATTTCAAGATGTGTGTAAGTGCGTATAGTAGGGTATCAACGTTCAAATGTTTGGCTTCCAGAATAGGAACTATTTTTCAGGCTTATTTTTATCCTCAGATTAGTAATTTCCTTCATCTTACTAACCCTTGGGACAACAGCTCATAACTACTTATTACTAGTTTCATTTAAGAAAATATCTAACTTTCTTGTTTTTCTTAAACTATTCCTATCTTTTAAATATAATTTTTCACTTTCTACTCTTTTATTATCACAATTTTTTTGTGAGTGCTTATATATAGTATAATGCAAAGTAAGGTGTAAATAAGCACAGGAGTGCTGAAAAACGACTTCTTGGGAGCTTCTTGCGATGGTACAAGAGCGCTGAAGCTCGTTGGCGGGAGCATGGTCCTGAAGAATAGCTCAGTGGTGGCTTGAGTTACCTGCTCCACTGGAATAGTGAAAAGGGAGGCCGCTTGGGGCCCGTAGGTTACTCCTCCAGATGGGACAGAGCGAGAGTTGCTGTTGCAGTTAGTGCAGTTTGAAACCATTGATTTCTTGAAGAGCTTGAATATTCTACCCCCTGCGTCGACCTTGGTCTTTGGCATGTGCCAGTTGTTTGAGGACCGATTCCGTCGACAAAGCTGCTGCTTGGGGAGCCCGCCTGTGGACGACAGACATCCTCTGGGCTTCCTCCATCGGCGTTGAGGCACCGAGGGTGGGAGGTGGGAGCATCGACCCAAAGAGAAGCCCGTTGACTTCTTGAAGAGCTGGATTGCAGAGATTTGAGCCTGCAAGTGACCCGTACTTGACTCCACCAGATATGACAGAGCCTGTATTGCTAAGGTCGGAACAAATGCCATTCTTCATAAAGACGAAGCGCCGACTTCAGTATCCACTCCCCTAAGGGCAACCACAAACATACACACCGCGATTATCTGATCACGGGAAAAACACGACACGAGAAGTGTGGAGTGGAAAGAGGAAAAGGTCCCACCGGGCGTGCCAGAATCTGTTCCCCTCCGAACGGCAGCCAAGACATGGACGGCTTGCCTGTGATTCGGGGCAGATGCTATTTGGTTTTATCCGTCCACCTCTCCGAAGATGCCAAGTTGATTTATGGCACCATGTATCGGAGGTTTAGACGGATGCGGCCGATGTAGCAGACTTCGTCAGATTCCCCCTCGTTTGAGGGGTTTTTGATTGTGGGGACGCTCTTCCCTACAGGCGTAAGCCCCTGCAGTTAATTACGCTACCGCACCGCGGTAACAACTTTCTCCTTCTCCAGATGGTCACTTCGTGTCGTGGGTGTTTGTTTTGTTTGTGGTTGCCCGTGGATTGTATACGGAGACTAATTTATGTCGTCACCCATAGGACGTGGATTAGTCCAAATCCGTATTTTCTTAGATTTGGTTTTGGGGTTTTGGTTTAAGAATACGTTAGCCATATTTGGGGCTAAGATCAACTTAAACGTTTGTTAAGGATACGTTAGTCTAATTTGAGACTAAGATCCACTTAACGGGATCGTTTAGATCCGACAAAAGAGTATTTGGGGGCTCGATTGTTCCAGTTTAGGGACATGGTGGTCCATTGCCAGTTTAGGGATATGGTGGTCCATTGCCAGTTTAGGGATATGGTGGTCCATAGATAGTTTAAGGACATTGCGGTCCATTGCCAGTTTAGGGACATGGTGGTCCATGTCCAGTTTAGGGACATAGGGATCCATCGTTCCCGTTTTAGGGACGGATATTAGTTTAAGGACGCATTAGTCCATGGGTTTAAGGACCCCATAGTCCATATAGATGTGTTTAAGGACGCATTAGTCCATTAGTTTAAGGGCGCATAAGTCCATGGGTTTAAGGACCCCACAGTCCGTATAGATGTGTTTAAGGACGCATTAGTCCATTAGTTTAAGGACGCATAAGTCCATGGGTTTAAAGACCCCACAATCCGTATTAATGCGTGGTTGTCGGGACCCGTCACCTCTCTGACGTCGTTGAAGGATTACAGCGATAGGTGTCAGAGGAGTTTGGAGATGTACCCTTGAACCGGATGTAAATTGATTTAAGAGAGCAGTCTTGCTCGGTCAATTTAATTTGAGGACTTACGGCCATGATTGGGCTAAGTCCAGTTGAGAATATTCAACGTTTTTATCTTTGGCCCATTAGGCCTGTGCTAGGGCTTTGCCCCTGTTTAATAATGCACTGCATTTTCTTTTGGCCTGTTAAGCCTTTTTGATTTGGGCTCTGTCCCTTTTAAATGATGCACAGCATCTGTTTTTGTTTGGGCTCTGCCCTTTTTTAAAATAATGCATTGTATTTTATTAAGCCTGTTAGGCCCTTTTTAATTGGGCTTGGCCCTTCTGCAGTGCATTAATCAAACTGACAGTGGCCATGTGGCCTGTCAGGCGCTTTGCGCCAATTATTGAGCGCAAGCGCATGTAGAAGTGACACGTGTCACGCTCTAGTGAGCGCAAGCGCAGTGCGCTGCGCTGTTGCGCTGCCGACACGTGGCGCGCTCTGGTGAGTTGCGCCAATTTAAGAGAGCAGTGCTCCATTTTAAAAGCGCATAGCGCAAGTTATTCTGGTGCTGACACGTGACGCTCTCTAGTGGCTTGCGCCAACCTAGGAGCGCAACAGTGCAGATTTGCAATTGTAAGGCACTGTTTTAATATCTTGATCCAATTTTGGATTGAAGAAAAGAATTTTTAAGATTTCAGAACCAATGGTTCATAAAAAAGGCAATGTCTTTGTTATTATTATTTTTTATTGAAGATCCTTGATCTTGTTGTTAGATCAATGATCTTTTCAGAAGAAATTCTTCTTTTTTATTCAAAGGTTTTACCTTTCTCTCTTTTTGAGTTCTTCTCAGAATCCTTTAGAGGAGTTCTCTCTCTGTTTTCTGTGCTTCTCTATTTCTCTCTGTGTTGATCATTTGGAGTTGGGGTCCAGGGGCTTTTATATTGTGCACATCAATTTGTTAAATTTGTTAAAGAGATCATTCTCTGAGTGATTTGGGGATTTTTCCCAACCGTTGGATTTTTGATCCAAGGGTTTCTGTTTTACAGAAGACAATCTTCTTGTTTTAACAAGAACAGAAAGATCTTACTAGAATTTTAATTCTGTTTGGCGCAAATGCACCAGCGCTTGACACGTGTCATGCAGCGCAGCGCACCTGCGCTAGCGCAACTACGCTGCCATGTGTCGAGCAGCGCAGCTGCGCTGCCACGTGTCGCGCAGCGCAGAGCGCAAATCATCTGAAGCGTTACTTTTTTTGTTTTTTACTTTAAGTAGAGCCTTGCTCTGATTGGACGCGCTGCCTTGGGCGCTGCGCTGGCGTGTCAGCTTTTGACACGTGGCGTGTTGCGCGCAGCGCAAGGAATTTGAAACGTTACTTCAATTTTTGAATTTGAATTTTTTTTTTTTTTGAAATTCAAACAGAGCTTTGCTCTGATTGGGGGAAACAGTGATAGAAGCAATAATTGGGATTATTAGCCTCACCGGGTTGCAATAGGCATTTTGGACTCGGCAAATTAATGAGCCTGTTGCGCACCGCCAACTCGAACAATCTTCTCATTTTGTCCCGGGGAAACGAATAAGGGCGCTTTATTTTCTCATTATAGAATTGCCATCTCTCGTCTAGGCGATCAGTTAATTTTGGACCACTGGGCTGCTGTTGAGCATTGGCGACGAAGGTTGCTTTCCCTTTCCCTTTTTCATTCCGTGGCTCCGGCTTTGAAGAGGAAGGCCTGTAGCCCATCTGGTCCATTTGGGCCAGCTTATCAATCAAGGACTGGAAAGTGGTTGGCTTGAAAAACATCATGAATTGGGAGATAGTCGCTTGAGGGTCGAGAGTACCCACAAACATGCCTACCGTAGGTGCTTCTTCGATGCGCTGCTCGCACCTCGACCATAAGTTCCACCACCGTATTGCATTTTGAACCCATATTTCGCCTGGCTTTACCCTGGCGTTGATCAATGCGGTGATCGGGGTGCGCTTGCGAATCTCTGTGTAAACAGCAGCTCCATCTCCGCAAATGTCTTGATAGGGTCATTTAGAAGTTCAGAATACCACTCGAACGCCATCTCCGACAAGCTGCCAACAAATTGGCTGAGCAGAAGTTTATCATCACCTCCAGTGTTGCCGCATAAGTCTCTGAATTGAGCAACGTGCTGATGCGAATTTCCCATCCCCTTATATACGTAGAATTTGGAAATCGTATATCCTTGGCGGGTACCTTATTTGGTCATACCAGCCCGGATAGGGTCGTCCAGTCTTAACGATCTGCCTAGCCGCTTCATTCTCCTGGTGAGTTCGTATTGCTGAGCAATGTAATCATTCAGAGCGGCCTTGGAGATGGTCTCCTCCTTGGCTGCTGAAAGAGCCGGAGGAGGGTTCGATGTCTCCCCTCTGTCGTCTTCAATGATAATCGAGGGGTCTTCAGCTGGAGGTTCCGGCTGTAACATCATCCCAGCCATGTCTTGGAACAAAAGAACCATTCGTTTTATGTTGGTCGCCTGTTCCGCGGCCTCTTTTTCTTTCCTCTCGAGCATTCTTCGGAGGAATTCAGCATCATTTTCTTGTTCCTGACGCTACTCTGAAATCTCTGGATTTTCTTTCGGCCCAGTGAGTGCAGCCATTGCAGTCAGCATCTCCTGAAGTTTTTGCTGTTGTTGCTCATAAGCCTTTGTTATCGATCGGGTAAGCGGTCGATGACCCGTAGAAGCACAGCTTTCCTCTTTTCCGGAAGCCATATAAACGGTATGTGTTATCATGCCCCCAGACATGGGGCGTTTAAATTCAGCGTCCTTGCGGTTCGTTGCGGTCACAGGGGCTTTCTCCAGCCTCATTCTCTTGTGAGCGGTTGAAGTCGAGGGAGCCGTTGCAGCGGGCACCCAGACGGATGACATCTTCTGTGGTACCACGGGATGGCTCTTTTCTTGCCGAGCTTTAATCTTCTTTGGTCGGCGATAGTAGTCCTGGTCAATCACCGATTCCTGGACCTGTTGCCAGACTTTGTAAATTTTGTAGGACAGCCGCTGAAGGGGCTGGTCCGGCTTCTTTTCTGTAGCATTCTCCATAGGTGGAGGAGACCTTTTCAGCATGGCAGTTGGAGAGTTCTTGCGGACCCTCCTAAGCGGTTCGAAGCTGTTCCCAGTCGGAACAGCAGCATCGATTTCCACCATGGGAGCTGGCGGAGTCAGTCCAGAAGGGGAGCTGCCCCCAGCCTTCCTTACTCGGCGCCAGTGACGACGGCGAGCATGTCGTGCGGTTGGAGTTGGTTCAGCTATAGGGGTGACTTCATCATGCCCCATGTTTTGGCGAAGGGTTGTCGCCGGCATCAGCCTCTTAAAGATCGATGTCCGTTGAGAAGCAATGTCCAATCTGTGAAAGACAGACCTTTGGGCAGGGGAAGCAGCTTTGAGGACTTCGCCTGGAGCGGGAGCCGGAATGGCCAGCCTTGTGAAGACTGACTTCTTGGCAGAAGACGCCTCTCCGATGATTTCGTCCGCTTGATCCGGGATGGCTATCCGCTTTGGGATGGCTGCTTTAGGTATCGCGGGCTTGTTGGCATTCTGGCCAAGTCTGTTGAAAACTGAGGCATTGGATTTGGGTGACCCGTTGAGAGGGGCCGCGGAAGTGGTAAGTCGATCAAAGATCGACTTCTTTGGGGCCTCCTGTAACGGCATTGGGGCAATGAAGTTCACGGGTGGGAGCATGGTCCCGAAGAATAGCCCAGTGGTGACCTGAGTTACCTGCTCCACTGGCATTGTGAAAAGGGAGGCCGCTTGGGGCCCGTAGGTTACACCTCCAGATGAGGCGGAACGGGAGTTGCAGTTGCAGCTGGAGCAGTTAGAGGCTATTGATGTTCTTCTTTCTGCACAAGAGCAAAACCAAATCTTAGTACCTCGAACCCAAGGGCAACCATATTAAACCGCGATTCGTTCGCGAACATGACACACGAAGTGTGGAGTGGAAAGAGGAAGAGATCCTACCGAGCATGCCAGAATCTGTTCTCCTCCGAACACAAAGACGGAACCGCGTAGGTTCGTCTTGCCTGAATTTGGGGGCAGATGCTAATTGGTGTTATCCATCCACCTCTCCGAAGATGCTACGTTGATTTATGACACCATGTATCGAAGGTTTAAACGGATGCGGCCGATGTAGCAGACTTCGTCAGATTCCCCCTCGTTGAGGGGGTTTTTTTTAATTGTGGGGACGCTTTTCCCTACAGGCGCAAGCCCCTGCAGTTAATTATGCTACCGCGTCGCAGTAACCACTTTCTCCTTCTCCAGATGTTCACTTCATGTCGTGGGTATTTGTTTTGTTTTTGGTTGCCCGTGGATTGTATACGGAGACTAATTTATGTTGTCGCCCGTAGGGCGTGGATTAGTCCAAATCCGTATCTTCTTAGATTTGGGGTTGGGGTTGGGTTTAAGGATACGTTAGTCTCATTTGAGACTAAGGTCAACTTAAACGTTTGTTGAGGATACGTTAGTCTAATTTTAGACTAAGATCTACTCAACAGGATCATTTAGATCCAACAAAAGAGCATTTGGGCTCTATTGTTTAGTTTAGGGACATTGCGGTCCATTAGTTTAAGGACATTACGGTCCAATGTTAGTTTAAGGACATCTCGGTCCAGTTTAAAGACATCATAGTCTGTAAAGGTTAAGTACATCATAGTCCATGAGTTTAAAGACCTCACAGTCCAGGTTAAGGACATCATAGTCCATGCGTTTAAGGACCCCACAGTCCAGGTTAAGGACATCATAGTCCATGGGCTTAAGGACCCCACAGTCCAGGTTAAGGACATCATAATCCATGAGTTTAAGGACCCCACAGTCCATGGAATGTTTGGTTATCGGGACCCGTCACCTCTTTGAAGACGTTGAAGGAGTACAACGACAAATATCAAAGGAATGAAGAGATGTACCCTTGAACCAAAGTTGATTGGGAAATCTGTAGTCCAATTTGGAACTAAGATCAATTAATTAGATTATGAGCACATTGGCTCAGTTAAATCTGAATTGAGAACTTATGGCCAACTTAGGCTAAGTCCAATTAGGTTCGAAATGTTGGACCTTTGTTTGGACTGTTGAATCATTTGTCTGGGTTCAGCCCGCCCCCTCCCCCCCATTATTTAGCAATGCTAAACAGGGGTTTGGGGGCTTTGACAACATTTTGTCTTTGGCTGTGCACTAACCATTTATTATATCTCTGGATTTTAAGGTTCAGTTGAAGGGGAGATTTGCCTCTGGAAAACTTAGCCAATTTGGGCTAAGCTTGGTTTTTAACATAGTATTAAACACTAGAGGATATTTGGCGATCACGTGTTTCCACGTGATGCGCTTAAAATAGTGTTAAACACTAGGGACAGAACACTCAAAATAGTGTTAAACACTAAAAAAATGAGGCGGTCATGTGGAGTCACATGAGGCGTCAGAGAATTGGGGCAAACCTCCTTTATTTTCTTCCCAGAATATTCAAATAAGTATTAAACACTTTTAGTCTTCGAGGCTATCACGTGTGAGCACGTGATGGGCATCCATGCACTGGATATTAAAGGGATTTGTTAGGGGTCACGTGGGGACACGTGGGGCATTGCCTCCAAACTTGTTCTTCCTCATTCTGAGGAGTTTGTTTAAGGGTCACATGGGGACACGTGAGGCACCCAAAATATATTATGCCCTTCTTTATTTTGAGAAGTCTGTTTAAGGGTCACGTGGGGACACGTGGGGCATTGCCTCCAAGCTTGTTCTTCCTCATTTTGAGGAGTTTGTTTAAGGGTCACGTGGGGACACGTGAGGCACCCAAAATATATTCTGCCCTTCTTTATTTTGAGAAGTCTGTTTAAGGGTCATGTGGGGACACGTGACCTAATCTTGTTCGTTCTCTTTCTGATCATTGAGGGGGAGGGTCACGTGTTGCCACGTGATCAAGTTGGGCACTGACTTCTTTTACGTGCATGAAAAGTCTAAGTCCCTTATTTAAGAATTAAATTCTTTTGTAGGGTTAAACCCTAATTTTGTTTAGAGGAATTAAATTTCTATGTATTTGGAAGAATTAAATTCTCTTTAAATTCGATTCTCCCTCTAAGCTTTGGATCTGCATGGCAGAATCTCCCCGATGAGAATTAAATTCTCAACTTATGGGGAGATCTGCTTCTGCAGATCTTCAACCAAAAGAAGAACTAAGATCTTGTATTAAGGGTTAAACCCTATTTTGTTTGAAGGAATTAAATTCCTGATTGCTTTAATGTGAGAGTTGAATTCTCTAAACTTAGATCTTCTCTTAGGTTTTAGATCTGCATGGCAGAATCTCCCCTATAAAAATTAAATTCCCAACTTATGGGGAGATCTGCTTCTGCAGACCTTCAACCAAAGGAAGAACTAAGTTCTTATTCAGAAGAGTTAAACTCTTAATTTAAGAATTAAATTCTCTTTTATTTTGTGAGAGCTTGTAGAATGAGCTTCTTCTTTTTCTTCTCACCTAGAGTTTTTTCTCTGAAGAGATCTTCTTTTCTCTCTTGAGAATTAAATTCTCCTCTCTTTTTTCTCTCTGTTGTTGCGTATCTCCCCCCCCCCAAAAAAGAATCCCCCCTCTCCTCTTCTTGGCTCCTATTTATAGGAGAAAGAAAAGAATCAGTTTGTTTAGTCAATTTTTCATTGAAAGATTTTAATTGATTTTGTAACCAACATGATCTTTTAGATTACTCAATGAATTTTATTCACCATTGGATTTTTAATCCAAAAGATATTCTGTTTGATATTCTTGGTGAATTTCAGGGAAATCATTCCTTGTATAGAATCTTTTTATAAATTGGTGATTTTTTAATCACCATTGGATTTTTTAATCCAACGGTGCTCCACTTTACAGAGCACAATCTTTTTTGTTTGGAAAGATTTAGAGAAATATTTTTCCAATTAGGATTTTCGATTCCCTCTTAATTAGAATTTAATTCTATTAGTTCAGAAGGCTTAAGAGCCTATCACGTGTTGGCATGTGATCCCACTGTTTGATCATTTTAAATAGAATTTAATTCTATTAATTAAAGAGCTCAGGAACCATCACGTGTTGACACGTGACCCCCCTGATTAAACATTTTTAACCAGAATTTAATTCTGCTGTTTTAAAGAACTAAGGAATGATCACGTGACCCTTGGTCACGTGTAGACACGTGATGCCCCATTGGGATCTTTCCTTGCTGTTTTATTATGCCTTTTAATTCCTTCAGTGGGTTTTTTAAAGACCCATCACGTGTGAGCACGTGACTCCACTAATTGCTTGCTTGATTAGAATTTAATTCTATTTCAGCAGAATCCCCAGAAAACCATCACGTGTCAGCACATGACCCCTGATCACGTGTGGGCACGTGATTCCCCATTGGGGTTTTTCCTGATATTTTATGAGGGAACAGACTTTACAAAATTGCTCTTTTACCTCTCCCACGGTCATGTGCTCATTTCTTTTTGCACATGAGTCATGGGTTTATATAATTTAGTTTTTTGCATACTTAATTTACAAATTCATATTTATTCCATATTAAGTGTACTCTATTACAATTTAATTCTCTTTCTTGAGATGGTACCGACCTCCATGCTTGAGATGGGATTGGTCTGGGCTTGGGCTCACCGGCTTGGACTTGGGGTCGGGCTTAGACCTACTTGACTTGGATTCGGACTTAAGCTCGGGCCCACTTTTGGGGTCTTAACTTTGACTTTTTGACTTTTGCTTTTTAGAGAAAGGGGTATAAATTTTGACTCCAACAATCGAGTGTTTCCGGTGTATGAAATTTTTATTGTGTTTACAAACTATCCATTTTTGAAATGCTTGATCCATCACAGCATTATTTCAATCAAATTTTCATACACATGAATCGCTCCATGTATAAAACAAGATGGCCAAATTTAATCGGCGATTTAACAATCTGATTGAACAATCTTAAGACACCAGCTGACAATATCTGTAACTAACTGATAACCTGTTTCCTTATGTTTGTGAGTATGTGTGTGTATGAAATTTTGCATGCCTATTATCTAAATCATAGAGTTCAAGTTGAACAGTTTCGATCATCGAAAAACATGATGTATAGTTAAATATTAGGATGACACCTCATTTCTTAGAATAATGTAGCATCTCATAAACACTTTCTATATATATATATATATAAGGGTCCTAAGCCAAGCTCAAGAAGTTTTCCTGAACACGTCGCCCAAGACCCTCCCTCTCGATCACTACCCCCTCGCCGCCACAACCCCGCCTTCAATTGTTGCCCCATCATCATCACCACAACCATCACCATCATCATCACCACAACCACCACCTCGTCGCCGCCTCCGATTGCTGCAATCCTCCTAAGATTCTTGTATCACCATCGAGACATCGATCACAAGAAGTTGAGGAAGTCGATCCTTGATTCGAAGCTGATGCTTTGCTTCCCTGGCGACGATGATTGCTGCCTCGATCTCGAGGAGTGCCCTATTTGTTTCCTGGTTCTTAGTCTTTTTGAAAATCATCATAGAATGAGGGATGAATAGGGTGAAGGCAATAAATTAAAATTTAAAACCTCACACAAGCAGTTCTAGCAAAAATGTATTTACACTAAATAATATTTCAATCATAGAGAAAGATAAATGAAATTATTACAGAGCTAATAAAAAGAAGTGCAAGTTACCAAGAGACAAACACAGAGAATTTATCCAGATTCAGCAACTTTGCCTAGTCCTATCCCCCAGGACTATCTTATCATCGTAAAGATTTTCTTTACTAAAACCGATCTCTTTATGTGGATGGAGATCACACCTGAACAGAGTACAAACAGCCTCTAACTCTCCTTGAATGTTTATACCCAAGATTCAAGCTAGCACCCCAACCTCATAAGTAGAGATTGGATTTACAACCAAAGAAATATAAAAAGAGAGAGTTGGATCGCATACTAGAACTTCTTTATTGAGCAAACACTTCAAGTTAAGGGATTAGATTTAAGGGTAAATATTTTAGAAATAGAGTGAAAGAGTTTTCAAGTGAGAAGCTTGGTGAAAGAATTGATGATCAACCATGAAAGCCTCTTCTCGTTTTATAATGAAGAATATGATATCTTTTGTGCTAGAATAAATCAAATTTCCATATTAAAAGAAAACTAGCTGTTGTAATTCAAATTTGAAAGTAAATGGAAATACTTAAGGAAAGATAGTAATCATACAAAAATAGCGCAAAAGAAAAAAAACTTCAGAAAAAATACATCCAGATTTCGTGCGGTCGAGTGGACCGGTCGACTGATTGCTAAAGCGGTCGACCGCTCAAAGAAACCGGTCGGCAATTCAGTCATCTCTGGATATTTCAATTTAAATTGCAGTGAACTAGCTGTCAAGTGATCAGTCGACCAACGGTCATCCGCCCGAGGCAAAAATACAATATTGACAAATTTTAACACATGATTTTCTTCAACAAAAAGATATGGTAAACGTGGAAATATTTTGAGAGAGAATCAATTTAAGAATTTGAATTAAAAATAATTCCAAATATGAATTCCCATAAATCTTTCAATAAAAAAACATGAAATCAAATATTCAATCAAATCTATTTAATAAGGAAAATATTTGAATTCTCTCAATAAAAAAAATCTAATTAGAAAATTGAATTTAAAATACTTCCAACTGTGGATGTAATCAAAAAAGGAATGTCACATGAAATTTCTCAATCAACGCTTTCATGGAAATAATTTGAAATTAATTTCCCAAACTTTATGATAAATAATTCAATAAAATCATATGAGATATTTTTCAAAAAAACTCAACAGATATGATAAAAAAATCTTAGAAATAATCTTGTAAAACATATCATTTAAAATTACTCTTTGCATGAGAATTTTACTTTAGAAAATACTTAGTAGAATTCAACAAAGTATTTAAAAGGATATTTTGCATATTAGGCCCTTAACATTATATTTGCAAAATCGAAAGAGTTTTACAGATCATACATATTCCCCACTCAAGGCTTAACCAAAATTACAAGCACTTTAAATCTTGAGTCTTGAATTCTTCAACCTTCTTTTTCCATTTGATACGAAGTGTTTGTTGCATGTTCAAACTTGTGAAGCTGACATCATTACCATCTCTTATTGTATATTGTGCATATCTGAAAGTAGAAACTTACACTTGTGCACAATATAGGATTAGCTCACAAATATAAATCATTAATAATACAAGCTAAAAATATTATCACAATTTATAATGTGATCACAATTATAGATTTGTTAATTATCAAAACTAATAACAAGTGAAGCTCTTTGGTGTCAACACTTTTATCCCTGTAATTTATCTTTTTTTAGTTGATTTGTTGTGATTTCAATAGGAATTATTGTGTATTTTAGTATAATTTTAGTTCGATTCGTTGTAAATCAATGAATTTCCTAGTGTGTTTTTATCTTCCTTTTTTCCTCCTTCGATTGCCGCCGTGCCGAAGGAAGTTTTGGGGAGGGGATGAGCATGGGATGGGGATTTGGGTTTGATGAGAAGGGGGGAGAGAGAGAGGTGGTGGTGGTGGTTGTGGTGATGATAGGGAACAATCGGAGGTGGGGTCGGGGTTGCGGCGGTGAGGGCGTAGCGATCAAAAGGGAGTTCTTGGTCAGCGGGCTCAGGAAATATATATACATATATATATATATATATATATATATAAACCGGTTCGCGTTTTTTAAAAACGGAAACTCTCGGTCTACGACAAATGTGAACGATCTCATCTGATCCGTTCAAGTTGATCACCCTACCCTCAAATATACAAGTATTGAAAATCAAAGAATTTGAAAACCTCTAACATATGTATCGGATGAGGTTTATCTTGCATTATCGAAAGACGTTCGTTTTTGCATCCATCGATTTATTGGTTAGATGTCTTCAAATCTTTTGATTTTTCATACACGTATATTTGAGGGTAGACTGATCACCTTGAACGGATCGGATCGTTCAAATTTATTGTAGACCGAGGGTTCCCGTTTTTAAAAAAAGCGGACCGATTTGAAATGGATCACTTCCATATATGTATATATATATATATATATATATATATATATAGATAGATAGATAGATAGATAACTGTCGTGTCCCGCTTCCCAAAATACGTAAACACGGCACGTGACAGAGCCAACCATGCTACCAATGGCTAGGAATCATCTCTCCACAGTCACATTACGGCTGTCAATCGGATATCAAGAATAATAAAATAAAATCTAGCTAACGCATGCCTATCTGCCACAATAAATAAAAATCAAAAAATGCATATAGCGGAAACGAATCAAGATCCAAATAAAAATAATATCTCAATCACGTCCCATATGGGCTCACATCAATAAAATAACACTACGGAAATAAAAGAAATTAAGCATCTCTAAAATTAAACATCTAGCTCCTCATTGCTCGGCTTGCCTGCCAAAATACTCTTGATCTGCCTGCGATAAAATCAGAGAAACTGGACTATGCAAAACCCAGAAGTTAGTGCGTCATTAATACCACAATAATAGTTATAATCAGGATATGATACTATGATTAAACATGAATATAAATAATAAACACAGGTATAAATAGTGAGCTACATGTATGTGGTGGGTATCCTAAAGTTTGTGCTTCTAAATTATCTATTCTATGGGTCTTTGAAATCAATTAATGTAATTCCCATCGTCACTCAATGATATATATTCCATTCATTCCCTACGGTACCACAGTACAATATATCCCGTTCATTCCCCACGGGACCACAGTACAATAAACAATGATTATTCCGTCACGCCGGGAATCACAACAAATAATAATATTCTCTTGAGTTACGTTTCGGTTACATTCTTGATTTTCTCTTTTCCCCCAAGGTTTTATGTTCAAGTCAGGTATTGACGATATAAATATAGTGCCAACACAGGATCAAGCAGGTACAGTTTGTGTCTATGCAGATAACAAGTCACGTCCGTCAGGACAACAATCAGGATTGTTGGCATTAGCAATAAGATCCAAATAACAAGTCTGGTAATGTGTCGTAAACATGTCATGTACTGTATATTAACCAAAACAGATACCAATATAAAACTGTAATCAATATCGAAACGCAATTACTGCCAGGATGCATATGTATCTATCTGTAATAACCGTTATACGTTCATTACTATGTATATGATGCAATCTAGATAACATATTGAACTGTTATAGTAGTATGATAATATGGTGATGTTCCGGCATGCAACTAGATAAACTATTATCGGTACAGATACAAACGGATGGTATAAAACTGCAAATCGGTATTTCTGCTGGATAGTAAAACACATGCACTATAATTTATCAAATAAATATTGATATAATAAAATAACATGTTGCGAGTTTAGAACTTGTCTGATCGAATCTTATGTCGAGATACGAATGTCATGTTCCGACGTCGAAATAAAATCACGACGCAAAACTTACGCACGCAGGATTGGACCTAACTGAGCAGTTGCATGACGTGGTAACTGGGTTAGACGATGACAATGGCTGGATCATCTGGATCGTCGGCGACGTGTGCAACTCCGGCGAGACGACCGGAAAAGAAAATAAAAGAAAAAAGAAGTTGTTGTTGGGGTTCTCTGTACTTGGCGAGGAGAGAGAGGCGACGAAGTGACGGCGACGAGAGAGGAGCGGCGTGGGTTTAGGGTTCGGCGTAAGCGAGAGGTGAAGAAGACAAGGATAAAAACGAGCGAAGAGAGAGAGGTTTTTTTAATTATTTATATTATATATATTATCTAGGGAGAGAGAAACGGAGAGAGAGAGAGAGAAATTGAGATTTTATATTTAAAATTAATTGATATATTATATATATAACATTATATATATATATAGAGAGAGAGAGAGAGAAAGGTTAATGGAGAAAAGATGACATATGAGGGAATTTCCTCTTATGGCGTCGGAAAAATGCACCCTCCATAATTTTTTCGACGATCGGCATACATCACCTTCATCTTTATCATCTAAGATGTGGATATACCAAATTTCATGTGATTATACCATTTTTTTACCGTTGATTTAGTTGGTGCAAAATTAATGGTTTACCGACAATATAACATTTTACATTGCTAATTCAACGGTGAAAAAGTGATGGAATCACATGAAATTTCGTATATGCACATCGACGCCACAGGAGAAAATCCCCACCTATGACCTCTTTTCTCCATTATATTTATATATATATATATATTGTGGGATTTTACAGATAATACCAGATTACTCCTAATATTATCCATGTTCCTTCAAAAAACTAGTTTTTAAATATGGAGAATGTATGTAAGAATTTAAATCATGATGCGATATCCTGTAAATAAAAACATATATCCCCAAGTACGGATCTACGTAAATATACGCAGCGATCCAAATAGTAGTCTGTTTAACACTTAGGATCTGAACATGATATATGAGCGCAACCACATGATATGGGGCAGTATGGCAAGTAAGGCAAGATAAGAAAATATGTTATTTGATTTTATATTGTATCATAAAAAGATATGTAGATTCTAAAATATATTATATATGTTTATGAAATCTAGATTTGCATGAATACTCTATACTAGCAAATATTTGATTTAATCTTGAACCATGATGGGTTTCAAACATGCGGGTCGGGTTGGATAATAACCACAACTACCAATTCCACTATCCGCAACCCAAAAGCAATAATAATAAAGAATTTTTCCGAAAGATTTAAAATACCCCAAATATATAGTATGACAGTGCTAGGGTGTTACAATAACAAAAAGCTTATCACAACAATTTTTCCCCCCAAAGGCGAGGGCAAGGACCACAATAATTGTGTGAAGTTCACTATGATATTTAGAGGTGTCAAACGGGCGGGCCAGGTCATCCGCGAATGGGTCATTGCGAATAGCGGGCAAAACGGACACAGGCAAAATGCCCGGATTTAAACATACATTAAATTTCATGCCCATGACCCAACTCACTATGGACGGGCGGATGTGTAGATAACCCGCAAATTGATAAATTGGTCATCCATCTACAGGTTAACGGGTAACTTAGAATATCATGAGATAATTTTCGCAAATTAAAGGAAAAGGAATTGCGTGTATAGGTTTATGGAGTTCGTATACCTTAACAATCTTAATTAAACAAAATATATACATTCAAATTTACATTCCCACAAAAATTCTTAATATTATTCATATATTTATTCTTATATTTAGAGAAATTAGTGAAAATTATTGACTTTGTTGAATACGGAATGGGTAAAACCCATGAACCCGTGGATCGGATCGACTCGGTGACGGATTGGATAAAACCCACAAACCTATGGGCTGGATTAACCCGATGGTACTTGTAAACTGAAGGGCCAGGTACAAGCAATATTTTAACAGGTGGTAAAAGTTTAACCCATTGCCTGTGTTTTACGGATTGACCCGCAGCCTAAATGGAGAACGGACCATTATTACACCTCTAATGTTATTATAGCCCACAGTTAAATTTTTTCTTTTAATTACATATGCATTGCACATGCTAAAAGGCATGGTCCTTTATAACCGCACAAAATACTGTCCACATGCATGTCCGTATGTGCAAAGAATGCCTCTGCTATTTTAACCAGAAGACAAGAAGAGCATGTGCCATTTTTCCTGTACAAAATTATTTTTTCTTAAAAAGAAAACTGCTTCTTAAACTGTAAAATCAAAGAAATTGCAAATTATTGAATCTCCTTATTAAATATGCAATGTATCCATAGCTACACAAGCAAACACTAGCTTTGTCATGGCTGATTCAGTCCAGGGCATGAACAAAAAAAAAGCTAAAAACTTGGTAAAAATATATACCCATCATGTCAGTAGGAAAACATAAAGCTAACAAGCTACCTTCGCACTTCGCAAGAATTTAACCACAAAGCCCCCCAACTACATCAATAAAAACCCTAATGTTCAAATGGAATGAACCCAAACTGGCCAATCTTGCCTTTTCCGGCTCGAATTAGGGTCTTTGCCGCAACCTGCTCTTCAGTTAAAGGCAAGTAATATATCCTCGGTATGGCCTTCGTCTTCTTGAATAGATCGTCTAGCATCGTAATGGGCGATGAATCTACCTTCTTTGGTGGTGCTGAGGAAGCCGATCACTCACCGGAGGTGGATTGGACAGAGGTGGAGGCGGTGGCGGCGGCTGCTGCTTGAGTGACAGGAGACGAGAAGGCTGTGGGGCCCAAGCTGTTGGAGCACTTGGGGTGGCGGGGCCCGGAGATTGAAGAGTTGGTTCGAGTCGGGACTTGACTTCTTGAGGGCCGATAAATTCTGCTACTAGTAGACGACCGCCATCGGTGGGCCTTTGGAGACTGTAAAAAGCATTTCTGGTTTTGCTACGGCTTTCATCTATGGAGGAATACTGCAAGGATTTAAAGCATGATAGGATTTAGATCCCTGGAAAAAGTGAATTATGGGATAAATAGTCGAATGAAGTGAATTCCTCCATAGATGAAAAGCAGGTCCTGCTCTGGAGCTGGGTTCTCTTCTTCCTCTGAACATGCATACTCAAGTCGTCAGGACGACGCGATATAATCATATATGATAGGTGCAATAACAAGAAAGATGATCTAGAAATCATAAAGCAATAACAGTGCGTGGGATAATATGAACAGATAAGCAGTATAACATGTGAATCATGGCAGTAATCAGGGCGATATGTATGTTACTAAACCTATCAGTCTCTATATCAATTGAAATCGATCAGTGGAAAAGAGTTCTCGTGTTTATTAAGGGTATCGTGCATGCCTGAGACTACGGTCCACTATTGCCCGAGACATAACCATGTAGCTGTACCGCTACACGCTCAACCTAATATATATGTATATCGCTGATATCGAATGATCATCCTCTAAATCGCCAAACCTTACTAAATACGAGTTCAATTCCACTCTTGATTTCCCCATTTTTCCCGGGTTAAAGTATATGTTGATGTATAAGGTTGGTTTTGTACAAGTACGTGTCACTTCCTTTAGTCATTCACTTTCACGCATATCAATTTTCTTTCAATCACTTATTCGCTAACGTACCCGCTACAATCCAATTAATACACTTTCACCCGACAATGCAATACAGTCGCTAGGGTGTCAAATGTAAATAGGTACTAAACATGAGTGTAAAGCAAGCATACGGCATGATAGAAATGCATTAAATAAACTTCAACTAATAAGGGGAAGCCGGTATCGTTCAGTTTGCGAAATTCATTAAAAATCATACGTTCAGAATCAGGTACCACAATATAAAAGACATAAAAAGTAAACGCGTTTATCTAAACAGGAAAATTGGTTTCGTCACTCTGTAATCTGGTTAGAAAGATATGCCCAATCTAAGTCAGGTGTACACTGCTGAACTTTCAGTTTCAGAACTGAAAGTCCAACTTTGAATGGATTTTACTGTGGGTTCTGTTTAGAATCTAGGGTCGCCACAGTTCAATAAATTCTATATTTTAAAGTTAACTTTCTAACGCGACAGAATATTAATAGCAAGTGTGTACATGGAGTTATGATCATTTTAAGGTCAATATATATATATCACAGCAGAAGATGTCGACGGTATAAAATATATAAAAAAAAATATCAAACGGTAATGGAATTGAGTGAAACCCATGCCATATGAAAGCTAATTCAATTATCTACGCATCGATATAGGTCTCCGCAAATTAGCATGTTTATACAGGAATATATAGGGGTTTAAAAATAGGTGTTAATAGAGAATAATAATCTGAACTGCAATCCAGAACCGTATTTCCCTCCGGATTACAGTATCGTAACTAGGCAATTTTCAGTAAAATTTAGCATGGGTTTATAGGTTATACAGTAAGCTTTATTACGAGCCCAAGAACGTCACAATACGACTTATACTTAATTTATTGTGAATTTTACAAGGCAGCATGTACAGTAAATTCCAGGTTTGACGTCACCTCTTGAAGGCATCATTTATTGTTCGAAGCATTAACGTTCTAATCCCAATTTTCAATACAACGCTAATTAACAGTAAATGAAAGTAACAGTCAGAAATTTGAGCAATTTAAACAAAGTTTAGGTTTAGAACATTTGATCGAACACTTGGTATATGAAATGGTAACTTTAGTAATTAAGGTTTGGTCTAATTAAAATTGAACGGGATTCGATCCCTATATGTTTTATGTGTTTAGCACAGGGTATTAAACCCACTTTGCACTCAGTTTGTGTAGTTCGCCCCGAAGGACAAAACCGTGCGGTTTCGGCCAGAGCGGACAATATTCTCTGTTGTATTGGGGGTGGGTCGTGACAGTTTGTTATGTCGCGCACAATCACAGTACACAATCTAAACCGGTTCGATCACTAAACGTTTTAAAATATAATTTATGATTCGATTATAACATATCACATAATAATAATAGCATGATAGCAAGTGGTCGGGATCACTTGCCTTAGGTCATTGAATTTGAAGCGACACGGACGCGGTGATCACCTCGACACACGAGACGACGAAGAACGGCGCCGAGCCGGGCACGGGCGCGATGTTTGCGTGTCACGGTGGCTGCGTTGATGACGGCCGCGGCGACGGCGACTGTTGCGGCGACGGTTTCCTGAGCGGCGGCGGCACTGTCAACGACGACGGCGATGGCGGCTACGATGACGGCAACAAGTGTTCAATGAAATGCCGGAGAGGCTGATGAGATAGTGACGGAGCTTGGTTGCAGCAAGCAGAGGGGAGCTCAGCGAGGCGATGGAGGCTGCCAGCGATGGTCGGAGGTGATGGTGGTCTCGGCTGCAGAGGGAAGAAGATGGTGGCAAGCACGATGATGACCCGTGGGCGTAGCTGGAGATGCCAAGGATGGAGGTGGAGACAGTGAGAAGGGCTGCCGGGGTGGTGCCGATGAAGATGGCTTGGTGGAGTCGGGTGTGGTTGCGGGAAGAAGTAGGATGTTATGGATTGAGAGAGGTAAGGTGGTGGAGCAAGGATGGTGTGCGGTGGAGCAGAGGGGCTCGTCGGCGGTGGGTTGGTGGAGGTGACGAGGAGAGAAGAGAGAGAGAGAAGGTTGTTGAGGGTTTTGGGTGTGTGATTGAGAGGATGAGGCGCTCAAGTCGTGGAGATTGTTGCGAGGGTGACGTGGTCATGGGTGCAGCGAAAGAATCGCAGGAGGAAGGAGCGGAAGAGGAAAGCGAAAATAGAAGAAGAAAAGGAAGCCAGGGAAAGGGGCTTGGGCCGGGCCAGGGTTAGGGTTTAAGTGAAGGGAAAAAGAAAAGGAGAAGGAAAGAGAGGAGGGGAATTGGAAAAATTATAAGAAACACTTGGGAAAATTAGGGGAAATTTTTGGAAATGAGAGATTTCATTAAAATACAGGAAGTAGAA
The DNA here is from genome assembly GCA_030015575.1 of Agapanthus africanus. Taxonomy (NCBI): domain Eukaryota; kingdom Viridiplantae; phylum Streptophyta; class Magnoliopsida; order Asparagales; family Amaryllidaceae; genus Agapanthus; species Agapanthus africanus. Next base: position 129,879,451 of record JASDDO010000014.1, on the reverse strand, counting down.
ACAGAACCGGTTATTACAATTTGAGTAGTGTATTTCACTCTTCAACAATATAAAGAGTTGGAAAATATGGTAGCACATGAAAATTGTGGCAAAGAGGTCACAAGTTAAAGCATGCAACCAACATGAGGGAGAAGCTTGCCGTTGTTTACTTGAGAGAAGGAGTGAGTCCCAAATGGATTTAGCTTTCTAATTCAAAAACTAAAATTAACAGGAAAGGTCATTCAATTGAGCAAGCAATATAGGAATGTGTTCAGTTGAAAACCCACCTTGCATGAATTCACTTTAAAACTAAAAGTGTAAAAACAGCAAAAGTTAACATATAGGACGTAAACATAGCCAAAACCACAAATCCTTCGCTTTCTGATGCCATTCACAGAGACAAATGCATGCCCACATACAGGACAGAAGGGATGGTAAATCAGGTACTGTATAGAATGGCACTTGCATATATGTAGAACAAATGAAAATGGTCTGACCCACATCAAATTCAGATCAAGTAGTTTTTTTTATACCTGTATGATTTAATATTATTGCCTTGGAATCATAATGGAGGGTGTCTGCTGTCTTTGTTATCCAGGTTTGCATACGGTGTATGGTATTTTAGCCATGTTGATAATATAACATAAAAGTATGTTTTGAACATTCAATACTATATAATGATTTTATATAACTAAATCAAACATTTCTTACAAAAAAAATATTTAATTAACTCTGCATATATGTGAGACAAATATAAAAGGAATCGTCAATACCAAGTTATTCACAGCTAAAATTTTGATAATATCCACCAATTTATTATTTCTCTAGATCGATAACCATGTGCGAAAAAAGATTCTGATGAAAAGCATCATGTCATTCCAAACGTTCATCAATTCATTATAAGCTCCCACAAAAGAAGTTCCTTCTTTTGTCATGCTACTTTCACAGACATACGAAAGAAATAGCTTGTCTATTGTTTTCCTGGCAAAGCAAATAGTAATGTTCTTTTTAATTTCCATTCTACATTTTCCTAAAGTTGGTATCCCTCTCCAGGCATGTAGCATCCCCGACATTGGTCAAATAACAAAGAAAAATTCCCTTGTGGTGCCCCTATTTTGTATGGCAGAATCAAACCCAAAGTTCATATATGTAATCTATGGATCCAGCGATAGATAGGTGAATTAAGAAGATCCAAAAACAGTATATTATAGGAAGCAGTTTTCTGGATATATTTCATCCTGTAATGTGTAAAACATGGTCAACTTCATATAGGGATGATGAAAAGCATACAGTGACAGCAGTGAGTCTTGATCTGGTCCATCCAGAAATCAGAGACGGTTCCAGTTTTTGCAAGTAGTTCCTGCACAGCTTTCAAAGTAAAAGGGCGCAGAAAATTATCAATCCTAAGGGAAAAGGTAGCTGGCTTCTGTGACGGAGGAACTGCAGTACCAACATAAACAAAAAATAGCTCCACGTCATTATTTTGAAATTGAAGAAACATAAAACTATGCAAGATATCTGTATTACAATGCAAAAGAGGGGGCGGCCAATTTGATAATTTTAATTTTATAGTCACGTGCAACCATATGAATGTCATGTGGCCTCCTATTTAATGATATGTGCCATTACATACAAAAGTTATTATGACGAGGAAATAGATGTTTAAATCTCTTTCATATAGATCATTCAAATTTGTAGAATTACGATATAAATATTTTTAAATGGTTTAATCAATTGATTATTTTGCATTTAGCCTTAAAACTAACAGGATTTCATTAAATCTAATGTAATAAGATTAAGATTAATGTTAAGATTGCCAAAAATTGGATTTCATTTTAATTTGTACAATTGCAATATAAATATATTCAAATGCTTTACATATGGACTTAAAAATATTAGGATTTATTTAAAACTAACATGATAATTAAACTTAAAACTGTCTAAAGCAAAAAAAAAAATTGTCCCGCTCGATGGAAAAGTAGTACAGATATCTAGAGTTGCATACCAATTCGCTCCTTTGGCTCATCTCCACCAAGTGAGGAGTCGGATCTTGTGAAGGATCTTCTAAGAGCAGGCTGAAAAGCATCTTTTGTTGCACTATTAGTTACATTGTAGGTTTGCGGGTCAGGTGCCTTAACAGAATCTGAATTCCAGAGACGTTGCCGTTTCAGCTCATTATTTGTATTAACTGATGCTTGCTATGTGCATATTAAAAAAACCACCGCGAAGAAGCCAATATTAATATAGTCTGATCTAGAACCACAATAGAAAACAGGAGCCAACAGAAATTCAGTGTATTAATGACAGCGTTAAAAAATTTAATGTGTCTAAACCATAATTAATAGGAAACAAAAT